>QRFJ01000468.1:170765-655765 GCA_006176705.1 Cocos nucifera
AACCTTTCTTGTTGATGAGTAATTGATGAGTAAGAGCCAAAAATGAATAAAAGAATTTGGATTGTGCCTGGAAGGCATGGGCGGTTTCTTGGATTAGGGTTGTTTGGTGTTTCAGAGACCATTTTTTTATTGTCTTAGCGAGCTGAATGGTAGATTAATGTAGAGATTATTTTTATCAAACAGATCTTGTGCGTGATTTGAGGGTGAGCCTTTGGCGCAATGGTAAGGTTGCTACGTTATGATTGGCAGGTCATGGGTTTAAAATATGGAAACAACCTCGCTGTATGCTTGAGTAGGTTGCATACATCTGATCCTCCCCCAAGACCCCATGATAGTGGGAGTGCGCTAGGCCATCCTTTTTGTTAGATCTTACGCATTATCTTAGATAAAATGTGGTAAGTTTGTGAGGTACTGAACTAGTGATGAGTGATGTGTATGATTTTGTCTTGTGCTGCTAAAAGCAGTTTACATTTACAGAAAATGTTGGTCAGAAAATTACATACATCTAGATTTGTTTTTGACATCTAAGGTATAAACACTCCAAGATCATAAATATAACCACTGTTGCATTTCTTTATATTTTAAGTATTTATTGAGGTACTTGAATGCACGTGTAAACTGTACTAAAAAGATTACTTGTCTCACTTAGTGGTTATTTTCCCCTGGTAATTACAGGATCATGCTCAACATCCCACACTTGCTTTACAGTATGCTAGATATTGTTCTTATGTGCTGTTGATTTATTTTTGTAAGTGTGTTAGCATAAGCATGCTGTGATTTAAGATCATAATGTTGACAAAATTGTGGGCTTCTCAACAAGTGATGCCTTGTTTGAGATGGATAGCTAGAGTTCTTGTAATAGCAATGTAATGCAAGTATTACATATCATCATTAATTAAATGTCAAAAAGATTAAATGGCATTAGTGATTCACGTATCAATCTTTGTGTCATGCCAAGAATAGTGAATTCCTAAAGGAAACATAGATTGACCAAGTTTAGGGATAGCTTCTGCGATCTTTTGTGGTTGTGATGATAATTTATCGACTAGGTATGTAATATAACACCCATGTATATGATGTAAAAATTAATGCTAAATGATTACTACAGTTATATGGAGTTATTTTTCTAAGCGTTCTCTCAGTTTTTAACTCTTTTCACAAGTACAATGGTACTCTTAGTGGTATTTTCTTTTTAAAGTAGGGTTTCAAGAGGCATCTAGTGCTACCTAATGTTGTGTATTTTTGTGTGTACACTTATGATATATGAGGTAGTATGTATATCACGCATGCTTAGACTGGTTAACTTTCATATTGAATGCTTTCCTTTTTACTTGTTCTTCAAATGCATCTCCACTTACACTTTGTTAGACATCACTGTTATCTGTCAATGCTACTTATCTAAGATGTGTGTGTGTGTGTATGTCTTTTTCAATGAACCAGGAAGGGAATTTGATTCAGTTCTTTGAGAATAGAACTGTGAAATAAATGAGACATTCCCATTTCAGTGTTGAGATCCTCTGTTCATCAAATGAACCTGCTTGATTATAACTTATTGATCTATGAAGCAACTGACTCAAATGCCCTATCATCAAAGGTATTTTTTGCTTATTTCTGAGTACTGTTATGATGCTGCAAGAACTTAACAGTCTACTAATTTTCTGTTTCTGATTCATGTCTTGTCTTAGGTTTGTATGGTTAAAATTTACCAGTAGCTATGCATATGACCTAGATAAAATAAAGAATCTGATAGAACAGGATTGAATCCAAATAATCTTGGTTGGCTGAATTTTGAGTGGTTTGTTTGTGTCCTTTCTCTGGCTTATGAGATGGGAGATGTGAAATTTAAGCCTATTGAATAACAATACATGCAAGATGTGATAGTCCTTGCATTTTTCTTGTTCATTGAGGAATTTGGTTTCTAATGTATGTCCAATTAAAATAGGATGTCAGAATTTTTTGTATTATTACAACCTCATCCTGTAGATGTGCATGTAATATGTTCTTATAGTGTCCATGCTTATGTGTCCGCACCTTTCTATCCACCTTTTGGTTCAAATACACAGCTTTAGATTTTGTTATGATGTGACCTCTTATTTATTAAATTTCTTGTATACTTTTAGCATTTTGTAATTTTTATCGTTCTGAACTGAAGTTGCAGAAATCAATCACCTGGGAAGTCTAGTAGGAGTTTCTTTTTTCCAGGTAATGGTCATTGATCTATAGCATGGACATGACATAGATCTTTCCATCTGAAGGAAATTCAGGAAGATTATTGTATGTTAAAATTGAATTGTCAATTTATATGCGTTTACACATGAAATGGGGTGTCGTGGAAAGCCATTATTTGACCTTAATGAACTCCCAACTGAAGAGGAAGATGACAATGATAGTATTGTCCTTCTCCAGCCCCAAAAGTCCATTCCTATTTCAAATCCTCGCCCCTCAGGCTTGTTTCCACCATCAGATGGTTGTCAGCGGATGGTGAATAACCATGCATTCACACATGCTTCTTCGGGTTCAGGTTTTCAGCCTTTTGTAAGGAATAAAGACCAACAGAACTCAAAGGAGGGCTACAAACATAAGCCTGATGCCAATTATTCAAATGACAACCAAGCCTCCACATCAATGCCTGCAAGTCATAGCGAGGATAATAAAGTTTCAGCATTGGTGTCATCAGGTAATCAGGCTGCTCAAGCTGTTGAAAGGGAAGAAGGGGAATGGTCTGATATGGAGGGCAATGTTTATGCAGTTGAAAGCAATGCTAGCAATAAGCATGGGGATGTTAATTCTGAAATGCCACAGATGCAAAGGGCAACTGAAGAAAGTAAGTCTGTACCTATTAAGGCTGATGACAATAGTTGCAGTGATTCTAGTCTCCTTGGACTTAGCAATAATGAAGTTGGAGATACTTCTAAAGATGCAAAGGTTCAAGGCCTATCAGGATCAGAGAATAACAGAACTTCAGACTGTAATTCTAAAGGAGATGTAGTGGCCAATGGCTTGCTAGAATCTTCTTCAATTGCAAAGCCCAAAGAGGTCAAAGGAGTTGAGGCCAATTATGCATTGAGATTTTCAAATAATCCTGCAAAGAGACCAAAGCTTGATGAGCATAAGGAGGCAATGTTAGGTAAGAAAAGGGCCAGGCAGACTGTTTTTATTAATGTGGAGGATGCTAAGCAAGCTGGTCCTATGAAATCTTCAACACCTAGGAGGCAAACTTCTTTTCCAACACCTATTGTTACTCGTACTGTGAAAGACATGACTCGTGCTAGCCCTGCTGGTGTTGAAAGGGCTGTGGAAAGACAGAGTCAGCCAATGAACAGGGATCAGAAACAAGCTGACGTAGCAAGCAGTGAAGGAAGTAATCCTGTGGAGTCAAGTGACCAAAAGGCTGATTCTAATGGTGATGTTAATCCAGGATCAATATCTTGCTATAAGAAGATGAACAACAATGAGTTTTCTTCAGAAGCTTGCCTACCACCGATTCCAAGACAGGGTTCATGGAAGCAGCCTGCAGACTCCAGGCAGTATAAGAATCCACCCGCTTCATCCCGAAAACCTTCTGTCACAAGTCAGAGCACTTCAGATCAAAAGTTGGGAAACAAAAAACAACTTCCCTCTAAGAAGCAGACTTCAAACAACCTCCAGTACCAAGATACATCAGTGGAACGGCTTCTAAGGGAGGTGACGAATGAGAAGTTCTGGCATCATCCAGGTTTGGGACATTCCTTTTCTAATTGCAAGTTGTGGTGTAGGTGTATTTCTTTATATGTTAGTTTGCTGGCACATGTATTTTTTGGTGAACAATTTGAAATCCTGAATACATGCATTATGATAGGAGTAACATGTATGTGATGAGAGGAGACAGAGTCACAGAGCTGAGAAGAGGGTCAGGATTTTGAAGGTTTCATTTAATGAATTTATCGAATGAATTTGCTTAATGTGTAGTAGCAGCCACTCTTGTTTTGTAGCCAATATCAACAGGATATGCAATGCCAAGAGATGGTTAAGTATAGGGTGTGGTTTTGAATCCACCAATCTGCACAGATGTTTTTTGTGTGCAATACAAGTGATACTGCTTTTAAGGCCAGTTCAGTTGAAGAATCCTTGTGAGTAGAAAGAGATCTGTTTTCTTTTTGGGAGTTGATTAGACCTCAACCTCTTATTTTGCATAGATATTTGGCAGTACACTATCTTAAGTTAATAATATATTTAATTATGAAACCAACCATTAAAATAGAGTTACTGTGCTTTCATTTATTGGGTCATAACTGATTTTTCACTAGATGTGTACCCTTTGTCAAGATGCTGCAAGGACTCCTTGTTAAACCCTGGTCATCCTAGCAGTTAGCCATAACTTTTACCTTAACTGAGGTTCTTCTGTGTGTTTTAGTTGCTAATATTTGTGACGTCTCATCTTATACTTGTTCCTACTTTCTATTATTTTGTCATTTGCATTGCATTGATTTTGAAGATAACACAAGCATATGACAATTATCAGAGGAGGCCGAGCTTCAGCGTGTGCCTGGACGCTTTGAGTCTGTTGAGGAGTATGTGAGAGTTTTTGAACCCTTGCTCTTCGAGGAATGCCGAGCACAGCTTTACAGCACCTATGAGGAGCTTACAGAGTCTGTAGCTAGGGATGCACATATCATGGTTCGTGTAAAATTTGTGGAAAGACGAGAAAGAGGTAAAGACCTTGAGTTTGTTATTTTGGGGTTTATTATCATTTTTAGAAGTAATACAGAATAGTAACAATCAGACAGTGGATTGCAATATGAATTTATAGATGTTAATCTAAATAATAAAGCAGTCAATATCAGCAATACACTTGTCACCTGATAAAAATGGTATTTGGCTTTTTTGTTATATATTTTGGTTGTTCCTAAAGTTCATTGATTATTGTATGCGTATCTGTAATTGTGGCTTGTATGACTTTTATGGTACTTATGCTAAGCAAAAGCACTTTCATTCGTTAGCTCACAGGTTTTGTTTTTCATTAATTTTCTTATAATCTGTATCAGCTTTTGTGGTATTATGGACAAATTTGGAGACTTAAGATATTATGCATTTGATGCTGTTAAATGTGTAATTGTCTAGTTCTTTGGTAGTTCAAAATCTTTACTCCTCACCTTTCATGTGATCTATGTTTGATAAAATGAGCTTAGACAACATTTTTTTTTTTATTGTTGTTATCCATGTTTGATCCTTGACTACATGAAGCTTCTGATTATTGATAAGTTAGCTCTACTAATTAATGAAGAAATAAATTTGGGGGAATGGAATATTTTAGAGATACTTTAATCTTTGTGAACAAGTGTTATCCAATGTATCAAGGGGAATTCTTTTATATAACATGAAAATATGGAAGATTATTTTTATAGGAATGAAACCATAAACAGTATTTCCTGATATTTGCTTGTACTTTACTTTTGGAGGGGCATCATGCCTTTTACAATTTTAAAGGGGAAGGAAGGGTAAAAGGTAGAAACGATAGGTTATGATGGTATTAAGATTATTGAAATGTTGTTGTTTACTATTCTTTTGACTTATGCCAGATGCCAATTCCAGTGAGTTTGGAATCCATCTATACATTCTTTTACTTGCATTGAGTTTAAGTCAGTGGCTAATTTAATAGGAGGTGAATTTGCTTGGGCAATATGTTATTTGAATTTTCAAATGTTCATTTTGGATGTGCATTGGACATACTTCCTAGATAGGTACTTTGAAATGTAGAATGGATTTAAACATTAGGAATCTTGTAGGTCAGACACTTGGAGACTTTTATGAATTGGTTTTGGTTGTTGATTCTTTCTTTTTGCCACCCATTTATGCAAAAATAAAGGTGGTCTGGTAGTTCTTTCTGAAAAGCTAGTGTTTGCAGTAGTGTCTGTGAATGCCTATAGGCATCAGTGTTTGGTTTCATTACTCATAAAATCAACTGATTTTTCAAGTTTTGGGCTCCTAGGGATCAATGATCCCTTTTCTTGCATTGTTTTGAGCATAATTTCAAGATTCTTATGGCACCACTGACTAGTTTTCATGGTTTTTAAGGGCTCTTAATATATATATATATATATATATATATTACCTACTTCTACCATCATTTTAAATGAAGCATGACAGTTGTAACAGGGAAGTTTGACAAATTGAAAATATTTATTATATGAAGTGGGAATGTCCTGGTTATTTGTTAGGTAATACTGGGTTGATGTTTCTTTGTCAGAACGAAATTTCTCCTGAATATATAATGGCTTTGTCAATTTTGGCTTTGAACTCTTGTCCAGCATTTCAGAGCTGGATACATTCAGCCGTTCCAGTAACTTGTATGCTTGAGTGCCACCCCATCATAATTGTAATATGAACCCAGTTATTGAAATTAATATAATTCTTCATTGAGGACTTGTGTCCTGCTGAGGTTTAATATGATTGCAAAGGGCATTATATCATTTTATATGGAATGCCTGCAGACCTTCCTCACATCAAAATGTAATGAAATCTCTCCAAACTTCTGCTTGAGTGATTTGACAAGGGCTTAGATTGGACCTTGGAGGTCCTTTGGGAATCCAAGATTCAATCGTAATATGGAATGAAGTCTGGTGAACTGGCGGAATGGGTCAGTTGATTTGTATTTGCAATATTTGAGTCCTTTTAGATTCTTCATAACCTTTTTTTTTTTTTTTTTGATGAATTGCTTTTACTAATAATTCAACCTTCATTGAGAAGGCTTTATCCCTGTTGCATATACTGGTGCTCAAAGTAACCAGCTGATTGTTACATGAAGGGGATTTTCTTTTACCAATGCATTATATGCTGATTTTTTTGGATTCTGAATATTCCTTTATGGTGGTATTGCCGGTATTCTTGGAACTGGATGTTTGGCAGGACCATTTGAAGGGGGTACATAAGGGAATTGGATTAAGCACTGAGTTTCTGCAGAATACTGCAACACTTGCTTGAAAGATAATTTGCCTGTTTTGTGCAGGTCAAGCTAGCCAATGATATCTTTGAAAGTATATGTTCTACAAAGGAACAATACTTGCTGCTACAGTGGCTGGCTGAATATTTTTCATTCCTTCCAGAGATTGTTGACTGGTAAACTAGTTTTACGTCTGAAAATTCATTAGTTTTGATTCTCAGTTCTTGCTGCTACTTGGGAGCAAATGATTTATCGAACTGGTATCTTAGTAGTGCGCTATTATGTTTACATTGTCTGGCTTGCATTGTTATTTATTTCCAATGTTCAGTCTCATGGTCATCGATAACAATAAGGCCCTTTTCTAGTTATAGACGTTCTGTTGGTGCTCATGTTTGGGAAACTGATTCTTAAGGGCGATTGTCTGTATCCTGTAACCTAATGCCATTTCACATTTCTAAATCCAGGATGGTATGATATCATAGTCCTTCCAGTGCATGATTGCAAATGGACTTTCAAGGAAGGTGATGTTGCAGTTTTATCAACGCCTCGGCCTGGTACAGGTGTGCAGTTGAGCCTATACGTACTTTGTTTCATTTCAGTGGTTCAATCAATTTTGCATGCACCTTCATGTTATTTGCATTCATTAAACCAAATTATGCACAAAAGCATATGTGCTCTTTCTTTTGGTTAGGTTGAATTTTCCATGTGGTTTGAAGTCTTGTGCTTATGTTTGTGCAAGCAGCTAGATCTAACAAGAGAATTATCAATGCTGGTGCAAATGATGTTGACGTTGAATCAGAGGTTACTGGACGGGTTGTTGGTACTGTTAGGCGACATCAACCTATTGATACACGTGATCCTTCTGGGGCAATTCTTCATTTTTATGTGGGGGATTCATTTGATTCTAGTAGGTAATGTGTTTTTAGCTTTCATGATGTGTGCATGCTCGGAGGCCAGCATATACACTCGATACAAAGTGCAGACTGAACTGTTATATTGTATCCATTGGGCTGATGTTTGATTAGCAGGCAAGATTTTGAGTGTTGTCATTATTTGACTAAACTATGACGAGTCAATTTGGGATTTTGATTAACATGTGCAAATGTACTGGGTTAGATTTAAATTTGGCATGGGTGGATCAACGTGTTAAATAAATTTGATTTACCAAATATCTTGGAGATTTTTTAAATCACTTAGGGTTTATGTATTATTTTTCTAAAAATATGAGCATGGTTTTTCTCTTTCTATTTTTTCTTTTCAAATGAGAAAAGCTGTCTTGGGCTTGTCTGGGTCAAGTGTGTTATGATTTTTCTCCTACCAAAATTATCTATACTCTTTAAATGCCATCGATCCTATTAGATGCCTCTGCTATCATGCGTATTGTTCTTTACTTTTTCTTTTGTCTTATCTTTTTTTTTTTTGTAGGAAACTAATATCATGTAGTATTTACACCATTTTTAACTTTCAGCAAATTGGATGATGATCATATTCTAAGGAAGCTTCAATTCAAGGGCATTTGGTATTTAACTGTTCTTGGGTCCCTTGCAACTACTCAGCGTGAATACATTGCTCTTCATGCATTTCGCCGTCTTAACTCGCAGGTGACCTCTAATCTACCTAATGGAAAAGTACCGTTTTACCTGTAATTCTTGTGTGAATAGTGCTGATGACTTTTGTGTATGCAGATGCAAACTGCAATTCTGAAGCCTAGCCCAGAACACTTCCCCAAGTGTGAAGAGCAGCCTCCTGCCATGCCTGAGTGTTTCACCCAGAATTTCGTTGATCATCTTCATAGGACTTTTAATGGCCCTCAGTTGGCTGCTATACAATGGGCTGCGATGCATACAGCTGCAGGCACGAGCAGTGGAGCAGCAAAAAGGCAAGATCCATGGCCTTTCACACTTGTTCAAGGCCCTCCTGGTACTGGGAAGACACATACAGTGTGGGGCATGTTGAATGTCATTCATCTCGTCCAATATCAGCATTACTATACTGCACTGCTGAAGAAACTTGCTCCAGAGAGCTACAAGCAAACTAGCGAGAGTAATTCTGAGTGTGTGGGTACAGGATCAATTGATGAAGTTTTGCAGAGTATGGACCAGAACCTCTTTCGTACTCTGCCAAAACTTTGCCCCAAGCCTAGAATGCTTGTGTGTGCTCCATCAAATGCTGCCACAGATGAGCTGCTAGCACGTGTCCTTGATCGTGGCTTCATCGATGGGGAGATGAAGGTCTACCGTCCTGATGTTGCTCGTGTTGGAGTGGATTCACAAACCCGTGCAGCTCAGGCAGTTTCTGTGGAGCGAAGAACGGAACAGCTTTTGCTGAAGGGCCGTGATGAGATTATTGGGTGGATGCATCAGCTGAAAATTCGTGAACAGCAGTTCTCACAACAGATAGCTCATCTTCAGAGAGAACTCAACATTGCAGCCGCAGCAGGTCGATCCCAGGGATCTGTTGGTGTTGATCCTGATGTTCTTGCTGCCCGGGATCATAGCCGTGATATACTACTTCAGAACCTTGCTGCAGCTGTGGAGGGCAGAGATAAAGTTTTGGTTGAGATGTCACGTCTCCTTATTTTAGAAAGCAGGTTTCGTGCTGGAAGCAGCTTTAATATGGAAGATGCACGGGCCAGCCTTGAAGCAAGTTTTGCTAATGAAGCTGAAATTGTTTTCACTACGGTTTCAAGCAGTGGCCGCAAGCTATTCTCTCGTCTCACTCATGGCTTTGATATGGTGGTTATTGATGAGGCAGCCCAGGCCAGTGAGATGGCAGTCCTGCCTCCCCTTTCACTGGGTGCTGCAAGATGTGTGCTGGTTGGTGATCCCCAGCAACTCCCTGCAACCGTCATTAGCAAAGCAGCTGGAACCTTGTTATATAGTAGAAGCCTTTTTGAGAGATTTCAACAAGCAGGTTGCCCTACCATATTATTGTCTGTGCAGTACAGAATGCACCCTCAGATTCGGGATTTTCCATCTAGATACTTCTACCAAGGTCGTCTGACAGACAGTGAGAGTGTGGCCAATCTTCCTGATGAAATTTATTACAAAGATACTTTGTTGCAGCCTTATATTTTTTACGACATCATGCACGGACGTGAGTCACACAGAGGGGGATCGGTTTCATACCAGAATATTCATGAAGCACAGTTTTCTCTGCAGTTATATGAGCATCTTCAGAAGTTTTTGAAGGCCAGTGGCGGGAAGAAAGTCACTGTTGGCATAATTACACCGTACAAGCTGCAGCTGAAGTGTCTCCAACGAGAATTCGAAGAAGTTCTGAATTCAGAGGAAGGAAAGGATATCTACATCAACACTGTTGATGCATTCCAGGGTCAGGAACGTGATATAATTATCATGTCTTGTGTCCGTGCCTCGAACCATGGTGTGGGATTTGTTGCTGATATCCGCCGCATGAATGTTGCTCTTACTCGAGCTCGGAGAGCATTATGGGTATGTTTTGCTCTCTGTGTGTGTGTGTGTGTGTCTGTGTGTCTGCATGCATGTGTGCGTGTGATTTTAGAGTGCCAATATGAAAAGGACATAAAATTGATGTAATGTCAATATTTATTTTGTTCCAGATTGTGGGCAATGCCAATGCTCTGGAGCAGTCTGATGACTGGGCTGCATTGATTGCGGATGCCAAGGTGAGGAAATGTTTCATGGGCATGGATAGCATCCCTAGAGAACTCTTGGTTCTTAAGGGGTCTGCCAGCACTCCAGGAAAAGTTTCCTCAAATAACATGAGGAGCTTGAGATCGGGTGGGAGGCAGAGACATCTGGAGATGCTCCCAGAACCCAAGTCTGGAACACCATCTGAAGATGACGAGAAGACAAACACATATATTCCCCGGAATGGTAGCTATAGGAATCTTAAGTTGAATGAAGCTTCTTTGGATGATTTGGGGCAATCAGGTGACAGGTCTCGAGATGCTCTGCAGTATGGCATTGCTAAGAGGCAAAATTCTTCTGGGTCATCTAGGAGAGATTGACATCTACATGCTTTCATTTCTATCTGGGGCTTTATATGAATCCATTTCAATCAGAAGGCTCTAACATGTTAGAGTAGCTCTATTCATGCAGAAGTCATGATGCAATTCCTCAGGCATTTGTGCAATGAAAGACACCTTTCCAAATGCTGATGTGCTGCCCGATAGATTGGGTGGCCAAGCTTGAAAAACCTGCAACTATAGTGATGGTCAGGACAGCCAGGGCTGTTTGAGATGGTAGGGCAGCCAAGATTACTTGAAGAGAATCATCACAAAGGATGTACCAAAGGTCTTCAAGATGGTTCGATCAAGGGGGTGCTGAGATTTTGGAAAGCTGACTGGGCAAGATGTGAAGCTTTGATGTTAGAAATGCTTTGCCAAACATGCTCCGCTCAATCTTTCTGGAGATTTCCTTTCACTGGTTGTGTTTGGAAGGCAAGATTTGAAAGAAGTTCCCATTTGGATCAGATACCATGCTCAATGTGTAGTGGCATGTAGTGATCCAGGAACTCTGAAAGCCGAAAGACTACCCAAAGGCTAGGCAAGTGCTTCATTAAATTTACTAGAGCTTGGATGTGGTGCTATGAGTGTGGTTCCATAATCTTCAGACATTTGGCACCGCTTGCTGGTTTGTGTCACCTGCATCATAGTCTAAACTTCATACTTGTAGCATGTGTATAGTTGAAACAGAGGCCGTGCCCTACAAATTATTGGAAGGGACTTTAATGGGTGCATCGATCCAATTTTGATCGATCCTTGGACTCGCAATCTTCTAGAGTGCGTTCCTGGCTGTCAGTAGGGTGATGTGATCAAAGGCAAGCCTCAAAGACGGTGGACATTTGAGGATGCTGAATTACATATATGTTGCATGGAAACAGGCTATGAGGTCATCACCCTTCTTTTGTAACATAGAGCAACATCCATAGTGAAAAAAAAAAAAAATGAAAAAGAGAAGAAAGTTGATTCTTTATTTTCTCTTATCCCTTATTTTGCTGATAAAGATGAGTTTGCGACTCATTTCAGGTTTGGTGGTGCAGATTTGTCTGCTGTCTAAAACCCTGTTTAGAGTAGTATTTTCCTGAAACCCATTGCATTGTTGTGTTTATGTCTTCTTGGGGACCCGGTACTTCTTGCTGCAAATTATTGAGATAACATATGTTTTCGAAAAAGGGGATTTAATTTGCAAGCCTGGATTGGTCGCATATTCTGTCTTTGCGAGTGGTTTTTGGCTTTGTGAGATATGGCGGAATTCCTGGAATTGTTCCCTGTTGATGGCCATCATCCTGCATTACGGGAGTTGCGAGGTTGCGCGTGAAGGAGACATGCACGTTGTTCGAGCGGGGCTGGAAACGAGGGAATCTTCGTCAAAAGGCCCTGACCGGCGGCACATTATTTTCAAGTTTTTTTCTTCCTTGGTCTGCAGATGGGAAATTTTTATAGCGAAGAACGAATGGCCTGCCTCGGGCCTGATAGGTATTGTTGTTGTTTTTATATTTGCAAATTAATAAATTGCTGCGTTGAAAAAGGTGTTTGGCATCTGCGCTTGTTGAAACATCTAGGGATTTTACAATTAAATTTAAAAAAAAAAATCAAAAGGTCCCATCAGGGGCTGTTCCGTCTTCTTGCATACACCAAATTGGACTAGATTTTTTTGTTTCTTTTCCCGACGTGTATCCCATTCTCGGAGGAGGTGCTTGTATGGTTGGTTAGAACATGCAAATAGATATATTCCAAACTCAGTTTTTCAAAAAAGGATACCGGGTGAAATTAGGTTATTCTGTATTTCGAAATACACCATCGACCATGAACCTCCATTAAGGAAAGGGGAGGGTGTGACTATTGAGGTACCAAATGATAGCAAGCTATTCAGACTTGTCTCAACCAGGTAGCACCTTTCTCTTCAATTCAGTGATCCCAAGCTTCGAGTTTAGATTGTGGCAATGTGGTGGTACTCTCGCCATATTTCTTCCGACCGCAGGAACTAAACTGGAGTGCAGATTTTTAGTCCAACGTTAACCATGCAGGAAATGAGATTTAGAAGGGAGGTTAATAAAAAGAGGATATTAGGAAATACCATGCCACGTACACTTTATAAGGCATTAATCAAGGCTTTGCATCTCCTCGGCTTGGAGGGTGCATATGTCATCACCTATGATACAGGGGCACATCCATGTCCACCGTCTGATTCGATTATCCAATTGATTTCGTGTAACTACTGCTTGTTTATGGAAGTTGTTGCATTTGGTTGGGTTTGTTTTTAATGCTTCAGCTAGGTCACCATACGTAAAATTTAGGATGGTAAGCTGTATCGGTTCTTTAAAAAATTAAGAGCTGGGAAGATGGTAATATCGGAAACATCTGAGCTTGTTTTGATTTTGGTGTGGTCCCATCTCGGGGCACACCTCAAATTTGAAACAAAAATTTGGTGCAGAAGGCACATCACAAAAACTTATTCACCATACACACAAACATGAATACAAAATGGTCAAGAACTGCATCGAGACATTTAACTTTGTGTCTGTATATAAACTTTGTATTTTTTCCTGCTTTACAGCTATACAAATAGAGTAAAATGCTTGTCTTTTAGGCAGCTCGTCACGCCCTTCACCCTCGTAGCAGCTTTGGTGGTATCATATCATGTCATCTACGTAAATAACCACTTAAAGCTGTAGCCAACAGCTCTGCATGTTCTACGTAACAAAAATACAGAACCTGAATTATGTATTTTCCAAATCAATTATACTTGTAGGTAGTAAAAGTTAGCCATTAATCAGTTGAAGAATGGTGATATGAACAAAAGGGTACCATTAGTTTTTATATTTCTTTGTTATTTTCTTTTACGATAGTTAATATCTTATTATCCAAATAAATACATTGGTGCAAATAGTAGATATCATTTTTTAATCGTAATGAGATGTAATGGTTTTGAAAATTGGAAGGTGTTTCCACCTAAGTGAGAGTGGGTGTGGGTTTGGGTGTCATCCGCGTGGGTGCAGCTACCATTACTTAAACCTCGCGCGCCGCGACGTGTTTCGGAAGCCACGTACTGAGGTAGGATGGAATGTAAGTAGTCCTTAGGTTCAGGTAATTGACTTTACCAAATCAAATCAAGTGGGACCAACCAAAACAATTTGATACCTGCCGTCGAAATCAAATCTGAGGGTCCAGATCATTCCATCTCTTTCTGGAATGAAAGGCATGGGAATTCCGCTGGGTCAAGCTTACAGGTCAGCTAAGTCGCTATCGCGAAGCAAAGCATCCGATTGCTCATCATATAACTACCCTCTATTTAATAAAAATAACAGTGATACCCTTCAAGGATATTTCCCATTCAAAAGGGCTGGGTATTTCCAATATAGAATCAAATATCGAGGGCTTTTAGTTCTATGTACCTTCTTCTTCCTCCCCTTAAAACGCTTCACGGAGTGGACGGGAAAGATACTGCCATTAGGCGGAGATCGAAACGAACCCTATTAAAGGCATTTTTTTTGCCCTTTTCTTTGAGTTCCTTTCAAAGAGAAATGCAGGTGAGAAGAAGCGAATAAGCCTGAAATTTTGTGATTTTTTGCGAGATTTTCGTTTGATCTGTGCGTCATTTTGATTTTTTTATGAGGAGATTTTTGGTGATTTTTTGGGCAGACGAGAACGGTTCAGGTGGGGAACATCTCAGATCTGGCCGGGGAGAGGGAGATTCGGGAGTTCTTCTCATTTTCCGGCGACATCGATCACGTCGAGATCCGGTGGTCAGATTCGTGAGTTCTTTTTTTCTTCTTTTATTTTTCTCCTCTGTTTTGGAAAATTTTCCGTTGAGTATCTGGATGCCAGTGGGGATTGGGCTAGTTTGTGTTTGATTATGGTTAAGGTTTAGATGCCTTATAATGAATTAGGATTCTTGTAACGTTGTGGGTTTTAATTGGAGCAGTGATGCTGGAAGTCGGAGGATTGCGTTCGTTACGTTCAAAGATCCGAAAGCACTCGAGATCGCATTGCTGCTATCGGTAATTCCACTCTTTTTATTGATTTACTTGTTCCCATTAATGTCTATTCTTGTTATATCATATATTTATTTCTTCATTGAATGAACGTTAGGACAGCTATAGAAGGATTCCTTTTTCCCTTTTTTTTTTTTCTTTTTTTTGTGAGTGAGTGTGTGTGTGTGGTATGGCACACTAATGAGTAAACATTTGATATTCTGACTACTTATTGTGAACCATGTGATTGCATCCCTTTTGTAATCTGCAAACTTTTAACTGCATTTTTTGATACATTTTTGTTGCATTTTCTTATGCGAGGGAGAAGGCTGCTGTCTTGTATTTATTTTTTGTTCTATTCTTGCTATGGTTGTCATCATGGAGTTATGTTTGTTATTGGTTATGTATTGCATCTGAAGTGTTTGATGGGCCTGGAGGAAATGCCTGGTGTTATTGTGAGTGTTTTATCCAAAATAAGATAATTGGCTTAACGTTTTCCTCAAAAATTTTGAGTGTTCTCGTGAAGCTAATAGTATATTTTCAGGAAAGGAGTGAGTGATAGTGTTATCAGTATATGTAGGAAAATGCCTGGCTCCATCTTATGATGTATTAACCCTTCTGATGCGGGAGCAGATGTAGGTTTTCTGCATTTGTATAAATATATAAAAAATGTATTTGTGCAGAATTGGAGGCATTGAATCTGTAAGTCATTCTATTATGAGATTATCTGTTGTCTTTTTGAATCCAGCATCATTATTTTGTAGATTGTAATCTATATATTTTAACTTCGAGAAAAGATGCGGACATTAGTTTTATGATGTGCTGCCTGATAAATTGTCATGGAAGCTTTATAACGATTAAGTAGATTTTTGGCAAAATAGTATCTTTATTAAAAATTGCATAGATTGTGGGGAATGGAAATGTTTGATCATTTCCTTCTTGGTAGCTCAGTTTGGGGTCATGCCGTGGAAAGCAAAGAGGGCTCTGACATGGGAATCTGTTTCCTTAAGAGAAGGAAGATCAAAGAACATTTATTAGAACAGATATATGGTGAGGGAATACACCTTATGGGGAAATGGATGGTTGGAAGAAGCTTATCATGTTACCTGTTTTACAGTCTTCCCGAATGTGGAGGAAATCCAAGGTGGTTTGTACTGATATAGGTGGCACCTTATTGATTTGATGTGTCTCTCACGCCTTTGAGATAACTAAGAACTGCAGGGCAATAGGCTGTGATTCCATTTCTCTGAGTACAATTTTTTCTGGTTCTTGAACTATGAGGTTACCTCCACATTTCATCATCCAGCATGATTTTTAGTAGTTTGCTTGGATTGCCTGTTATAATCAATGTGTTGATTAGTGACACCTTATCAATCTTGTCACACATTAGTATATTCAATTGACTAAAGGTATTTGCTAATTGATGGTTGGAACTGCCTTCAGAATAATGTCATTTAAGGGCTTGATAAGTTTCTTCAAAGTGATATTTACATTCTCATTGTGTTTTTTACAGGGAGCTACAATAGTAGATCAGATTGTGAGTGTTAGTCCTGTTGAAAATTATGTCCCTAGAGTCGAGGAGGTATAATATACTTATTTTAATGATATTCAATTTTCCAGCTAAGTTGCTTTAGTTGTTTCACTGGTTGTATGATCTTTATTGGAATTCATGCAGCAAGTTATGGTTTATGGGATGACGAGTGCAGCTTCTGTTGGAAATGATGCAGCAACTGTTGAGGTGTCTGTAAACTCCAGTATAATTTTTACTCAAACCCTGCAATCTTGTATAGGTTACTTTCTGTACTTATGCTCATTTGGTTGGAGGAAAATAATGACCTTTCTCATCTAATGCAGACTAAAAGTAGTCCCACTGGTGGACGGATTTATGTCAGTAAAGCTCATGATGTTGTGACAAATATGCTAGCAAAGGGTTCAGCAATCAGACAAGATGCTTTGAGTAAAGCTAAAGCATTTGATGAGAAGCATCAGTTGACGGCCAGTGCATCAGCAAAGGTGATTTCCTTCGATAGGCGGGTTGGCCTTTCAGAGAAGATAACAGTTGGGTTCTCAGTTGTGAATGAGAAAGTGAAATCTGTGGATCAAAAGCTGCATGTGTCTGATAAAACAATGGCAGCCTTAACTGTAGCAGAGCAAAGGTTGAATGATACTGGCACAGCTGTCAAAACTAACAGGTACTTCATTATTTCCTCATAAAGAAACATTTGAACCATGTCAGGGAATAATTTAAAATAAAATGCTGAAAGAAGGGGAATGACCAGTCTGCTAACTCGGGTATTATTCGCTGAGGAGAATAGACTGTGAAAATAAGCATGGTGTTCAAGGCTGTCTTATTGCAGTTGACAAGAGTCTTTGGGAAACAGATCCTGTTAGGTCTGTCCAAAGTGGAAATGCCTGCGAGAAATGCTCTGGGAACCCAAATAAGTGTAGAAAGCTGCTAGAAGAACTTATTGTGCATCTATAAAATTACTAAGAAACCACTTCTGGTTGGTTTCTTTAGTGGTTTGCTGTGGTTCCCATACATTTCCCACAAGTTTCACTCATGTTTTAAGCTATCCTTATCTGTGAATTATTTCTGGCACCTGTTTCCTGCATCCTGTTTATGTATTGTTTCCCCCACTTTATGTTGCATCTTATGTGCACTTGAAGGTTAATTTATTAGCAATTCTTGATTTGAGGCTTTTTATGGTGAATCTTCCAATAGGTCAGGTAGCAACAGTCATTAAACTGTGTTGATTTTTTTGGCAATTGAGTACATTTGATTTTGTTGAACTGTTTACTTCATATTGCAAGCAATTTTTGTCTGGAAAGTGATTTATCTAACTGATATTATTAGTATTTTGTTAATGCCTTCACTAAAATTATCTTGGTGAGCTATGATGATTTTCTTCTGGTCTGAATTGCTATACCATATTCTGTTCTGTTGTTTTCTACCTCCTATTCTTGCACTTTTATCCATAATGCACAATGAACAGAACTCCTCAGCTTGGATCATGGGGTCAATTGCTGATGTGGTGTGATATGGATGTATAGGTATGTAACTGCTGGAACAGCTTGGTTAAATGGTGCTTTCAGCAAGGTGGCAAAGGCTGGTCACGTTGCGAGTACAAAAACAAGAGAGCAGTTCCAGCTGGCAGTGTCAAATTTAACTGCAAAGGTGAGATAATAATTTATAGATGATGATGCTTGAGTTACACTTGCAGAACTTGCAGATGTTTTTTTGAGATTCAAAGACCTGAAGTCTTCAACATTGCATGTTGACAGAAGATTGTTGAGTTATTTTTTCCTTTTAGGGCATACCAGTATTAATTGTGAATAGCTCAAGTTACAAAGAATAATAACTTGATGTTCTTTGAATTTCTCAAAGAGCAAGAACTGCCTCACAGACAGATAACAGAAGCCTATAAATGATTGACCCTCACATAAAAAACCAAGCCATGGTACTTCATCATCATCAACTTCAGGTCAAGCCATCTAGAAATTTTTTATGCTTTTGTCTTTTTGGAATCTATAAGTCATACTTTTTTTAATAGTCTTTTGAAGTAAAGGTGAGACACAATTGCAGTTACAAAACCTATATTCTAAAATACAAACTGCAACTTTTTAACAGCTAAGAATATTTTTCCTTTTTCTAATGATTCTTAGAAATATATCAATATGTTGCAAATCCAATCCTAGTGGAATCCTGCATGAGCAGAGGCGCATAGCCAACAAGTTGGCAATTGGCTTCCAGGTTTCATGGTAAGCACTTGTTTGAAGTTATTTTGACAGTCAATTGACCATGATTAGTAGGTTGATGTCATGTATAGAGTCAATGGTGCAGCATCAGTGTACTCTGATGGATCGTACCTCAGTCAATGAAGCAGATCCATATATAGAACTGATTAGCTTGTTGATTAAGACTATGTTTCTCCACAAGTGGTAGAAATTCATTTGACAAAACTAATAACAAAATTTTCAAAAAGATTTAAAGATGACCAAAAAATTGTCTACAAAAGCCTATAGGCGACTCCAAAAAAACCACTTCCAGATCTAATTACTGACATTTAATTGTAGGTCCCCTCCTATTTCGTTCTCTCCCTGATTTGCTAGTTTAAGGGGCATACAAGGATGAGAGTTTAGAAAAAGTTCCATGTACCTTAATTGATTGTAGGTTCGGATGTTGGATGTGCTTGACCTGACTTGTAATGTGAGAACTCCCAAAAGTAGGGCTGAAAGACGCTTGGATATAATCATATCATATCTGTTTCTTCATATAGTTTGGTTCAGATATGGATAGCCTTTCTAGCGTCTGGTCAGATCCGAATCTGAATTCGGATATCAGCTTATAATGCTTGCCAGATTCGGATCCGAATATCCGGTAAGAATTCTCTATAATAAACCACAAGTCCTAGGATTTGAACCATTGGCCTTTGATTCATATGTCAAGTGGGCAATCACCAAGCTACAAGCTTTCTACTTCACATTGATAATTTATTTAACTTATTCATGTGAATTCAGGTGATTAAATAATAAATTTGATGTATATTGCAATATTTTATGTTTTGATGGTTATTTTTATAAAAATAAATCCTTTTCTTTTTGATAAAAAGTAAAAATTGGGTACACTTTATTTTATTCTATATAATATTATCTACTCATGAGAAAGTTCAAAAGACTTTGATTTCTCTCTCAACAACCATTATCATGGGAGTTGCATATGTGAAGTCAAATTGATCAATAATTTGGTTAGTATTTCAATATTGATTCAATTTATTTATTTAGAATGAAATAATTCAAGGATTTATTAAATGTGAAAAATATTTATTATTCAATAAATTAATTCAATTCTAAATATATATACATATATTTATATTTATAGTAATATAATAATAAATAAAATAAAATAAAATAAAGTTTAAAATAAAAATAAAAAAAATTATAATTGAATAATATTAAATAAATGTATTGGTTATTATAGAATGTATGATATACTAATATGATAATTGTAATAAAATGTTGGCAATAACATAGTATGTTGATTCTGAAAATTAGATTAGAATAAATTTTAATTCCATATAAAATATCAATTTATTCAAAGCTCTATTGTTAAAAATACTTAAATTATTAATAACTTCTGTGTTCCTTATTTATATATGATTTTCTCACAAGATTTAGAAAAATATATAATTCATGATTATTTTATTTATGATATAATTAAAGAGTTATGATGGTATTTGATGTAAAAGAATTATTAATATTTTTATATAATATTTTATTTTAAATATTTTTTATTTTCAATATTTTAATACAAACTTGGTTGAACTAGTAACTTGAACGATCAGGTCCGTCTCAACGCAGGTTTAATAAATATGCCTTAGATCCTTAGTTATTATATGTTGCATGCAATCTGCATAGTAAATTCTATTCCCATCCTTATCATTATATAATTAATGCTAATTTTTATCATCAAATTCCACTAAAATCCAATTTATATCCGACTAATATCCTCATATGGATAAAGAAAATATAGATATAACTAATAGCTAACTTGTATCTATATCCTTTCAGAACATATATGGATATGGTTAATGTCCAATTCATATCCATTTCTATTTGGAACAAGCATGGATAGTAATTTTGATATCCATTTAATATCCATATCTACATTTGTATTTGTAAAAAAAAAAAAAAAAAAAGGATATACCAATATCCAATCCGTTTTTCAACCCTACCTACATGACTGGTTCTTATTTATGCAACATTTGCTACTGATGATTTTTGAATAACAAATTGATACTTATCTAACACTTGTTGACCATACATGGGGTGTATAAGTGTTTGGTATGTATGAGCAATGGAATTGGCTACTCTAGGGTAGTACCATGCTTTGTAGATGCACAAATTCTCTTATTCTAGATTAATGCAGTGAAGAATGTGGAAACAAGATCATTTTCAATGGAGCTGATAAGATCATGATATTTGCGATTTGCAGATGAACAGATTCTCTTATTGTAAATTTATGAAGTGAAGAACAGGGAAACAAGATCACTGTCGGTAGAAATAAGATCATGACATCTTTGAGTTCATGGCACAGCTCAGAGATGGGGTCCCATGAATTCATAAGAGCTTGTCTTTTTCCTCTTCGATGGAAAACAAAGAGAAGTATTTTATTGATAGAACTTTTCTCCTCATTGTGGCCCCTTTACTTCCTTTAATAGACTTTCAGATCCTACTTCCACTCAAGTTACGAAGGGGAACACTTTTCCATCAGGGTAATAAAAGAATATCTAACATAGATCCCAATTCTATTGGATTTCTACATGGAACTGTTCACAATTAGTTACTGACTTATGGGACCTCCTCCTGCAAAGGAAATAATGACCTGAAGAATATCTGTGAGTCTGTGACCTGACTCCAAAACTTACAGGCAGCAGTGTTGTAATTTGTGAAAGCTTGTAAACTACACTATTTATAATTGATCTACTTAACAGTCCCTATATGGCCTAATTTTGCTGATGTAATTGCTTGTCAAACTCATTGTTGAATGCATTTTACATCATAGATCTTTCCAAGAGTGCCTGAATGTCCTAATGAGCAAGTGCATCTTTTAAAGGAGTTGGTAACATAAATGCTTTGAGGTTATATTCGCTGGTTTTGCTGTTTATACCACAGGTATATTAAGCCATTGCCCTGCCACAAGAATACGATGAATCATAGTGGTTTTGTGAAATGGCATGTCTGGGTGCACAGAATATGTTTTTTTAATTTTATCATTGAATCACTAATTTTCCATTTAACAAACCAAAAGAAACTGGCAATTGATTGTTTACTGCATTATAATCTCTTATTTGTGCATCTTCACCCATTTAAAATGGAGTTTCATTTTACTTGCTGGCCTTCACAGGTCAATCACGTCAAGCAATCTTTTCATAAAAAGGAAAGCATGTGTTCCAATTTATGGCCGGCATGTTATGTCCTATAAATTCTACTTTCTTCTAAAATGCAGATTTATCACCTTTTTCTGTTTGTGAGATTATATTTACTAGCTTCAGTATTTAATTTCCTCTTAGTATCTCATAGTTAAATTGTTTGTGATGCGTACATGTAGTTACATGCTAGATGTAACAAATAGCAATTATCCTGTGTTAATGGTATTCATTCAGGTCAGTTTTCCTTGGGTGCTGTAGTCTCTTTTTCTTTATCTGGAAAATGTCTTTAATGAATTTTATGCTTTTTTACCTGATCGCTTATTAAGGTTTAAGCATCTATCTTATTGTACCATCGTCTATTTTGATTCTAAACCAGGCTCTTATCATTGAGTGTTTGGATATAAGTACCGGCCAAGTGATCTGTAGTGAAAAGTGGATACAGTGCATTGTTGTCAAAGACCAAATAGGATTATTAGATCTTTGCGCAGTTTATGTGATGTATTTCTAATGGTGTTTTGCTGTTGACTACCACTGTTCTCTCTCTCTCTCTCTCTCTCATATATTTATATATGTGACTGTTTTTAACAACACAGGATCCAGCTGTTGCTGCATAAGCTAGATAATTTGGCGTGGCAGAAAACTTCATCACTCCCGAAGGGAATTATTCGGGGATCTTTTCAGTACGTCTTATTTGGCCTAGAGCTCAGATCCCCGATGCTGCTGGTTGCAAGATGAGTGCTGTTATCCCTCGTTGTTGATTGCCTTGCAAAAATGTCTGTTTAGCTATGTAACCGTCTCTTTCTTTTTCTTTTTCCTTTTTCTCTTATTAATTTTCCCCGTATTGATTTCGTTTCTAGTGTCATATTTTGAGTAAATCAAACCGGTTGTATTGTATTGTAACAGTGGAATGCATTCTTTCTGGAAAATGATGATACAAGAAGCCATGTGTCTTCTTTTTCTCCAAAATCTCATGTTATGTTTGTTCACATGGTCTACTTAATGAATCATGTGATCCATCATCTTGTATGCCAACAACAAGGTTGAAATTCATATTAAATGTTTGTGTATTCATCAAATGTTTCCATTCTATATTATGAGTAGCTGCTATTCTAATCCAGTTCAGAGAGTAATGGTATTTGGCATGCTGATAGAAGCACCAATATTTGGATTATTATAGGAAAATTGAAACACCACTTTAAATGTTGTAGTTATTATACTTTCTTCCCCTGTAGTAATTGAGATATCTACCAACAATTCCTAGTTGTCCTCGGTGCTTGCTTTGGAAATATTCAGAGTTTGTGAGGGTTTGAGATGAGGGCCAACAATCCAGTCTTTGTTAGCTCACCTTGTGGGGTCAGGATGCAGGCTAAACCCCAACCAGGTCCCAGGGCGAGAACCCATCTTATTCGTGTCCTGAAGCATGTGGCACGGTCGGTAGAGTCTCTGTGAAGGTGATGTCCATCTCAAGTTGGACAAGGTGATGAGGGTGAAAGTTCTGGGTCGATGCAGGCGAGATGATGATTCTGCTGCAGTAATGCAATCGATGAGGCCGACAACTCGAGTTGTTGACTCAGAGGTGCAACCTCTTGAAAGGTCTTCTTCATCGATACTGTTTTCCATTCATGCTGGCACCTACCCGCTAAGGTGAACGATGATTTTCTCAGCTAAATAAAAAAGAAAAGAAAAGATCGCACGGCAGCAAACAAGTCACGAGTTAATGGTCGGTGCATCTATTAATCAGATCCACACTTAGAGCCTGTTTCAGCTTATATTAAAATTATTTTTTTTTCAAATAAAATTTCAGATATCAGTATTTAAAAAATAATTTGTGTTTGATAAATCTTTCAAAAAAAAATATTTTTAATTATTAAATTATTAAAAAAAAAAAGAGGCATGGATAGTTTTACTTTATAATTAATATTATTTAAATAAATAAATAATTTTAAATATTTATTATGATTAATTTTAATTTAATTTTTTATTTTTTATATAATTAAATTAAAATAATAAAAAATATATTAAAATTTTAATTAGTATAAATATAATTGAATCAAAGATAATACATATTGAATATTTTATATAATTTTTATATAATAATATATATGTATCAAAATACATCATTTACTAAATAATGAAAGGATTAGGTGAAAATAAATAGTAGTAGTTATGATAAATAATGATTTTAAGTAAGAATATTTTTATCTTAAAAAAAATAAATTTTCTGCTTCTCTCTTGTCACTCAAAAATAAATTATTTTTTAAAATAAATTTGATCAAATATTTTTTTAAAAAAATAAATATTATTTTTAAAAAATAAATATTTTTTTGCTTCCCAAAAGCCTGACCAAACACTTCTTTTGCCACAAACAGGAGATGGCATCTTTGAAGACCATGGTTTTAAGATCACACGATGGATGCCATTGCATGTTTCTTTCCAGCTAGCTGATGAAATGGCTTTTTAAATAGAACAAGCGAGGATCCATGCAGACCCGTGTTTAGTTTTATATCAATTACATCTCAGGAGAGATCTTGGGTATTTACATTGGATGGAGGAAATCCAAATAATGCTTTCTAGTTGATATTGTTACAAACCTTAGATTAGAAGCACAAAAATATACCATGTTTTTTGTCTTTTAATATTAAATCCATCCTTCATCGATTCAAAAAAGAAATCGGAGAGGGAAGAAAAAGAGCACATTTCTGAAGTATGCATAAGTGGATTTTGCATTGCAAGTCCATCAAATTATTGATTTTGCAAAAATAAATAAATAAACAGATTTTATCGTTGCTGCAAAATGATACATGTCTAGGGGTCCCTTGACGATTTTAGGTCCCTAGGTCCGTGCGCGGTGATCTAAACAAACGTGTACTGGATTTTTAAAATATATCTTTTGAGCATGCGGTAAACATGCATCACACTCCCTAAATATGTATCATGTACTTTAAATTTGTATAGCACCGTCCCACACATGGATGGCTCATGCCACAAAAATTATAAATCGAACCTTTTGTGAATCAACAAATAACTAAATCTTTTTCTATGCAAAATTCACTGCGCATAAATGCATGCAAAACTACCAACCGGCATCATACGTCGCCTTATGAACCTCCATCAAAATGGCGTTTGCATTGCCTTCAAATTGAGGTGTAAGTTGGTTCAGCTCCTAAAAGCTAATGGCCAACGTAACTCCCGTGCCATGGAAGCAGAAAAGCAATACCACCAGCAAACTTTCCCAATAACAGATACCCAAGTTACCCTCCTCGTAGAGTGAAAGTTCCACGTACGCCAATAAAACATATAAAAGATTTTACTCGGCACACAGCTCAAACAGTTTAATGCAAGTTTTATTGAGAAAAAATGGATCCACCATCAAGTCCACACATGGTTCAACAACGGGTTTTTACAATCTTCAGACAATTTTACAGTCAAAATTGCAGAGAATTGCTTTTAACCCAAAAAAATTGAAGAAATAAATTATCAGACATCCACGCAGGTGGTGAATTCCCCCTTGCTTACAATGAAAGAAAAGAGAGGCAAAAAAGATGGCCAACCTGCAAACTTCACCTGCAGCCATGCTATTGGCCTGGTGGCATCCCTTTTAACATCTGAATCAGTGGCAGATAGGTGCAGACCGAGAAGCCGAGAACTGGAGAGAACATGCTTTCTGGGATCACCATTGATACTTGGCAGCAACAAGAATTTCCTCGTAACGATGAGCAGCATTATCCCAACTGAGATCCTGCATCATCCCTCGCTTCTGAAGCCCCTCCCAACTGCTCTTATAGTTTCTGTATGTCTTTAAACAATTTCCCAGTGCATCGATCAGTCTATTTGCCTCGGCCTTCTCAAAGGCCCACCCAAGACCCGTCTCCGTGTAAGGATCAAACTGATGTACGGTATCCCTAAGGCCACCAACTGCATGCACCACAGGGATTGTCCCATACATCATGGCATAGAGCTGGTTCAGACCACAAGGCTCGAATCTTGATGGCATCAGTAGGACATCAGCACCTGCTGTGATTCGGTGTGCCATCTTCACAGAAAATCCAACCCATCCTCTAACCTTGTCATGGTGTTGCCTCTCAAAATTCCTCAGCATATCTTCGAGGTCTGGTCTTCCAGTGCCCAGCAAAACCAACTGCACATCCTGACCAGCAATCCAATGCATGGCCTCTGCAATGAGGTCGACACCTTTCTGATGGTCCAACCTCCCAATGAAACTGAGGACAGGAGTATCGTCATGGACTGGCAGGCCGAGCTCTCGCTGCAGAGCAGCCTTACATTGGGCCTTGCCAGTTTGAAGAGTTTCGAGCGAATAGTTGGTGTAACCATCAGATTTTAGATGTACATCAAATTTAGGGTTCCAATCTTTGTTATCGATTCCATTTACAATGCCCTGGAATTTCCAGTCAATCTCATTAATGATCCCGTGCAAGCCCCAACCACCTTCTGGTGTTTTCAGCTCCCAAGCATAACCATGGCTAACCGTAACCACCCTGTCAGCAGTTTTCAGACCAGCCGCAAAAATATTGAAATGGTCACCTCCAATAGGATCAAATAGTTTAAAAAGGTCCATGTAGTTACTGGGTAAATCAACATAGAAGAAGTCATCTACTGGACCACGGCCCTGGATAAGAAATCAGAATTAACATCATATATTTGGGGAGAAATTTAATTACATCTTCACAATTAAAACCTATCTTGAAGCTTCTAATTTGGAAGTTCTATTAGCTATAATAGTTCTTTGGTAATTTTTATATATTATGGCAATAATAAAGAGAATAATACATAGAACCGCTAAGAAGCGACACACGGGATGCCAGAAAACATATTAACCATCATAATGACAACGATCAATTTTTTGTTATTTATTGGTAGTGGCTTCCATTTTGAGCATCCATAGCACGGTTTTTAGAATACTGTTATATCACTTGTCTCTTACAGAAGCAACTTAAAAAGTATTTCTTTTGGAATCCTACTTGTGTAATATAATTTCTATATCCATGAACTCATGCTAATAAAAGATTGATCTGTTCACTATCATGTTAGACCCAGCAGTTAGGTCAGAAAGTTTCCATGGGTGGCATGTTTATCCTCATATAGCTAGTCCAATGTTTAATAACCAAAGAATGAGAATGTTAAATATTCTGATAGATCATTAGGTAAAGATGGATTCCTTTTCCAACAGAGGGATTGGTTGACAAACAGATGAGATTCTTGTTAGGACAAAATGACTTGCCGCTCAACATCTAAATTAGATGACCTTTCAACGACCATAATGAACTTCTCATTTTAAGGATATGTAGATGTTTTATCTACATGAAAAAAAAAAGTCTAAAAATGTGTATAATTGTAGGGTGTCCATTATGAAACTGGCTTAAGAACTAAGTCAAAAGGTGTTGTAAGAGAACCAAAGGAAAACCTGCATGTGATTGTTGACTGTGATACAAGGAAAAAGAGAGGAAAGAGGAGAGGAAGAAGAAGAATTAAAAAGATGCTGCAAGGCTCAAATTGCAGAAAGACTATCCCAAACACTACAGAAACAACATTAGTGGTAAAACATCAGTACTAGGAAACCTACTGGGTCTTGCCCAAAAATGAAGAATGATGATCCTTTGATTGGATGACTTCTGATGGAACACTAATGAAATCTGAGCAGGCACTTAGATGACAGAGGAACTACTTATTTTGGTATTCTTTGTGCCATACTGCTGAGCTAGGCAGCTGGCAGTGAAGGGTTCGTGCTCCACATTGTGGTGCTTCATTATGTGAAAGTCCCATCTGTAAGAATAAAGCAGTCTGAGTAAGAGTTCATTATGTGCTTCAGGAATATTCTGGTGGATTCTTAGGATGTCTACTATAGATGATTTCTTTCCATTGATGAGCAAGAGTTGCACTTCCTTTTGACCAACCATGCTGGCCTTCTGAGGCCATTCTGACCATAATCCTATACTTTAGAGATCAAAGGGGTGAGCTGGGTCCAAGGCCTTCAGATTTCAATATATATCACTCTAAGTTTGGCAGAACAAAGAATGGATTAGGGCCTGATATGAGGTGAATGACCAGCAGATTCTTTTTGGGATATATGAAAAGAATTATGCCCATGTTTTTAAGGTGCATGTAGGTTGATTTGAGTTGATCAGCTAAAATGTTATCCAGGGCCCAGGTATTCTTCTGAAGGGGTCATGGATAAGGGTAGCGCCACCCACAAATTTAATGTCATTCATAAGAGAGTTATAAATAAGAAATTTCTATAATGGCATTGTTAGTAATTATGCTGATGGAACCTTAACACATCCTCTGTCTTCATTATCCATATTGCAGGATGGGTATGCTAGTTAGGCTCCTTGCTTTAGTTAGATGACTGCATATATGGGACAACTATCTCCATGAATTCAATATGTATTCTGTGAAATCTAACATTTTACTTTCCTATGCAGAACTTGTGGACTATTGAAATACAAACATCACATTATTTGTTTTTCTTGCATTAATTATTTTTTCTTACCTTATTCAGTTATAGCAGTTGGCTTGATTAGCAAGCATATGTTTTAAAAGCTGTTTTAATGGCTTCACATGAAGAGATGACCATGCTCATGAATAAAACACAAAAATTCCAGAAATGATATACAGTTTGATTTGATGATGAAAACCATTGAGGATTAGGAGACATACCTGGTGTGCTATGTTGTGTATCACCAGAACAGATCGGGCATAAATCATCAGCCCATGGTCACGATAATATGCCTTCAGATAAACAGGTAACAGTGCAGTGTGCCAATCATTTGCAATGAAAACCAGATTTCCATCTCCATAGTAGACACCACCACATGGAACATGCCAACAGACCTGAAACAATTAGTTTATCTTGTTCAGATGACAAATTAACAATTAAAAAGCTTAAATGATCCATATCCCATATTTTAGACTACCAGCATCCTAAAGAGCAAGGTTTTAAAACTCAGTTATGGTCCTCTAGGTAGAGTTTTGGTTTTGGCAGTTTCGGTGGTTTCAGCAGAGCTGCCCCAAGTTTCAGAGTTTCAGTCAAAATAATCAGGACAAAATCCAAACAATTATAAAAAGCAAGAAAAATGCAATTTATCATCCTATTTTATCGTGTTTCGGGTTATTCAGGATCAAAGTTAGAGTAGTTTGGGTATTTTCAGGTTGAAACTTAACTGCTTTAAAGCTTAACGCATAAGTTACATAATAGTTTTAGCTGATTTTCATGATCATCCTACACTTTCTATAAAATTTCATAATTTTCATACACTTTTCTCTTTTGTTTATAATTTCTATATTTTCTCTAATTTTTGGCATTAGATTAAACATTTTCTAAGCGTATGCCATTTTATTTTTTTTTAATAACTCATCTGAGAATGTTTCATTATGATCCATATTAACAACCTATTTAATAAAGAAAGATCCATCCAAATATAAACTTATTTTCTTTCACATATTCATTTTAATATATCAATTTATTCTAAAAGATGATAAAGAAAAAACTCATTTAAATAGAAAAACAAGCATCGGAACATACAATACTTCATAACCAATAAAGACACTATAAGGTTGCATCCTGCCCATCATAATAACAAAATTTAGCCAAAAATAATTAAAATTAAATCATTAAATCCTTAGTTAAATGTGATATTGAATAATTTAATAAATTCTAGAAAATATTACAAAATGTTTGACAAATATACCTATTAAACAAAAAATTTTAAAAAAAATTGGTTGGTACCAGCCAAAATTGTCGAAACTTGATGAAATGCCGAAATGGATCAATTTCAGCCGAAACTTCGAACCTTGCTAAACAGAAGCATTTACAAAAAATGATTGCCAAATAGTAGACCAATGCAATTTACATATTTGATGAGAAAAGAAAGACAAAAATGGTCATAAACTCATAATACAAAACTCCTGGAAAGACATACCAGTTAGAACAAATTATGGAAGCAATCAATTTGCAAAGAGAAGTGCCATTTGATGAATAATGAGTAAATAAGTAATAAACACCCATGCCTTAGCCAATAGTAAGCAACCATTGACAAGGTGACAAAACAGAAGTCGCAGAAGGTATTTGGTACCATGGGAGAAGGATGAGTTAAGAACTTGGGAGAAAGATGATAAATGAACTAGAAAGGTCAAACAAAAGAATGAAAATTCCCGAACTCCATTACTAAAACTGTGAACAAGGTATGTGCGAAAACCCAGGACCTCCCCAGAAAAGACAGCTAGATGGTATTGTTTGGTTCCTTGGCCCTACATCCAAAATCTCCTCAGCACACAATTGATGTAGGATCCAACACATGCTTGGCAAGTCCTCACATACTTTCCTGTTTAAGCCAGGCCTAAGGGTCCAAGCTCAAATACAATCACATCTCTAACACAACCACACACCATGATCAGTTCATGGTCACCCCTAGGAGAGCCTATGCTGCAATAATCCCTAGCCAATATCGGCCATGGGCAAAATCTGTTTTGATATCATTTGCAACAACCCCGGACTTCATCCCAAAAGCTAGCTAAAAGGTATATTTTGGATTTCTTGGTCCTACATAGGTATCCAACACCTCCCCAGTGCACAACCAACATGGGAATAAACACATGCCTACATAGGTCCTCATAGTATGGTTGTTTAAAAGGGTCTTACTTGTTAGAACTTGAAAATTATAAATTTTTGTCTCAGTATGGTTAATGACAAAAATGGAAAAACATTTATTCTATGAGGTTCAGATGGATAGGTACTGAATCCATTCAAACAGGTCTAGAACAAGCCTTCCAATTCAACATGCAAGCATCAAGGCTCCTGACATAAGGCATGGAAGATAAATGTTTGGTTTTTATACTGTATGAGTATCAGCAACTGTAACAGAAAGATAAACATGTTTTGAAGAATATCAATTTGGAATGTATGTAAAACTCAATGCGGAGTTACCAGCCTAGCCTATTAAGGAACCAATAACTTTTAGGAATATCGATTCAATTCAATGTTATTCAATTGATTTACATGCATATATAAAGGTAACTAAAGAATCATAGATTGAGGATGGCTTTGTCATAGGGGACATTGGTGTATCCTTGCTTTCCTTAAGGATACTAGTGCATGCTAACAGGATTTGGTTCCATTGGTCATCCTAAGGCACCCCTCTCCTTTAAACATGCACTTGGGAGAGAGTCTAGGTTTAAACCCTGCATGTGACATTCCCACTGTGTTCACACAAGCACAGAGATAGAGACATATATATATATATATATATATATATATATATATATATATATATATATATATATATATAGAGAGAGAGAGAGAGAGAGAGAGAGAGAGAGATTACTAGCTTCATGAGGATTATCCTAAGAATACAACTCCAAAAGGGATAATGAGTAAAAACCCTATTCTAGATTCTTAACCCTTAGGTTCCATTGGTTGTCATTAAGCCCGCTCTCCTTTGAGCATGCACTTGGGAGAGATTTTGTGCTTAAACCTGGAGGTGAGATTTTTATCGTGTTCACACAGACACACAGATATTACTGGCTTCAGGAGGATTATTCTAACAATACAACTACATATGGGATAATGGGTGAAAATCCTAGTCTTGATCCTTACCCTTTAAGCTATGCAATCTTAACCATATCTCCAGGGAAGCATCATTAAGAATGTCTCATCAATGGCTAAGTCTTGCTTTGACTTCTAGAATGCACAAAGTCTAACATAAGTGGATAATTAATAGTAAGAATGATTTATACTTGGAGATTAGTTCTTTTTAAACAATTTTACGTACAATTGTTTCACAAAATCCTTAATGTTTGATCTTCACGGAATTTTTGACACCATTATCATCTGCAAGGATATTAGATATTTCACAGAATATGATGACGGATGATGACCTTCCAAAGATCACGAAAATACCTCCACAGCTGCCTTGCAGAATAGAACCATCCGTTTCAAAATGTCCTGCATTCAAATAAATTGAGATAATTTTTGGGATGACAATTGGGTAACGCAGTTTGATACAGCATGTGTATTTCAAAGTAACATCTGGTAGAGGAACTTGGGTGAACATCTTATAGGATCATAAAAGGATGGATGAAGATTTACCATTCTGTTTCCACCATAAATATCATTTCCAATGTGATGAAAAACAGGGCTATCTACGAAAACAAAATCCACACGATCTATGTAGGCATGAAAATAGGTTACCTCCATGTCCTGTACGAAAAGATATTAGAGCACTATAAATAATATGAGGCAGTTTGACTACAATATCATGATGGCACAAATATCTACCTGCCCAGCAACCTTGTACCTTTTCCGTACTCCTACTTCTTGGGCTTCAGCATAGTTCCCATACCTTGGTGCCACTACCTATAAGGCAATACATAGTTCATTAATTGTCCAAAAATGTTAACATAATCAATAAGCTATTCGTTCTTCACAACAAGCTTTAACATCACAAAGCACAAGACCAGCAGGTCCAGTTACTTCGAGTACCCAGAAGACCAAGTTAGGATTATTCTGAACTTATTGTTAAGATTCATAAATTTCTGAGATAGCTAGAAACCCATTATTGGACTAAAGGATGGTCAAGAAAAGACTTTTGCAATATAGCTTAAAAAAAATTGAAATGAAGAGATGATATATGATAGCAACATATACCATAACACGATGTCCTCTCCGAGCCAAAGCCTTTGGTAGAGCCCCAACAACATCACCAAGCCCACCTATACAAAATTGTCAGTAATCATTAGTACAGATAGAGAGGTATGAATTTTTTTTTTTTCTAGGCAAAATGACTTTAAAAATAAAAAAGAAGATTACAAAACAGAAAAAAAGGCATCCGATCAAGGAAGTCGCATACAATACCAAAAGATTGACGAATTCATCAAGTTAAAGTGAAATGTAAATGCCTGTTTTGGACCAAGGAGCACATTCTGCAGCTACTACTATGACATTCATGACATTTGCCCCAGCCAAAGGAGGAGAATCCAAGTATTCTTCCTCAGGTGCCACCTCTTGTTCTTCACTTAAACCATCTACATTTGCTTCCGCCACATCCTCATGTTTCTTGTCTTTGACATTATAAGATTCAGAGGCCTCAGGGAGAACTGGTGCCATAATTTCAGACTGAGGTGTTTCCAAATTACCTTCTCTTAATAATCCAAGAACTTCCAAACTATCTCTGGGTTCCTCCTCCTCATAAAATGATTCTTCACTAGGAGTAGTAGGTTCACTTTCACTTCTACCACCTTCAGCTGATTGGGTGAAACTGTCTGAAGAACTCCCAGTGTTGTATGTTTTATGAAGCTCTGCACCAGTCGAATCTGTATTAAGATTTGAAAAAGAACAGCCTACATCTGCATCTGGTAAAGAATTATCACTCCAACTATTAGAAACTGGTTCCTGTTCTGTGTTAACAACACTATCCTTTATAGATGAAACAATTTTCCTTCTTTCTACAATCTGCACCATATAGAGAAGACTAATATCCATCACAAATTTGAAACTCTCATGTTCTGATAAAGAACAAGAGATAAGATTTAAAATGCAAGAAAGGTTACAACTAATGCAATATGAAAAAAATAATAATAATAATTTCAGATTTTTGTAGGGAGAAAAATGTTAGATTTAACTGATAAAAATAATGCAGAGACATCAATAAGGAATTAAGAACCTTATTTGGATAAAAAGAATAAGCATTATTTCATAGATGGAAAATAAGTTATATATTGGGTTTATGTGTGGCATTTTTGTTTATATTCATGAAACTCAGATGTGAGAGAATTGTATGACAAGATAATGAATGATCAGGGATTATTTTTTGAAGAAGCTGAGTGACAATAGGCAAATCTATATATTAAGGTGCATATAGTTTTATTAATTGGTGGAATTTTTCTTAAGAATTTATCATATATCTAGTGTCACAATTTCTCACCCATTGCTGTTAGGTGCTTTCTTAAGTCCATCACTATTGGCATTCTCCCCATTCAGCCTGTCCTGATCTTACTTGACTATGCTTTTATGTTGCATAGGTTTTAGCAGTTATATATTATCTTTACAAATTTGGTTGTTAGTTTCAATGAAAATTATCAAAGAAGTCTTAGAAATTGACAAAAACAAGCTATGGCAGGTTTTAAGTTGATTTCCTTGAGTGTTGACATTATAATGATTACATCCAAGATTTCTTGACCTTACTAGTTATTAATTTGAATCGGGTATCCTAGGAAGCCATTAGTTTAACCATCTTTAAGATCTTTGAAAATTTAAGTAAAAAAGAATTTCTTCCTAGGATTAAGCCACAACTAATAGGGAATTATAGTCACAGTAATGGCTTGCTCCAAATTAATTTATATTATAAAATTTCAAATAGGCAAGATCTGGGCAACTGCAAGCATAAGCCCTGTTGCATCATGATATACAGAAAATCCAGATTTCCAAGCAAAACAATCACATGTCAAAGAGAATTCTTAATTCATCTTGATATCAAAGCTATGCAAAACTTTAGCTACAGATTTTTTTGGTGAAAAGCCACATGTTTGAAACAAGACCTGCCGAATTAGGTTCCGCTGCATTGCCAAAACCTTCTTGCTCTTTCTGATCGTAGCCCGAAGTGCATCATCAGTAGTATCCTCAACATCTTCATCACCACTTTCCTCTTGTCCTTCATCATCATTGCTTCCTCCCACTGCTCGCAGAGCCTCTCCCCTCTCTCGGTTGATCGAGCTTAAACTGATCCATAATTTACAGCCACCAGCCCTCCAAAACCTCATATTGCAAGCATCGGCATCGGCATTGGCATCAACACAATGGAGTCCAGTTTGAATCTAAAAAAGAATGGAACCATTATTTTTTCAATCCACAATAGCCTGCCAATTTTAGAAAGAAAGATAACCCCTGAGCATATGATTTTTTATTTTTTTCCAAAAAAGACGGTCATTTTTGACGAAGATTGTCAGTGTAACAAATTCGCGCTTGCTGTTTCTTTCCACAAGAAGGGAGAGACTTTTTTTAGGGTTACTTATCAAAAAGTTGATTACTTCTCTTTCCAGAAAGGTGAGTTTATTTGGGGGCCGGGGGGTTGTATTAAAAATAGATCATGCACCCAAAAGGGCACCACCCTCAGAGTGGAACCACTCCACGCCCCAGCTGGATTTCCGGTGACTGGGGTGTCTTTTTAGGGGCTACTTTTGCAGGTTCCTACAAAAAATCCCTCCTTTTTATCCGTAATGGCCGAGAGAGGGAGAGAGAGAGAAGGAGAGGGGGAGAAAGAGAGGGAGAGAGAGAGGAGGAGGAGGAGGAGAGGAGAGAGCTCACATTAGCCCTGGCGATCGGAGGAGGGCGCGTTGAAGAAGAGAGGAGAGGCTGCCGTCCAGCGGCGGAGAGACGGATGAGGGCGCCGCAGGGAAGTGGCGGAGGCGCCGGCGCCGGCGCCGGGGAGAGAAAAGAAGAAGAGGACATGGAGCGGTCGGAGAGAAGGGAGACGAGGGACCGAGTGAGTGGTGTCCAAGATGGGCATGCCGGGCTCACAGGGTTAGGAGCCTTTAAAAAAGTTTTGCGTCCATCTTGGATTAATGGATGGTCCAGAATAATCCAAAATTAAGTTGTTATTCTTCATGTACTTTTTTTTTTTTCCTGGTTCTTATTGATTCTTGTGGATTTATGTTAGGGTTGGATTCAATTTTTTTAACTTAAAGATTCAAATATGCATTGGATTTGAATTGTTCCTATCATCAATCCAACCCTAGTTTGTTACAGCTCTAATTATGCTTCTCTCAATAAAAAATATCTATCCTCTTAATTTTAAAATAATAGGATATCTAAATCAAAAACCTTACAAGTAATATGACAAAGGATGGTCTAAAATCTTATATGATATGCACCAATACAATACACAATATGTTAAACCCATCCTTACTATCCCTTATATGACAGCTAAATAATTTATAAAATAAAATTAAATAAATATTTTTTAAAAAATAATATTTTAATAAAAAAAGAATGTTTGGCTAAAGAAAATAATAAAGCAAAGAAATAAGATCTAATAAGAAATTATACCATACAATATCCAACGAGCGTGCTTAATCCGAATCAATTCATAACATGTTCACAACAATCTTCTAGCTTGGCTTGTAGATATCCACATGGCAAAAGGAAAAGAATTGAATAAAATTTCTAAAGTTTTAGAAAAGAAGTAATACTATAAATTTTTTAAAGAAAAAAATAGAAATTAAACTGTCCTACGAACCCCGCCTTTATTACCAATAGATGATATTTGTAGATCTATCTGGATAGAAAATTAGCACTATAACTTTTTCATTTTGAAGTAGAGAAATTAAAATACTACTAATGAGCTTTGGCCTGAAGTTGGCCCAGATTGCTGGCATGGACGGCTAGTCGGATGTCTTGAATAGCGCATGCAAGGAGAAGAAAAAGGAGATCTACGTTTTCAACCTTCGTCTCCTTTCCTTTTCTTGAAAACTTCTTAACTTTTCAAATCTCAACCAAATCTCATAGGTAGATAATCAAAATATGCAGAAAATGGAGGAGAACACATATTTAAAGAAATAAACTCTGGGCTTCGCCAGAATCGATAATACCTCGAAAAAAAAATTTTCACCATAACTCTTTTAATAAAACTCAAATTTTATTCAATAATCATTCTGTCTTCTTGACCAAAGCCTTATGGTCTATTTATATACTAAATATATTAGAGAATAATAGAAAAATATTCCAAATCTAGAGACTTATTTAAAAAAAGGAAGATGATAAAATAAGATGCTTCTAAATAGGAAGAAAGATGATAAAATCTTCCTAAGTAAAAAAAAAAGATAATAGAATAATTTTTTTTTAAATAAAAAAGAAAGATGAAAGAATAAAATCTTTCTAAAAAAAATATTTAAAATAGATCTAAAAAAATCTTCAGATCCACATAGTGAGTTTGGGTGTCAACTTGTGTTGCCTTTATTGATAGACTCGGAACTTGGATATGGGTGCAAATCGGGCTCAGTCTGCATCATTTCTGAAGAAAATCAAGCAGAATTTAGGGCATGCTTTTCAAAAAAAAAATTGAATAAAATATAGTGAAAGCTAAAATTAATCTAATATTAATTTTATAGCATGTATTGATCTAATCAATTATCCTACTCAGGATCTAGACATAGTAATATGTAATAGAAAAATAAAATGCAATCGATCAACAAATCATATTTGCTGACCGATACGAGTTCAAAACTCGATACCTATGCGTGGATAGCTGATCTTCACGATCTGAATCCATCAAAATAGGCTCTGGTATCACACTGCAGCCGCATACTTGTCCAGCCTCTATGGTTGGTCCACACGGAGCTTTTGATCTCGATCAGTCCCACTGGAGTGCTAGCTCCTAATCGGAGCCTTCGATGGCTGATCACGATCGATCTAATCGATCATCTATTTTTTGATTTTTTGGATACTCTAAAAAATTAGAACACAAATAATGAAGGATGATGAAGAGGTGTACAAAGTTTGGTGGTGATCCGATGCTCATAGCACTCGATCTCTCCACTCGAACCTAGATACCCAAATCTAGGGTTTCACTCGGCCCAAAAACCCTGATAGATTAAAAATCCTATCACACCCTCTCTGTGTAGAGTTTTTTCATGAAATTAGTTTTTATGGAAGATGACTTTTATATCTATAAACCCTATTTAGATCATATCTAAAAATTAGATATCCTTAGAGGTGAAAATCAGAAGAGAAGAGAGGCATGAGAAAAAATAAAGTGTTGTAGGACCCTACTCACCTTCACTCCAAGATTTTTTTTCATCCAAAACTAATTCTCAATCATATTAAAATTTTTACCACAGAATGCAGACCCCTTCTTGTGCATGCACAAAAATTCTCATAATTTATTGAAATGAAATACCATGGAAAAAGCATGTGGAAAGAGATAAGGGTCGGAGGTTGAACTTGTTTCAACCTCCCAACTAATATCAAATTCAAAAACCTTCTCATCCCTATCCAACACCCACCCCTGGATGTTTGATGCGTAGAAGGACTCTCCTTTTACATGCCCACCTTCAAAAAATGCACAAAAAAAAATTATGTAACATTTCTTAAGGGACGTGGTGAATGGATAAGCATGAGAAGGGGTTCAACCAACTCAAGTTGAATTCAAAATTTAACTTAAATCCAATATGATCCAACACTTGGACCAGGTCAAAGATAGAAAGAGGAGGGGGTGCAGATACCTTCTATGTGTGAGAATTCTCATGCAAAATCGAAGTGTGCTGAGATAGGGTGTGGAAAAGTCAAAGTAGGGTGGCGCAAGGAGAAGGAAGGTTCAAATTCAAACTTATTTGACTTAGTCTTAATTAGTTTCAACCAAACCAATTAATCTAGACCCAATTAAATCAGGTAAAATCCAACTAATTTAGGTTTAACCCAATCCAATAAAATTTTAATCAAATTAAAAATTAATTAGGTTCAGGTCTTGATCAAATCAGGATCAAATCTTCCATAGCGATTAGGTCATCTCATGACCTGATCGAGTCAAACCCAATTGAATCCAATTCGATCGAACTTGATCAAATTCTCATTGCTCAATCAAATTGAGCTAATTAGCAATCAAATTACTAATTAATTCTTTAATAAACATAGAGTTTCAATCAGATGGGTATCTGATCAATAGAGTCCCATCAATATGAAACTCTTGAAGAGTCTCAAACCAGTGGGACTCTTGAACCCAGTATCCCAAATGAATGAAACTCATGATTATAGATCCTAGATCAGTAAAACTCTTGATAAGAGAATTTCAGATAAATAGAACTCAGAGTTTCAGTCCATTAGGACTCTTGGTCATAGAGTTTCAGTCCAGTGGGACTCTTGACCACAAAGTTTCAGATCATCAGGACTCTCGATCAGAGAGTCCCAGACAAGTAGGACTCAGAGTCGCAGTCCAATGAGACTCTTAGTCATAGAGTTTCAGTCCAGTAAAACTCTTGACCATAGAGTTCTAGGTCATCGGAACTCAATATCATCCATAAGATCAGGTAGGAACTCTTATTATGTGTGATCCCATAGGTTCGAATCCTAAGCTGATAGCACAAAAATTAATTTTCTATATCAATCGATGTGACCATCTAGCAATGGTACCCGACGTTCGGATAGGTCAAATAGTCGCAATGCAATATTAACGAACCTATGGTATTTGATTACCGTATAATTCATCCTCTTGACCTCGATGCTCATAGGATGATCTAGGGTTAACTGCCAATCCTAAAAATTCATCCATATTATATTTCAAAATTCAGCATCTATCATATGGACTACCCTAAACAAGGATTTGCTAAATTGAAATACAGCGATGCACTTACTTCAACACTTGGAGGGATCAATCCCATTTTGACTCATGCATCGACAAGCCAAGTACTTAACTACACCCAGTAGCCTTCCATCACTGAATTAAAAATTCAGGTAGTCCGGTACCTAAGTACAGTGAGTTGCTTGCAAGTCACCATGATGATCTCAGATTTAAGGGACACATATACCCATATCCATCGCGAGTAATTTTTGGCAGAAGAGAGCTCCGCAGTTGGATCACGTTCAATGAAATGTACCCCTATACTTTACCTGCATGTTATAACAGTATCTCCATACTTCTTGATTAAGAGGATAATCAACACTTATGGCATACAATGACCTACACTCGATACGTTATTGTCCTAGATAATAATGAATCATTTGGTCACGAACTGATTTAAGGACTAAATGATAAATTCTTCTTTGTCGAGTCTAAATAGTCCTAAGGACTTCATCACAGAAGAGCTCATTACAGAAAGATGCACAAAATGATGAAAATATAAAATAATAATTTTATTTATTAATAATTTAAGTATAATTATATTTAGCTCAATCATCTATAATCTAGATGATTGGTTTTAGGATATAATTTTCAACAACTTCCACTTAGACTAAAGCTACTCAGAACAGTATCGAATACACATCTTCTATTTGTGATTGTCGAACTCTTTGATTATGAGAGCCTTAGTAAATGGATTAGCCATGTTCTCCTTTCCATCAATCTTCTGAAGGTCGATGTCACCTCGTTCCACGATCTCTCGTATAAGATGGTAGTGACGTAAAATATACTTAGTGCGCTGATGTGCCTTCGGCTCCTTCGCTTGAGCTATGGCTCCAGTACTATCACAGTAAAGTAGAACTGGATCATCCAAGGAGGATGTTACTCCCAGCTTGTTGATGAACTTTCGCAGTCATATAGCTTCCTTCGCAGCATCGGATGCCGCGACATACTCCACCTCATATATAGAATCGACCACAGTATGCTACTTGGAACTCTTTCAGCAGTCCACTCTACCATTCAGGATAAACACATATCCTAACATACTCTTGCTATCATCATATTCTGACTGAAAATTAGAATCAATATATCCCATAAGTTTTAAGTTAGTATCTCCATAGATGAGCCACTGGTCCTTGGTATTTCTTAAATACTTCAGGATTGTCTTTACAACCTTCAGTGATGCTCACTCGAATCAGACTGATATCTACTCACCACCCCTAATGAGTATGCCACGTTTGGTCTCGTACACATCATGACGTACATAATAGAATCCACTATCAAAGCATATAGTATTCTACTCATACGCTCTCTCTCTTTTGAGGAGTTGTCGGACAATCTCTCTTCGAGAGAGTAATTCCATAGCCTATCGAAAGATAGCCCTTTTTAAAATTTTTCATGCTAAACCTTTTCAGCATGGTATCGATGTACGTGGACTGGGACAATCTAAGCAATATTTTATATCTATCTTTATAGATCTTCATCCCTAAGATATAGGAAGCTTCTTCCAAATCCTTCATGGAGAATTATGATGACAGTCAAACTTTTATTTCCTGTAGTGTAGGGATGTTATTACCGATAAAGAGAATATCATCCACATATAGTACAAAAAATACTACTACAGAACTATTAGCCCATTTATAGATGCAGGGTTTCTCTCCATTCTTAACAAAGCCATACGTTCTAATCACCTTATCAAAATGCATGTTCCAACTCCGAGATGCCTGCTTCAATTCATAGATGGATCTCTGAAGCTTGCACACCTTGGACTCATCTGTGGATGTGAAACCCTCAGGCTGTATTATATATACCTCTTCATCCAGTTCTTCATTTAGAAAAGTTATTTTCACATTCATTTACCAGATCTCATAGTCTAGGTATGCTGCTGTTGCAAGCATAATCTGAATAGACTTGAGCATTGCCACTAAGAAAAACATCTCATCATAGTCAATACCATAACATTGACCATATCCCTTGGCAATCAGATAGATTTTATAGATCTCTATCTTCCCATCTACATCCTATTTTCTTTTAAAAATCTACTTATACTCAATGAATTTTATCCCTTCAGGTGGATCAACTAGTGTCTATACACTATTGAGTTTCATAAACTCTACTTTGGATTTCATGGCTTTCAGCCACTTATCAGAGTCGAACCTCTGCATGGCATCCATGTAGGTGATTGGATCCTCATCATTCTCATCGAGTTCGATAGGATCACCATTTTGGATCAAGAAATCATAGTATCTATCCGGTTGATGCGATACTCTATCGGATCTTTTTAAAGGTGCCTCTTCAATGGGTTCTGGATTTGATCTTATCAAATCTAGCTCTGCAGGTTTACTAGAATGTGTCGGTTCTTCCATCTATCGAACTTCACCAAGCTCAACATTAGAGATAGATGTTCCTTCCATAAGAAACTTTTTTTTCAAAAAGATTATCTTATTACTGACGAACACCTTTTATTCTTCAGCAAGATAGAAGTAATAACCCCTAGTTTTCTTAGGGTACCCTATGAACAAGCATTTATCGGACCTAGGTCCAAGCTTTTCTAGCTGCAAATATTTTACATAAGCCGAACATCCCCAAACCCTAAAGTGATAGAGTGTCCGCTTATAGCGAGTCTATATCTCATATGGAGTCTTTGCAATAGACTTGCTCGGAACAGCGTTCAAAATATAACAAGCAGTCTCTAATGCATAACCCAAAATAAAATCGATAGACTCACAAACTCCATCATGGACCAAACTATGTCCAATAGGATTCAATTCCTTCTTTCTGATATACCATTATGCCGTGGTGTTCCAGGAGAGATCCATTGTGAGAGAATTCCATTTTCTCCTAGATATATCAAAAATTTGTTGGAAAGGTATTCACCTTCTCAATCTAATCGAAGAGTTTTAATACTCTTCCCAAGTTATTTTTCTATCTCATTTTGATATCGTTTGAATATTTCAAACGAATTAAATTTATTCTTCATAAGATAGACATACCCATACCTAGATAGGTCGTCAGTAAATGTAATGAAGTAGTAGAACCCATCTCTAGCACATATGTTCTTGGGTCCACATACATCAGTATGTATTAGATCTAGAAGCTCAGCGGCCCGTTCACCTTTTCCAATAAAAGATGATTTAGTCATCTTACCAAGTAGACAGGACTCAAAGATATTCAATGATTCACAATCATCGATGTCAAAGATATTCTTCTTGACTAACCTGCTTATCCTATTTTTGTTTATATGATCAAGCCTATAGTGTCAAAGATAGGCATCGAAGATATGATCTAGCTTTGAACGTTTGTTTGACGTGTACATTACACTAACAGACTGTGATAAAATATAAATACTATTTTTTAATTATTCTTACATTACTATAATATTATTCATAATAATATCATAATAATTTTTTTTATTGATAAATAATAACCATCCTGGGTAAAAAGCCCAACATATATTATGTTCATCATAAAAGATGGACAATAGTGATAATCACTTAAAACGACATTTTTATCTTTGAAAAATAGCTCAAGAGTTTCCAATGCTAGGATTGGAACTTTACTTCCATCCCCAATATTCAGGAACCTATCATTATTCTCAAACTTTCTACCAATTTGAAATCTATACAATGAAATGCATATATAAATTGGACTTCCGATATCTAATACTCAGATAGATGTTTCACATACGGAGAAATTGCAAGATGTTAACATATAACATCCTTGCCCAGCAACTACTTATTGATTTCTCTTGTTCAACCTATTTAGATCAAGAGGACCATTCCTCTTCGGATCTGCCAGATCAGGATTGACACTAGACTCCTTATAATAAGGTCTTAAAAGCTTACCACTATCCAATAGTGAACCGAGCGAACTAACACTAGCCATTCTATTTATCTGAAAGAAAAATATAAAATCTTATTAGTACTTGAATTAATTAATTCTAAAGACTTAGATTTTAGTCTAAAGGTCCTTCCGCTATTTTTAGCAAATTAGTAGCCTTTACCTTCAATTCGAGGAATTACACTAACTTCTTAGTGGGTACTGAAATCTGTATAAACTACAAACGAGTCTGAGGTAGGCTCTGGCTAATTCGTATGTATCTACAGGTAGGTTCACAATCAATTATTTTTTTAAAATAATTTTTAGCAATTAGATTTTGCTCCGAAAGTAAATTCAATAGGCTTTGGCCTCCACTGAAAAGGTCTGATTAGGTCCAACCATTAATATGATTGAGTTCGATGCATCAAACCAATAATGACCAGGCTCAAGGTAGGCTTTGGCTAACCTGATCATCATTAAGAGAGTGCAATCTAATCATCATATGATGGACAGTAATTCCAATATTCAGATGAACACTAGGTGTTTGGCATCTCTAATGTTCATCCAAAAAATTGGATTTATTACTATTCACCTTAATGGGAGGCTATGACTCGGTTATCCCCATAACTTAGTCATTTTAAGAATCTAATAATTTAGAGAATTTAGGTTACTTATGATTTAAGGATAGAAAGGATGCGGACCAATTTCTCCCACTGACTTCACCAAGTCAAATCCTTCCACTGACTTCACCAACTCAATAGGTTAGGACTATGATCAATTTAGGTCCATGGGCACATAATTCAGTCTTATTGATTGAAATTAGTCAAACTGATTCTTAGTGACATGGGTCAACTCGAATCACCAAGTGATCTAATCAAACTCTAATCGACCATGTTGGTCAGGTAAGTGAGATCAGTGGAAGGGATATGTCATTAACTCATCAAAGATCGAATCAATGCGAGTAGCTCTCAATTAAAAACCACTGATCTAAACTACCAAACTTATCTTAGATACCAATCAGTTAATTAGATTCAATCTGATCAACCTAGTAATTTTGAAGTAGACCGCTTAGCCATAAATCAAGTCCATCTTGGTCTAGTTATAGATATGGAATCATTCAACTACAACTATTGAAGTTAAGTTAAGAGTGTCCTTGACCTACTATAATTCAACACTTGGTTAGATTTGATCAATTACTATAGATTAAGTTCATTTTTCAACTAACCTTAGGTCTAACCCAATTAATGGACCTAATTCATCTAATCCTTTAATCCATAGCTTATGCTTATATCTTAGAATCTTTAATTCATAATTCTAGATTCTATGAGACACTTAATTCTTTTAATTAAGTTTTTGGACTGATGAATTGGGGTTTGGTATTTTAAAAATAATTTTTAAATTTTGAAAGATTTTATTTTCTATTTACCAAATGGGTTGATTCATTTCACAAATGGGTCAGCTCATTTCATAAACAACAATCCTATTGCTAATCTTATAACAGAAAATAAGGCATATTAAAAATTAAATCATAAATTACCTTTTAGATCTAATCTAAATATATTAATATTTAATTTTTTAATTAAAATAATTTTAATTAAATTTTTTCACTGTTCATCTTAATGAATGAGTTCACGGTGGCACCCCTACCACCATAAGGGATCCCCACTGAATGGGAGGAGATGACCTTTAAACCATACTTGTCCCTTATGATCGGATGGCTTGGTGGCTCATTCACCCTCGATTACTAAGTTATTTGGATTAAATACATATCAAATATGTAAGCATTTAATCTTTTTAATTAACATGTTAACATGTCAAGCAACCCTTGCTCTGATACCATTTGAAGAAAATCGAGCAGAGTTTAGGACATGCTTTTCGAAAACTTTCTTTGAATAAAATACAATGAAAGCTAAAATTAATCTAATATTAATTCTATAGTATGAATTGATCTAATCAATTATTCTACTCAGGATCTAGATATGATAATATGTAATAGTAAAATAAAATATAATTGATCAGCAAATCATATTTGCTGACCGATATGAATTCAAAACTCGATACCTATATGTGGATAACTGATCTCCATGATCTAAATCCACCATAATAGGCTCTGGCATCGTGCTATAGCCACACACTTATTCGTCCATACGGAGCTCCTGGTCCCGATTAGCTTCATTGGAGTGCTAGCTTCTCATCGGGGCCTTCGACGGCTGATCAAGATTGATCTGATCGATCACCTACTTTCTAATTTTTTGAATACTCTAAAAAATCAAAACATAAATATTGGAGGATGATGAAGAGGTGTACAAAATTTGGTGGTGATCTAATGCTCATATCACTCGATCTCTCCACTCGAACCTAGATACCCAAATCTAGGATTTCACTCGGTCCAAAAATCCTGACACACTGAAAACCCTATCACACCCTCTCTATGTGGATTTCTTCTATGAAACAAGTTTTTATGGAAAGACGACTTTTAGATCTATAAACCCTATTTAGATTATATTTAAAAATTAGGTATCCTTAGAAATAAAATCAAAAGAGAAGAGAGGCATGAGGGAAAAATAAAGTGCTATAGGACCCTACTCACCTTTACTCCAAAATTTTTCTTGTCCAAAACTAATTCCCAATCATATTAAAATTTTTACCATAGAATGCAGACCCCTTCTTGTGCATGCACAAAAATTCTCATAATTTATTGAAGTGAAATATAATGGAAAAGGCACATGGAAATAGATAAAGGTCGGAGGTTGAACTTGTTTCAACCTCCCAACCAACAACAAATTCAAAAACCTTCTTATCCCTATCCAACACCCACCCCTGGATGTTTGACATGCAGAAGGACTCTCCTTTTGTATGTCCACCTTCAAAAAATGCATAAAAAAAAATCACATAATATTTCTTAAGGGATGTGGTGAATGGATAAGCATGAGAGGGAGTTGGGAAGTTTCAACCAAACCAACCAACTCAAATTGAATTCAAAATTCAACTTAAATCCAATCTGATCCAACACTTGGACCGGGTCAAAGATAGAAAGAGGAGGGGGTGTAGATACTTTCTGTGTGTGAGAATTCTCATGCAAAACCAAAGTGTGCTGAGATAGGGTGTGGAAAAGTCAAAGCAGGGTGGCGCAGGGAGAAGGAAGGTTCAAATTCAAACTTATTTGACTTAGTCTTAATTGGTTTCAACCAAACCAATTAATCAGATCCAATTAGATCAGGTAAAATCCAACTAATTTAGGCTTAACCCAATCCAATAAAATCCTAATCAAATTTGAAATTAATTAGGTTCAGGTCCTGATCAAATCAGGGTCAAATCTTTCATAATGATTAGATCATTTCATGACCTGATCGGATCAAACCCAATTGACTCCAATTCGATCGGACTTGATCAAATTCTCATCGCTCAATCAAATTAAGCTAATTAACAATCAAATTGCTAATTAATCTTCTAATAAATATAGAGTTTCAATCGGATGGGTATTTGGTCAATAGAGTTTCATCAATATGAAACTCCTAAAGAATCCCAAATCAGTGAAACTCTTGAACCCAGTATCCCAAATGAATTGAACTCACGATCATAGAGTTTCAGATTAGTAGGACTCTTGATTAGAGAGTCCTAGATGAGTAGGACTCAGAGTCTCAATCCATTAGGACTCTTGATCATAGAGTCCTAGTCCAATGAAACTTTTGACCACAGAGTCCCAGGTCATCAGGACTCTCGATCAGAGAGTTTCAGATAAATAGAACTCAGAGTTCCAATCCAGTGGGACTTTTGGTCATAGAGTCTCAATCCAGTGGGACTCTTGACCATAGAGTCCTAGGTCATTAGGACTCAATATCAGCCATAAGATCAGGTAGGAACTTCTATTGTGTGTGACTCCATAGGTTCGAATTCTAAGTCGGTAGCATAGAAATCAATTTTTTGTACCAATCAATATGACCATCTAGCAATGATACCCAACATTTGGATAGGTTGAATAGTCGCAATGTAATATTAACAAATCTGTGGCATATGGTTACCATATAAATAATCCCCTTGATCTCGATGCTCATAAGATGATCTAGGGTTAACTACCAATCCTCAAAATTTATCCACATTATATTTCAAAATTCAGCATCCATCATATAGACTACCCCGATTGAGGATTTGCTAAGTTGAAATACAGCGATGCACTTGCTCCAATATTTGGAGAGGTTAATCCTATCTTGACTCATGCATCGACAAGCCAAGTATTTAATTGCACCTAGTAGCCTTTCATCACTGAATTAGAACTTCAGATAGTCCGGTACCTAAGTACAGTGAGTTGCTTGTAAGTCATCATGGTGATCTCAGGTCTAAGGAACACATATACTCATATCCTTCGTGAGCAACTCTTGGTAGAAGAGATCACCACAGTTAGATTACGTTCAGTGAAATGTATCCCTACACTTCACCTGCATGCCATAATAGTATCTCCATATTTTTTGGTTAAGAGGATAACCAACACTTATGGTACACAATAATCTACACTCGATACGTTGTCGTCCTGGATAACAACGAATCATTTGATCGCAAACTAGTTTAAGGATTAAATAACAAATCCTTCTTTGTCGAGTCTAAATAATCCTAAGAACTTCATCACAGAAGAACTCATTATAAAAAAATATACAAAGTGATGAAAATAATAAAATAATAATTTTATTTATTAATAATTTAAATATAATTATATTTAGCTCAATCATCTATAATCTAGATGATTGGCTTTAGGATATAATTTTCAATAATTTCTTCTCGACTTAAAAAAATCCGACTTCGACAGATTATTACTAATATAATCCTCATAGAGATCTGGAGCAATATCTCTAAGCTTATGCTCGGGTATCCACATCATTTCTTCATTAGGTCGGAATGCCCACTTCACCAAAAAGCTACGTAAATTACCTGATCGTGTAATAACAACTCAATCGTCAAGAACTTATTCAATTTTATCTTTCTTTTTCAAAACATTAGGTCTGAGTGGAAATGGAAGTACTGGTGGAGATATACTCATGGAAATGAAATTGTTGATGGACAAAAGTTCATGATGATGGCCAAAATCCTCGACATTGACTGTTGAGCTAAAACCAATATCAGCAGACAAATCCAAGACAAAAGCATTTGGATTTAGTTGCTTCAAGATCTTAAATGGATCTAAATTTCTTGCATGTAGCTTTTTTATTGTGCTTGTATGAAATCGTTCTAGTTGAACTCTTACTATAACTATATCTCCTTTTTTAAAATTTTCTTCATACCGACGTTCATTTATTTTATTTGCATGAACCTCAGTTTTTAAAATGATTGCTCATCTTATTTTATCATGCAAATCTTTCATATGCTAAACAAATATTTCAGCATGCTGGCTTAACCTATAGTCTATAAGTAATGGAATTAGGTCAATAGGTATCCTAGGATTGTAACCAATGACAATCTCAAACGGACTCATCCCTATGGTGTGATTAACCAAGTTATTGTAAATAAATTCGGTCATAAACAAAATGCTTTCCCAATTTCTAGTATAATCACCTACTAAACAACACAATAAGTCACCTAGGCTTTGATTGACAACCTCGATCTAGAGATCTGTTTGTGGGTGATATGGTGTTGCTGTAAGAATTGATTTTGATGATTACAAAATATTTGAGGGGATTACTAATAATTTTAATTTTAAAAAAAAATTATTATATTTTAGGGGCAAAATCATAAATTTTATAAAGTTAAAGAAAATATATTTCGGTAGCCTCAACAACAAGCCTAAAAGATTTTTGATCTATTAGAGACAGTTTTATAAATTTTGGATGCATAATTTGGAAAAAAATCAGGAAGAAAGATGACGAGAGACAAAATCGTAAATTTTATAAAGTTAGAAAAAATCTATTTTGGAAGCTTCAAGAATAAGCCTAGAAGATTTTTGATCTATTGGAGGTAGTTTCATAATTTTTGAATTTATATTTTGAGAGAAAATCAAGTTTTAAGAAAAGAATCGATCCCTAGGCCGACTCCTATCAAAAGGGGCTGAATGGCATAGATTTCTTTGATTGGTACACCAAAGGGCTCGACCTCTACTATTCCAAAGGCCAATTTTATAGAACATGAGATTTTTTGACTTTCTATCATAGGGGTCGACCACTGTGCAGGGGACGACCTAGGGGTCGATCCCTACGATGGAAAAACTTCACAATGACTATTTTTTGATCTATTTTGACCATATTTAATATGCGTTTAAATTTCTTCAATGGTTATAATCCTATTTAGATTTTTCTCTAACACTTATTGAAGATATAAAGTCTCAAAAAAGATGGAAGAAATCAAGAGATTCAAGCATTCATTTCAGTCCTAAGCAAAAAGCCCTCTTCAAGTAAAGAAGCTTTCATTTCAAGTTCACCAATCCCTCAAAAGCTCATTCAAGTCTTTAACAACTTTGAGAAAAATCAGAAAAGCTTCTTCCTTAATTATGTAAATTTTTTTTAACATTTTATTTGCTCATTAAAGAAGCTAACTTTGTATTTCATTGTCATTAACTCTTATACTCTATTTTCATATTGTTTTAAGTTTTGGAGGTTCCAAAACTTGAAAAGATCTCTCCGAACCTTGAATCAAAGTATGTAGGGTTAGCTTGTATCCAAAAAATAAGCGTGCTAGCTTGGGATAGCTAGGGTTGGAGGTTTTCAATGGTGTATTCAGTTTGAATATGGTTAGTGGATTTAAATTCCTAAGTAGAAACTTGGAGAGTGGATGTAGGTATAAGATTGGCACCAAATCACTATAAATCTTGCTTATTTATGGTATGCTTGCTCTCTTTCCATTATTATTTTCTTAAATACTTACTTTTTTACTATTTATCTTTTCATCTCACTTAAATCATCCACCACATACAACTTGTATAATATTACATAATCTTTGTGGTTCTAAATTAGCTTTAAAATTTTAAAAATCTAATTCATCCTCCCTCTTATATTGCATATTTGGACAATAAGTGGTATCAGAGCAGGTGCTCTGTTATTAGTAGTTGATTTAACTGTCAAGAGCTAAATATCTTAGCAATCCAAAATGAAATCTTTTTTAATGATGGACATTTTATAGATAGACCCATATTATTTGATGTCTCAAATTATATTTATTGAAAATCTAGGATAAAAATATTCATTCAAGCACATGACTATAATTTATAAAAAATTATAATCAATAGCCTACACACATCCAATGCATCAATTCATGATAAAGAAATGATTCAAATGAATGCTAAAGCAATGAATTTACTTTATTATTCATTAGATATAAATTTTTTAATGCAATTACTTCATGTAATTCAGTAAATCAAATATGAAAGAGATTAGAAACTACTTTTGAGGGAGTAAATCAAAGAAAAATATCAAGCTCCCAAGAAGAAAAGAAAACTCACCTCAACTCATGCCTCATGATGCATGAGGATGAAAAGAAAAAGAAAAGAAAAAAATAAAAGAAAAAGAAAGCATTGATTAAGCGGGAGCAAAGCAAAGAAGAGAAGAATGAGAAAGAGAAGGAATATATAGAAAGTTGTTGTCTCATGATTCAAAATGATGAGATATATTATGAACACTCCTCTGAATTTACTTTTAATGAATTATATGAAGTCTTTAATGAGTTAATAGATGAACACAAAAAAATAAGGTTACAGAATAAAAAACTTAAAAAGCTAATCTATTTTTAGTTAAAAAAAAATTGAGAGAAAAAGAATATCTATTAAAAAATATAAAAAGCATGACCAAAGAAAAGAAAGATTTTTTGAAATAAATTAATTCTTCAACTGAAAAAAAAGAATTGATTAAATCTAAAAATTTGTTAGTTGAAGAAAATATCGAGTTTAAGAAGGAAAATGATATTTTAAAATTCTTCCTAAAAGAAAATGAGATAATTTCAAATGAGAAATTGATTTTAACTCGTGAAAATCTAAACCTAAGAATTAAAATTGCTAAGTTAAAATCTATGGTAGAAAAGTTCACTTTTAGCTCAAATAAACTTCAAATGATACTTGAAAATAAAAAAACCATTTATGATAAAGCTGGCCTAGGCTCTAATCCTCTTAAGAAATAAAAATTTCTGAAAAACATCTTTGTAAACTCATCAAGTAACAAGTTTTCAAATATTACTTTCTTTAAATATGGAAAAGTAGGACATAAATCCTATACATATTTTTCTAGCAAATCTAAAAATTCAAACATGAAGAAGATTTGGGTTTCAAAAAAAATCATGAGCTCTAACCTTCATGGATCCAAGATGACTTGGGTACCAAAAATTAGTAAATAATTTTATAGGTATACTAAAGATCTAATGAAATAAAATGAGAAAATACTTGTAGTTGGATGCCTTGGAAATGGACTTGGATAGATGATGATATTGTTAAAATCTAAACTTTTCTCATATCATACCATCAATGTTTATTTGACTAATTCTAGTTATTTTAATGATCTATCATTATGATTTTATATTATGATTACTTGCTTAAAATTCTTTTCATATGTTAATAAGATTAGCATGATTGATTGATTTTGATGATTTGAATACTTTGATTTAAAAAAATCAATATGCTCTCCTCTAAGTATCATGTTATGGTATGAATTAAAATTATTAGGGATAAACCCCGCTTCCATCGAAGTTCAGTCTGACACTTAGCCTAATGCAACTAGTAATCACGGAAGAGCTTCAGAAATTCTCCTTCCAACGATTGAACCCCAGTCGAACTCCCCTAGCAGCCGAACTTCTTTTGGACTTCAACCGAACTACTCTTAGGCTTCTCCATTAGTCGGACCCCTCTAGTGGTCGAACTTTTTTCAGACTTCTTTTTCAATCGGATTCCTTCAGGAGTCGAATTTCTTCTGGATATCTCTTTTAGTTGGATTTTTCTAGGAACCGAACTTCTTTCGGACATCTCCTTCAGTCGAATTTCTCTAGGAGCCGAACTCCTTTCAAACCTCTCCTTCAATCGAATTTCTTCAAAAGTCAAACTTCTTCCGGACCTCTCCTTCAGTTGGATTCCTACAGGAGCCGAGTTTCTTTCAAACCTCTTCTTCAGTCTGATTTCTTCAAGAGCGGAGCTCCTTTTGGACTTCTCTTTTAGTCGGATTCCAAACGCTTGCTCCATCCGGATGGTTATGATTGTCATTTATCAGTCTACTATAAGCAACCCCACTATCAGATGGTTATTACTATCATTATCGGTATATTACGAGCGACACCTCTCTCCATAATAAATTTTACGTGGCCTAGAGCGGTCCACTATCAGACGATTGCGACAAATTCCATCTATAAAAAGGGATCCTCCATATACGTTTTCTCTAAGCTCTCTTCTCCTTCTCTAAAATTCTGCTGAATTCATATCCGAGCACTCTATTTCTGTTGGTCAAAAAAGCTGACTTGATTATCGAAGGATTCTGCCAGAGCCACCACCACCAACTCCGGATGGAACTTTATTTTGCAGATCATCAACGACGACCTCATCTTTTCCAACTCTAGCTCGATCCGGTATCAACCAGATTCTGCACCAATAGGATTGACGCTAGAGGAAGGGCCCTCTATTTTTGAGGTTCCCTTGATCTTAATGGAGTGCTCCATAGTGATCTCTCTTCTTCTTCTCTAGAGTTTTTTTCGAAAAAAAAAGCCTCCCAGGAAAGCTTTGACTCAGCGATCAATGGTCTCTGCAGTCAGATCCCATCCAGATCAATCCATTTCCACTCCAGCTCTGGTAACTCAAGCTCCACCTGCAGCCATAGTAGATGCGGAGCAGTTCAACCTACTGGTCTAGTAGGTTCACGATCTCATGGAGGCGATGCAAACTATACATCGACAGGATCTGACGCTAATTCAACTGGAGCAGGCTCTTTTAGAGCCCCATGATTCGGTTGGAGGATGGCCAACTCAGACTAGTCGATCGGTGACCTTCGAAAAGGAGAAACAGAGGATGGAGAGCCATTGCTCGAACCATGATTCAACCCCGAGGGAAGCTTTGCTTCCATCCCATCAGAAAACTCTGGAGATCAACGATCATGAAGATCTCCTAAATCAAAGGCTCCAGAAAATGAGCCGACGGATTGAAGAACTCTACCACGTCGCTCTGGCTTTCCATGATGACGTCTACACCAATCCTCTTTTTTCTTTCCGAATTATGCAAGAGTCCATTCCGCCGAACTTCAAACTTCTCCAATTTGAAAGCTACGATGAAACTTCTGATTCGATCGATCATCTGGAGGCCTTCCGGATCATGATGCTGCTCCATGGCACACCAGATGCCATCTTATGTCGAGCTTTTTCATCTACTTTAAAGGGAGTAGCAAGAAACTAGTACTCGATGTTGAAGCCAGATACGATCTTCTCATTTGACTAGATGAGCCATCAGTTTGTGGCTCACTTCATCAGCAGCCGATGTCCCCACCGAGGTTCAGATTTTTTGATAAATATTAAGCAGAAAGAGGAAAAATCTATCTGGGCTTATGTCATCTAGTTTAATACTGCTGCATTAGAGGTTCGGAATCTGAACCAGTCTATTACGATGGTCACACTTAAGGGTGGCCTTCAAAAGAATGATTTACTATTCTCCCTGGAGAAGAAGTATTCTAGGGACTTTATTGATATGCTAGCTCGGGTTGAGAGATATGTCTGTGCAGAAGAAGCCTTCAAGTTGAAGGATGAAGAAGTCGTAGGAGAACGATGGGTGGGCGAGTCTAATAGATCCACCGCTGAAGGAGGGCTGAATGATGTTCGATCACGCTCAAGAACTCTTCCCGAGCGAAAGCGAGCCCGAACTCCTCCTCGAGCTCATCATCAAAGAAGCCCCAATAAAAGGGCGCGAAGAAGTTCTCCCTCCGAAAGGTTCCACAACTACGCTCTCCTTAATGCTCTTAAAACTCAAGTTCTTATGGAAATTAAAAATCAGCTACCAAGATTAGAAGAATTACGATATCTCCTAAATAAGTGCAATCGAAGCAAGTACTACTTCTACCATCGTGACTATGGCTACGATATTGAAGAATGCATTTAGCTCCAAGATAAAATCGAGGAGCTCAACAGGAGAGGCCGGTTGGGTCAATTTCTTAGATGCTGGCCTGAAGCAAGAGGAGAGCAGCTAAGGGCTCTTTCACAATCGGAGGAGACCCAGGGGGAGGGGTCTTAAAGAAGCCAATCCCTACATGGAAGTATTAATACCATGGTTGGGGGACATCAGTAAGAAAAAATATTATGGGGCTACATAGTGTCAACATTAAAATTTTAAAAACTTGCAATATCGTTAACCACTTTTTAATAAAGAATTCTTATTTCAACATTCCTATCTTTTGTGAATTATAATAGGAAAAGATTAAGCTAGACTTCTTTTTTAGGATAGATAGAAGGCTTCTGGTATAGGAGATAAGATCTCATCCAAGCTCCAACTTCAATCGTAGCTAGAGATAAGATCTCCTTCGAGCTTCAACGTCAACAGGAGATAAGATCTTCTTCAACCTCGGCTAGAGATAAGATCTCATTCGAGCTCCAACTTCAACCTCGGCTGGAGATAAGATCTCTCTCGAGCTTTAACGTCAATAGAAGATAAGATCTCCTTCAACCTCGATTGGAGATAAGATCTCCTCCGAGCTCCAACTTTAACCTTGGCTGAAGATAAGATCTTCCCTAAGCTTCAATATCAACATCAATAGGAGATAAGATTTTCTTCAATCTCGGTTGGAGATAAGATCTCTCTCAAGCTTCCAGGAGCTTCGACCTCAATAGAAAATAAGATCTTCTTCAACCTTGATAGAAGATAAGATCTTTTCTGTGCTTCAACCTCAACGGATGCAGAGTCCAAAAAAGGACTTCGATAGTTATCTTTTTTGTACTTTCTTCCTTCAAATTTCGAACTCGAGAGTGGGGGGACTATTATTGGGGATAAATTCCGCTCCCGTTGAAATTCAGTCTGATGCTTAGCCTAATGCAACTAATAATCATGGAAGAGCTTCAAAAATTCTTCCTTCAACGATCGAACCCCATCCGAACTCTCCTAGTAGCCGAACTTCTTTCAGACTTCAGTCGAACTACTCCCAGGCTTCTCCATCAGTCGGATTTCTTCAGGAGCCAAACTTCTTTCAGACATCTCCTTCAGTCAAATTCTTTTAGAAGTCGAACTCCTTTCGAACATCTCCTTCAGTTAGATTCTTTCAGGAGCCAAACTTCTTCCGAACCTTTTCTTCAGTTGGATTCCTACAGGAGCCGAGCTCCTTCCGATCCTCTTCTTCAGTCTAATTTCTTCAGGAGCCGAGCTCCTTTCGGACTTCTCCTTCAGTCGAATTCCAAACGCCTGCTCCCTCCAGATGGTTATAACTGTCATTTATCAATCTGCTACAGGCAACCCCATTATCGTATGGTTATGACTGTCATTATCAGTCTATTATAAGTGACATCTCTTTCCATAATAAATTTTACATGGCCTAAAGTGGCCCACTACCGAATGGTTATGACAAGCTTCATTTATAAAAACGGACCCTCCAAATACGTTTTCTCTAAGCTCTCTTCTTCTTTCCCAAAATTCTATCAAATTCATATCCGAGCACTCCATTTTTATTAACCAGAAGAGCTAACTTGATCGTCGGAAGATCCTATCGGAGCCACAACCATCGACTTCGGATGCAACTTTATTTTGTAGATCATCGATGGTGACCTTATCTTTTCCAACTCCAGCTTGATCCAACGTCAATCAGATTCTACACCAATAGAAATTATCTTAAAATTTAATATAATATAATAGCTTTCCCATATCAATTTTGTAATTAACAAACTTAAATTAAAAGATGCTTAATTAGATGTGAATATTTTTGAATTACTGAACATACATGTAAAACTGATTTTTGGCATTCCCCCATAAGATACTTAAATATTAAATTTTTTTAAAACTTTGCATGATCTAAGTACTTGAAGATAAAATATCTATTCATAAAACTCAAGTGCTTGATATGTTAAATTACATTGCATATTAGCTTATCCCTAAGGATTTGGAATTTCATAGTTCAACCAAAACTCATAGAACCTATATCTAGATTTTCTTTTACATGAGTCCCTTGACTTGATAATCTTACCCCCATAATTGATTAATTTTTCATCCCCCAATTTGACTGGAATATCATTCTTGATCATCGATTTGATTGCCTATTGATTCTTATTCAATTTGATTAATTTTTTTTGAATTAAAAACTACTTGAACTATTTTCTGCTTTGAGGAGCTGACTTCCAGTTTTATTGGAGTCGACCTCTCTTCAAGAGCCAACTCTTGATTTAGCAGGAGTCAATCTTTTTTTTAGAATTAGTTCTCCTATTTGAAAATATTCAAGGCTCTATCATTCCATTATCAATTTTCTCGAGCCGTAATTTCTTTCAAATCCTTCTCCTACTAAAATCGAACCTTTCTTCTCCATTTCTATTCTAATCTTGTAGTCCTTGTTCTCCAATGGTACCCCAGAAGTATTTTGCCTAAAGAAAGAGAAAATCTAGTTTTCAAAGTGAAAGGTGTGCAAACTGAGATAAATATTGATAGCATTGGACACACGCTACACATATACAGACCAGTAGAAGCATCTTGGATTATCTCAAGCAGCTACACATTTAAGATTTATATTTAATCGAGATGATGATTGAGGGTATTAAGGATATCAGCTCTCATGCTATAGCAGATGATAATGATGAGACTGCTACAGCAGAGCCTACTATAATCAATATCAGGATAAAGAGCTAGTAGAGCAGCATAAATAAATAGAGATAGCTTCACTTTCATAGAACAACTATCCGGATACTAGCTTATGATGATTACTTGATAGACTGGATGAGGATGCATTTGTTGAGACTCTCCATCAAGATTATAGTGTCAATCTATGTAGAGCTTTAGAGGTATATATCAAAGATACACCAGATGAAATGAGATCAGATGGAGGCATTATCATTGGTCAGAGATGAGTTAGAAAGATTGTTTTAGGCACTCACTGCAGTGAGGAAGGATGTTCGCTATCGGACTCAGTCATTTGGAGATATTACACTACACTCTCTTTCTATCTAGCCTAGACCTACATCTTAAGATTATCCTGATATATACTTGTTTAAGATACTAGGATTCCTTTCCACAGCTTTAGTGATTCTTTCAATCTATTTTTGGCATCTATATAGGATATAGCTTTCATACATTTTGTATGCTTTTATGATTTTATCTTTATAATCATTATTAGCTAATCAATAAAAATTTCATCTTTTATAAAAATTTAATGTATTTGATATTATTTATTTGACTCAATATGTACTTTGTCTGCAAAATAAAGAGAGAGAAATGATTGCTTGTTTAAATTACTTAAATATACCTAATTTGAAAGAAATAGGAGAAGAATTAAGAAAAATTAATTTTCCAACATAGGAAGAGAGTTAAGAAAGTCAAGTTTTCTAGTATTTATTATAAAAAATAAAAAAAATAATTTTAAATTAAATAAGAGAAAATATTATTAAAATATTAAAAATAAAATTATTTTCATCTATTTATGCACTCATGTTATTCTAGTTATTTGATTTGCTTTAGAGAAATTATTTCTATTTTACTTTTTATTCAATCATACTTTGTATGGTTTGATCCTATCATAATTTGTAATAATTAATTGGTATCAAGCTTAATCTTGAAAAATATTTTACTCTAAATAAAAATTCTAGATAAATAATTTTTGAATTTCATGAAAAATCATTAATAAGTATTTATTTATTGTTTGACTTGTTGGTTTACTTATACTTATGTTTTCATATGATCTTGTTTATTCATATTTTACATTGGTATCAAAGAATTCATTCTTAAGTAAAGTTTTATAATTGATATCAAACAGATTTTTTTCTACTTTGCACTTCATTGCCTTTTTTCGATAAAAAAAAGAATATTTTATCTCAAATCTAGTTTTGCATAGCTTATATGATATCTTTTGAGATAAATTTAGAGAATTTCATACCTTTTATGAACTAAATTGAATGATATTTCTTAAGAAAAGAAAGATATGAATTTAAATAGTAAATTTCTCTATGATTTGTTTGCATAGTCTATTAGTATTAATTCAAAATAACTTATCACAATAATTTGATCTGAACTTAATGAATTCATCTTTTATTATCAAAAAAATTAAAATAATTAATATCAGATTTTATCGTCTTGTACTCCATCTTTTGACAAAAAAAAGTGAAGAAAGAAAAGAATATTTTATCTCAAATCTAAGTTTGCACAGCCATATTTTAATATGATAATGTTTGAGATAAATTATAAATATTTGATATCTTTTCTAAACTCAATGTATAATATTTCTTGAAAAAAATATTTTTTTAAAAAAATAATAATTATTATTAAAAAATTAAATTAAATAAATCTCTTTATGATAATATATTTAAATTTTTAATTTTAAAAGAATCTATTTATCTTGGATTTTTAAAGCTTAAAGCTATTCCTTAGCTAAATTTGAAAAGCATTTCTTTTTGAATCTACAGTTTTGAGAAAAAAATATAGTATTAAAATTATACTTTCTAAATGAGAAAAAATATTTTTTAAACTAAATTTTATTCTATTTTTGGTTGAGTTGTGCCAAAAAAAATAATTTTTTTTAAACTTAAAAAGAAATTACTTATGTTACTTGATTTGTTCATCTTTGATTTAAGTATTTATATATTTTTTAACTTATCAATTCATACTTTGATTGATTTAATTATATTATTATTTTTTAATGATCAATGAATATTTTAAAAATGCTTTATATCAATTGATCATTTGATGTTGCCATGATTGAAAACATTCTTTTGTAAACATTCCATTTTAAAATCAATAAAAGTAAAATTTTTGTAAAAAAAAATTATTATATCATGATTATAATTGATTATTTGATTGATAGTTGATTATTTGAAACTCAATATGTTTACTTTAAAATAAGTGCAATAGAGAAAGAAAATACTAAAGAAAATAATTTAATCTTAAAAGACTATTTAATTGAAAATGTCTTTATTTGCAAAAGTAAGGGAGAGAATTCATTTAAGATGAATTAGTTACAAAATTGATATCAAATAAATTTGAAAATCTGTGCTTAAAAGTCAAATTAGTATTAGTTAAAGATTAAAGTGGTATCAATTAATGATACTTTACTTTAAAAAAGAGGAAGAATAAATTTAAAAGTATTATGTGATGAATTTTATAGTATTTACTTTTAAAAATAGGAGAGATATTTGCTGCAAATTAGTATTAAAAATATCAATATTAATCTCAAATTTCCAATCATTTATCTTATAATTCTCTCAAATTTAACTTTATTTTAATTAATTTCAAACTCTTAATCAAATGTCTTTTAATCTTTTTAATTCTTGCTTTCATATGTTTATTTAATTTGATTTACTTGATTTAAAGTACTACTAATTTAAAGTAGTATCAGACAAATAAATTATTCTAAAATATTAAAACTTGCTTAAAGTGGTATCATTCATATGCTGATTTCATAATTTAATTTATCTGAACATTCTTGATATTTTTAAAGTTAAATTGAATTAAAAACTCTTCTTACTCCTAAAAATAAATTTATAAAATTTTTAATGTACAATGAAAGATCTTTATAAAATTATTTTCAGTTTTGATACTATCTTTCATACTCTTTCGATACATACATTTTTAAAGTTTAATTGACTAAAATTTTTTGAAAAAAGTAAAGAATAAATATTAAAATTAGTGTCAATTTTTTTCTACTATACTTATTTTATTTGAAAATTTTTATTTTTATTTAAATTAAATTAAAAATTTAAATTGATGGTATCAAATAGAAATTTAATATCGAACATACTTTTTTTGGTATCAAATGTGCTAAAATATTTTGAAAAGATCTATCACTCAATATTGACTTAAAAAATCTAAATTAAAATTTTTTAGAAAGAAAAAGAGTGATATCAATACAAATTTGATATCAAACATACTTATTTTCATATTAAATATCTCATAAAATTTAAATTTAATACCTTCTTAAAATTAAATCAAAATTTTTGGAATTTGATATATATATTTTAAATTTTAATTAATTTTGATGATATATTTCAATGATTTGTTTGATGCATAAAAAAAAATGTTATGCTTGATTTCTTTGTTCAAAACTTTGAAAAGCTCTATTCCTCTTTAAGCCTAAAAAATATATATTTAAAAATTTAATTATAAAAATTATAATCATTTAATAAGGGGGAGAGCCTTTGATATTTGAATTCAAGCAAATTTCTAAAAGAAAAATGATGTTTTAAGCATATTTTAAATCCAAAGATAAGTTTTCATAAGGGAGATGATTTATTTGACTTTATTTTTTGAATTTGATACATCTTTTATTTGATAAACTTCTATATTTTTTTGATTTTGATGGTTTTCTTAATACTTCTCATAAGCTTTTTAATGATTGTCAAAAATGAAAAGAGGAATATTGAGTATATGCTTAATAAATTAATGCTTAAAATACTCAATAACTTGATGCTTGAAATTTTAATGTTCATTGATTTGAATTGAGATATTATAATATAATGGGTATATGAAAAATATGTAATGAACTAAAAATAAATTAAGAATATTCATGAAGTGCATTCATATATTTAAATTAATTACTTCATGATATGTTGGCCAATTTTGATTATATGTGATACTTATTTTTTATGGCTAACTATTTATACTTTTGATATGTAATGTAAACTTCTTGTCATATCTTTATATATTTTGGCTGGAACTATTTACTTGATGTGTGATTTTTATGTATTTTAAATATTGGCATCTTATTTTATCATGAATATGGAATGTGTTTTTTATATATAATATCAATTATATTATGAATCATCTTTTAAGACGCAGATTCTTTCTTCTTATGTGAAAGAAGAAGTAAATTTTATTCAAAATAAGAGAAGAATGGTTTTTTTTAATTGATGATGTCAAAAAGAGGGAGTAAATATGTTATTTGGTATAAGTAATAATTGTTAATTGATGATGTTAAAATTAATTGCTTGATAATTGATGATGTTAAAATTATATGCTTGATGATTAGCAATTTTTTTATAGCTCCTAAGCTCTCTTCTAAAAGAATTATCTTTTTGTAGAAACTGAGATTTATACTATGATTTCTCTATTCTTTATGATAATGATATACTATGATCATCTACCTATAGGCATTGACATTATATCTTGATATTATAAAGCTCATGCCTTAAAAATTTACATCAATTGAATATATTTATATATTATCTTAATTTTAAACTCAAAATCCTTAATGGCACTATTTTACTTTAATGTTCTATGTATGCCTTATTTTGCTTATACTCAAATATTTTATCATCTTTAAAAAAGGAAAGATTGTTGCTTCAAGAATTAATTTTCATGATTATAAAATATTTGAGGAGATTACTAATGATTTTGGCTTGAAAATAGATTTATTATATTTCAGGGGCAAAATTATAAATTTTATAAAGTTAGAAAAAATATATTTTGATAGCCTCAACAACAAGTCTAGAAGATTTTTGATCTATTGGAGGTAGTTTTATAAATTTTGGATGCATAATTTAAAAAAAAATCAAAAAAAAAGATGATGAGGGATAAAATCATAAATTTTATAAAATTAAAAAAAATCTATTTTGGAAGTCTTAAGAATAAGCCTAGAAGATTTATGATCTATTGGAGGTAGTTTCATAATTTTTGGATGTATATTTTAAGAGAAAATTAAGTTTTAAGAAAAGGATCGACTCCTAGGTCGATCCTATCAAAAGGGACTGAATAGCATGGGTTTCTTTAGCTGGTACACTAAAGGGGTCGATCCCTAGGTCGTTTTCTATGTCAGGAGTTGACCTCTGCTGTTCCAAAGGCCAATTTTACAGAACATGAATTTTTTCGGCTTTCTATCATAGAGATCGACCCCTAGGTCGATCTTTGCGATGGAAAAGCTCCACAATGGTTATTTTTTGATCCATTTTGGCCATATTTAATGTATATTTAAAGCCCTCCAATGTCTTTAATCCTACCTAGATTTCTCTCTAACACTTATTGAAAATATAAAGGCTCAAAAAGAAGAAAAAAATTAAGAGATTCAAGCATTCATTTCAGTACTAAGCAAAAAGCCCTCTTCAAGTAAAGAAGCTTTCGTTTCAAATTCACCAACCCCTCAAAAGCTCATTCAAGTCTTCAACAACTTTGAAAAAAATTAGGAAAGCTTCTTTCTTAATTATGTAAAGAGTTTTTAATGTTTTATTTGCACATTAAAGGGGCTAACTTTATATTTCATTGTCATTAACTCTTATACTCTATTTTCATATTGTTTTAAGTTTTGGAGGTTCCCAAACTTGGGAAGATCTTTTCGAATCTTGAATTGGAGTATGTAGGATTGGCTTGTATCCAAAATATAAGCATGCTAGCTTGGGGCTAGGATTGGAGGTTTTCAATGGTGTGTTTAGTTTGAATATGGTTAGTGGATTGAAATTTCTAAGTAGGAGCTTAGAAAGTGGATGTAGGTGCAAGGTTGGTACCGAACCACTATAAATCTTGCTTGTTTGTGGTGTGCTTGCTCCCTCTCCATCTTTATTTTCTTAAATACTTACTCTCTTACTATTTATTTTTTATCTCACTTAAATCACCCACCACATACAACTTGCATAACATTATATAATCTTTGTGGTTCTAAATTAGCTTTAAAATTTAAAAAATCCAATTCACCCTCCCCCTCCTGGGTTGCATATCTGAGCAACATATGGTGAAGAAAATTATAATTTAGTGTTCATTATTTTTCACATTATTTTCTAAAAGTAACTCACAAATCGTACATCTCTATCACTCACAATAGTCTTTAGTCCTCCATACAATTTTATAACCTGATCAACAAAAAGCTTCACTATGTGGATGGCATCAAAAGTCTTCCTATATGGTATAAAGTATGCCATCTTAGAAAACCTATCGACCATGGCTATGATCGAATCATGACCTCAAATAGTCTTATAAAGTCCTAAAATAAGGTCCATGCTCAAATCTTGCCATGGTGCATGAGGTATGGGAAAATGTGTATGCAAACCAATATTCTTTTGTTTGCCTTTAGCAGTCTAACATCTACCACATTGAGCAACAACATGTGTAATATTTTGCTTAAAGCTTGGCCAAAAGAAATGGTCTCCTACCAAAAGAATAATCTTATCCCTACCAAAATGTCTGCTAAACTTTTGGAATGCAACTCCCAAATCACGAACTCCATTAATGAACCTTGGGGAATGCACAAGCATCTATCCTTAAATAAATATTTATCTTGAATAACAAAATTAGGGTTGTCACACTATCCATCTAGAAGGCTCTTATGAATCTCACCGAAATCTGGATACACTAGATAATCATCTTTGACTCGATCAAAACCTATAACTTGTGCTCCTACAGCATGCAAAGTTATAACAACACGATTAAAGGCATCAACAGCTTTTTTCTCGACTCCAACATGGTATTTAAAAATATATGTATTCCTTAAGAAACGCGATCCACTTGGCATGTCATGAATTCAATTTCTTTTACGACTTAAGATAACTAAGAACTTGGTGGTCCAAAAGTAAAACAAACTCTTTGGGTAACAAATAATGTTACCAATATCATAAAACTTGCACAACCATGTATAATTTCTTATTATATGTGGAATACATCATCTTTGCCTTATTTAGCTTTTCACTAAAATAAGCAATCGAGTGAGCTTCTTGACTTAAGACTCCACTTATTCCTACTCTAGATGCATCACAAGAAACCTCAAAGATCTTCTCAAAATCAAGAAACCTCAAAATAGGTGGACTCAACATATGCTTCTTAATTTCATAAATGCTTTACTTGCAACCTTAGTCCACTTGAATTCTCCTTTTTTCATGCAGTTTGTGATCGGATTTATAATTGTACTAACATAAATATTATGTGGTTGGGGCCACTCTTAGATTGCTTTAACCTTATCAGGATTAGCTGACACTCCATCCATAGACACCACAAAGCCTGAGAAAACATCCTTATGTTGCATGAAGACACACTTTTTGGTATTAATATAAAATTTCTCTTCTAAGAATATCTAAGACATGCATAAGATGATTTAGATGTTCATCCTCGATCTTACTATAAATCAAAATATCGTCAAAATGGACTATGAGAAACTTTCCTATGAAAGGTCAAAGTACTTGATTCATGATAGAATGAATGTACTTGGAGCATTTGTCAAACCAAAAGGCATGACTAACTACTCGTATAAACCTTCTTTCATCTTAAAGGTAGTTTTTCATTCATCTTCAAGCCTAATTCTTATTTGGTGATATCCGCTTCTAAGGTCAACTTTCATAAAAATTACTGATTTAAGCCATCATATCAAGCATATTGTCCAATCGAGGGATTGAAAATCTATATTTAATAGTGATCTTGTTGATGGCTTGACTATCCTTACACATTCTCTAAGTTCCATTTTTCTTTGGAGTAAAAAGTGCTGGAACTACACAAGGGCTCATACTCTCTCAATTAAATTCCTTTCTAACTAAGTCATCTACCTAACATTTCAATTCATCATGCTCCTTAGGGTTCATCTTATAGCGTGGCAAGTTGGCAATAATGGTTTAGGTACTAAATCTATCGCGTATTAAAGATCTCTCATGGGTGGAAGCTCATCGGATAACTCATCTAAGGTCAAATCAGAATAGTTAGATAGTAGATTTCGAAGATTCGAGTTCAGCTCAAGATCAAAGGAAGGCTCCTCTACCTCTCGGATAACTAGAGCGTAGACAACTCCAGAACTAGCTTCTTGATAGAATTATTTTTGGTTCAAGAAGTGATGCAGTTTTGTCAGCCCTACCTTAGTGATGCTCAACATATTCTTCTTAAACACAGTTGGTCTCTTAGGTGTGCTAGGTTGGCTAGACAGTTTTTATGTGAGGTCTCAACACAATCATTTTCTTATCATGGGTGAAGGTGTATGTGTTTGGATGGCCATCATGTGTAACATCATTGTCGTACAACTACAATCATCCCAAGAGAATGTGTCCTACATCCATTAGGGAGATATCACATCTCACTTGATCCTTATATGTAGCAAAGTTGAGTAAAACCAAACATTGCTCAGTGACAGATATCGTAGTCTTATCTACCCAAGCAACTCTAAAAGAATTCAGATGTGGTTCAGGGGTTAGCTTGATTCAGTCGAGGGCTATTTTAGTAACCACATTCATGCAGCTACCACCATCGATGATGATTTTGCACACCTTATCCCCGCACTTAGTGTACATGTAGATGATAGCAGTCTGTCACCGGTCATCCTCATCCTTCTTGGTGGTAAGCATACAATGGATGATTTACAAAGGAACAACATCATCGAGATTATCTATATATGTGTGCTCATCTTCGTTACTAAAAAATTCTTCAGTCTCATGCACTACTTCCTCGAAGTCATTCTCATCATTTTTCATCATTAAGTTATGCTTTTGAGGATACTTATTCAAGTAATTACCCATCCTTTTATAGTTACAACACTTCACTCGGGAAAGGTCTGGCTTGGTTTCCTTAACTAAAGATTTTTTGTTAGGATCTCGATTAGGTTGATTAGAGGGCACAATGGACTTAGTAGTATTTTGGCTCCTATCGATCTACTTTCTAGTACTTGACTCTCTAACTTGGTAATCAAAGCACCTAGTAGGAGGTTTGAAGTAATGCTTATACTCGAGTGCGAGTTGGAATGCATCCTCTACAGATAGGGCGTGATCTCTTTTTGAATTTTCTCATGTAGTCCTCTCCTAAATCAGACTAAGGTCACATCCTCTTCTTCTTGGACATTGCAGCTAACAAAAATCTCATCGAACTTTTGCATGTAATCAACTACGGTCATCAAATCTTGACATAATGATAACATCTATTTTATCTGAAGTTACCTATGGGTTGAGGGTAAATACTTTTCACTCATTTTAGCCTTCATCTCATCTCATAATGTGATTGGTTCTTACCTAGACCTAGCCAACTGTCGCTCAATACTCATCCAGTATTGTTTGGCTGCTCATACGAGTTTCATTTTGGCAAAATAGACATGGCAGTCATTAGACATATCGTACCAATCAAAGAATTGGTCCATGTCAGTCAACCAATTAATAAAAGTTTTAGGGTCAAATCTACCATCAAAGGTTGAGGCCTCAATTTTAATTTTCTTAGTAATGTCATCAACTGGTTGGAAGTTGGACTTAAAATTGTTAGGTTGGTTTCCATCGCCTAAGGCTCTAAGAGTTGTTCTAGCAGGAGTAGCATTGAAGTTCACAGTGTCATCCATGGTCTGATCAATCTCAAGGGTGGTCACATGACTTCCTATGTCATCTAATTTAGTGTTCAAAGCTGCCAATTTTTGTAAAATCTTATACATTGCTGTGGGGTCAAAAGACATTGGTACATGATGATAAATTTTACTACTTCTAAGGATTATGCACTAACCTATGGCTCTGATATCAATCTGATGTAGGACGGTTTAAAATTTTATATGCTATGTATCAATGCAATACACAAGATGTCAAACCTATCTTACAGGTTACTATCTCTTAGATATGATAGGCAAACAGTTTACAAAATAAAATTAAACGAATAATTTTTTTTTAAAAATAATTTTAATATAGAAAGAACGTTCGACTAAAGAAAATAATAAAATAAAAAATTAGATCAGATAAGAAATTATACCACATGATATCCAACGAGCACGCAATTAAGCTATTATGATTAATCTGAATCAATTCACAACCTATTCGCAACAATCTCCTAGCTTGGCTTGCACATATCCACATAGTCAATTTTTGCTCAACAGTCATAATCAAGTAACATGTGGAAAGAAAAATAACTGAATAAAATTTCTGAAGTTTTAGGAAAGAAGTAATACTATAAGTTTTCTAAAGAAAAAAAATAGAAATTAAACTATCCTACGATCCAACCTTTATTTACCAATAGATGATATTGGTAGATCTAGATCTGAACAAAAAATTAGTACTACAATCATTTTTTTTTTAAATAGAGAAATTAAAATACTACTAGTTGGCTTTAGGCTGAAGTTGGCCTAGATTGCTGGCATGGGCAGCAGGTCGGATGTCTCGAATAGTGCACACAAGATGAAGAAAAAGGAGATCTTCATTTTCAACCTTCATCTTCTTCCTTCTTCTCAAAATTTTTTTAACTTTTTAAATTTCAACCAAATCTTACACGTAGGTAGCCAAAATTTATAGAAAATAGAGAAGAACACCGATCTAAAGAAATAAACTTTAGACCTTGCTAGAACTAGTAACACCTCAGAAAAAACTTTTATCATAACTCTTTTAATAAGAATTAAATTTTATTCAATAATCATTCTGTCTTCTTAACCAAAGCCTTATGAGTTATTTATATACTAAATACATCCGAGAATAGCAGAAAAATATTCCAAACCTAAAGACTTATTTAAAAAAAGAAAGATGATAGAATAAGATCCTTCTAAATAGAAAGAAAGATAATAAAATCTTTCTAAGCAAAAAAAAATGCTAGAATAAAATATTTTTAAATAGAAAAGGAAGATAAGAAAATAAAATCTTTCTAACAAAGAAAGATTCGGAATAGATCTAAAAAAATCTTTGGATCCATATAGTGGATTCGAGTACTGACTTGTGTCGTCTTCATTGATAGACCCATAACTCAGACATGGGCACAGGTTGGGCTCAGTCTACAACATGATATATCACTAAAATACTTAAAAACAAAAAATAATGTATTTTAATACTCTAACTCATGCATTAATTGGATGCAAACTAAATAACCAAAAATATATGAGACTATGTTTTGCTGTAATTTAAATATTAAAAATTTATTTATTTTTATAAAGTTATATTATTTTAATATATCTAGATCATGATCGAAGGTAGATTTTTGATATTTAATTTAACATACAAAGTCAATAGATATTATTTGTTTTTGTGTCCTCATGCAGATTAGAGACCACCATATGTAATTTTAGTTTCTAGACATTTTTTATGGTATTATTAGTAATATCAGTTTTTAATTTGAATGACCTTTTATTGTTTTTGAAATAAAGTGGAGTAGATATTCTCTCATTCCAAATATATATATATATAGTCCATCTCATATTATGTTATCATAATAATATTTAAAAATTATAATATATATACATATGTTTAATATTAATACAAGATAAAATATTATATAAGTAAAATTATTATTAATATATTATTTTATTATCATATTTTACTAATCTATTCCATTATAAAATATCATATATTGATATATTATTTTTAGTTTATCTTTCAGTCATTTTAGATAGATTATAGTGTTATATGATAATCAAAGTTTAGTTATAACATAACATATTATAAATAATATTATTAATATATTTAAAATATCTTAACATTGATTATAATAATATGATAAATAATTATAATAACATATCATGATATATTAAGATATTATATATTATAATATAATATAATAATAATATAACATTTTATGGTAGAGAATGAGTAGAACATTGGGCTAAGTAGTTGTCAAGTGCAAAGGAAGAGGATGAGGAGGGGGAAAGGTAGAGGTTGCCGATGATAATAATAGGATGGTATAAATGATAATTTTAACTAATCCATCGGATATCTAATTCGATCCGATTTGAATGGGATAATTTTTTTTAATCTGATTAAAAATCTGAGATAGATATAAATTTTAGAAAAAAAAATATCCAAAGAAAATTCGAATCAGATTCGAATAATGATATGTCCCATCCTGAATCTGATTCGATATAATCTTAAAATATATCTTCCTTTCCAAAGTATAATAATTTTATAATGTTTACATATATTTTGACTAAACATAATCCAACCCTCTTATATATCTATCTAACTCGACCCATCTTAATCTGCTGATCCGATCTGATCCAAAATGGACACTGTATGAATATAGGTATGAAATTTTTTATTACGAGATAGATATGGATATTAGTCGATCCAACTTATTGCCATCCCTATGGGGCGGCGGAAACAAAAGATCTCTTCATAGGGCTAGAATTGGGCTCGAGCCTAGCCGACTTTAGGTCGCCTTTCAAACTTGGCTCGAAATATTTTAGGCCAAATGGGCCTAAATATAGAGCCCGTTTGATTTTCGGGCCAAACTTACGCATACCTTTGGCTCGGCTTGGATCGACCTGAGCCTGAGCTTGAATTCCAACTCAACAATAACCCAAATATCCAGTCATATGTTCCTATTCAGGAGATACATTCACATAAAAAAATATCTGGATCGTGTTCGTCACTTTGCATCCAACTCAAGGAGCCTTAGCCCAAGGTCCATGTCCATCTGAAGGTTAAAATCCCTTTCCATCTTCCATCTTTTCCCATCGACGGTGCACTTTATATCCAACTCAAGGAGCTCAAGCCCCTGGTCCGTGTCTGTTTAAAGACTAAAATCCCTTCCCGTCTCTCAGTCTTTCATCTTCCTCTATCGGTGATGCACTTCGTATCCAAATCAGGGAGCCCTACCCCTGGCCCATGCCCATCCGAAGATTAAAATTGCTTCCTGTCTTCTGGTCTTCTATCTTCCCCATCAGCCATCACTGATGGCATTCGCTGTTCACCATTCATCACACCCCTAGCTGGTATGGCTTCTATCAACTCCCCCTTCTTCTAATCTTCCTTCATCATTGGAAAACAATGCAACCAAAGCCCATGCTGATCGCCGGCGTCGCCCCCGTCAAATGATCTGATCCTAGCCGATTAATTGGGTTTGGTCACCAGAGTAGCAGTGGAAAGCCATCACCTACTGCATCAAGGTTGGAGTCGTCGACAGTGGGAAGAGGGCATGGAGTTAATTGGGGTCGCCAGAGACCTACACAGGTTTTAGGGTGGTGGAGCTAGCAAAGATGAGGATTTGGCGGTGGCCGTGCCCTAGGACGGTGATGGGGTCATGGATGAAGGGATGGAGACGATGCTGGGTTCAGACTGGCCGATTGGATTCGGGTCGGGCTCGGGCTTGGACTTGGGTGCGGTCCAGGCTTGGGCTTGAGTGCAGGCTGGGCTCGGGTCTGCATTTTTAAAAATATTTTGGACATAAATTTGGCTTGAAGCCCGAAAAATATCTCGGTCTGAGCTCGGGTTGGAGTATGGCGTCCATTTCTAGCCCTACTTCTTCATCAGCATGGTGAAGATGGTGATAGTGAAGTCACCATGGATGAGAAGAAAATTTGAGACGACAATGATGATGTGAATGTCACAATGAATGCTAAGGTCAAGCACGACAGACGGCGATGATAATATTAAGATAGTGCAGACAGAGGTGGTGGCAGCTTGACTTGCTCCTTCAAAAAATAATAAAATATTTTTTTATAAAAAAATAATTTAAAAATAAAAAAAAAAAGTTGCTGATGTATAATTAATTTATTGCTAACGAAATTTTCTAAATATTGTTACAAAAATAAACGGTCAAGTTGTCTCCCACTTTTTATAAAATAACATTAAGAGTACCGCAGCAAATCCCAAATATATTAGGTACCCGATGTCTCCTATCGTCAACTTGCCACTTTCTCCCTCTCCCTTTCTCTCTCTCTCTCTCTCTCTCTCTCCTTCCTTGATCACATCAAACCTCTCTCATGAAACTTCCAAAGCACCCCAATGTTCTTACCGTCAAGTTGCCCCCTCGCCTACCTTCATCAGATCAAAACTCTCACACATAGGACTTCCAAAACAAATTAAGGTCCATCTCTTTTTCTAATTCGACCCTCAAGCATGTAGGACTCTGACACTCTTCAACATATTTGCCTTTGTCACTTGCTTTTCTTTTTGACAAGTGCATTGCATGTGCCCATTCTGGTGTTTACATAATGGCGCATAAAATATTACCCGAGTTAGTTAGCACCTCTTGGCTACATGGCCCTTGAAGGAGATCCAGGATTCAAATAATAAGTATTGCTCAAAAATATATTTATACAATACTGTTGATGTTGATAATATAAAATTAAAATTAGAGGTACAATCTAAAATAGTTAAATTTGGCTTAAAGAGGCAAAAAGGCTATTTCAAGATAAATATGGAATAATCCATGCTCAAATGAGCATAAGATATGGGCTATATTCCAGACCGATGTCTAATTTACGAATAATTTTGCAAATGATTTTAGCTGAAATAAAACTCTATTTTAAGGTCCTATGCTCCTAGCATACACCATCTTAAAATATTTTTATCCTAATAAAAAAAAAAGGACTGCTACTAAATGAGCAAATATAGATCCATCAAAATTAACTTTGAGAATGCCTCAGGGCAGGGGTAACCAAGAAACAACCACTCCATAAGAGAAGGGAAAGGAGAGGGCTCTTTTTAAGTTACCTTCGATGAATTCAAAATAAAATAGTAGCAATAGATATGGAGATCAGCATAGATTTTACCATCCCAGCCAAAATGCTTCTTGTGCTAATCTAATCAAAAGAAGCATTTCAGTTTTGATAATCATGAATTTTTGTACATATTTTGCTTTTCTCTATGCACTGCATTAGAAGGTGATTTGGTTACTTCATGTTGTGGAAGCTAAAGAATGGCCTGCACATGTCCCACACTGCAGTAAAATCTCATTTTTAATCTCTTAGATAAGTTTTTTTTTGTTCTCATGAAATATTAATTATCATGTGGAATGCACGTGAGGGTGGCATGGCATCTTTGACTGTGGATGGCACGTGCCGCTGATCTTGACATCCACCCACCAATTTAGGACAAGGATGCCATGGGCACAGAATAAAAGCACGGATGATATAATATGTCATTGATAAGTACATGGACGATTCGCCAAAATGTTCGTGTTGTTAGGACTTGGGAAATGTGGAAACCTTTGCCGTGCAAGCGGTGTGGATTGGTTGCTCGGAAATTCTCATTTGGCAAACAAGCTTGTTTTGTGATTTTTTTCCATTTAAATTTGTAAAAGTTCAGATCTACGTGGCTCATCAAAATTCTTTTGTAGATGTACATTCCACATTTCATTAGCTCACACATCCAAAATTTTTTTTTTTAAAAAAAATTTATGAACAAATTGAATGCGTGAAATGTTAGAAGTTTCCTCTCTTCAATGCTCTTCCCAGAAATCTGTTTATTTATCAGACTTTTTGACATTTAAGTACCTAAATAAGTAGATTATTGCATAAAATATTTACTTATTCCTTGTGCTTGGCTCTATTTAAAATGACTTACCTGAAGAACTAGAACTAAATGTCTATATTACATCCCTCTAATTCTATGTTAAATTTATTCTTCTAGTTGGTAAAATTTTTTTTCAGTGTTTTCAAATCACGACAGTGTAGATGAACACAATTTGTATGAGAAGGATGCAATCAGTATCCAAGAAGTTATTTTTATAGGGCATGATCAATAAATATGTTTGGTAGATCATTTAACTTGCACATCTCTCACATTGGTTCATCCAACAATATTTGACAACATGTAGGAGGAGCTGTTCCTCTTCAATAATTACATGTTTCAAATTGACGTCATAAAAATGAATAATAATACCCCACTTTGTATTATGTATGCATGCATGTGTTTGTTTATGTGATGTCCAATATATGACCATGTGTGATAGCACAGCATGCACGGTCTTTATATTGGAGGGATCATGCTGTAGGTGAATCTTTTCTTGTTGCTTTCCTCCCCTCGTCATGCTATGGGACTATGTTCGCCTTGTGGTGTAGTGGATGGCTTTTTCCTACTACTTTGGCATATTAAAATAAATGAAAGGACTCACCAATCTTCCCTTCCTCTCAAGCTCACTGGGTGTTCAATGTTATTTTAAATGCTCCTCTCCTTAGACATAGCCTGTAAAAGCTTGCCACCCCACAAAAAAGATCCCCTTAGAAGAAGACAACATCTCTTCCAAAACCCACCTCTTTTGCGGTTATTTTATGCCTCCAATGACCTGTCCATCATGTGCTGTCCTAGATTTATATACTCCTCTTGTCAAGCTTGGGAGGAGGGTCTGAGGGACCTGGCTAGTCTAGAGGTTTTTTGATTGAGGAATGATGAGTGATGCAAGGGAGAGGTGCTGCAAGAGGGAAAGGTGGTGTTGGGAATGGAGACTGATCCAAGATCCTTCATGACTCATTTCCCATTTAAAACTGGAGAGGGCAAAAAAAAAAAAAAAAAAAAAAAAGGTTTATTTGTTTCTACTCCCAATCATTTTATCTTTATTGAGGGATCTCGGACCAGGCTTCATTCCTCACACCTTGCTTTCCAGTGCAAAGCAATCAAGGTGAGTTTACTGAGCTTAATGGGATGCTTTCTGCATGCTATTTTACTAGTTGGAGTAAGATCTTGCAAGGGTGCATGTTTCCTTCTTGTGCTTGGACTTGCTGCAGCTCTTGCTCTAACCTTCTGACGAGCTCCACATATTTTGTTGTTTAAATGATTCTTAGAAAATATCTTTGCGTAAGGATTTCTTGAGAATGATTTCCTATAGTTTCAACCAAAACTTTTTCTTAAATTTATTTTAAACCTCTGGTTTGAGAATGAAGGTTTAATTTTTCATGATTGCTTTTAGGAAGGAGGAGATTTCTCTTTATCAATATTTAGAGTAAAACATGGACAAAAGTCTAATTTAGATGCACGGACCATTAGATTCGCATGACTCTTTTTGGAGAACTGGTTCATCACATTTTACAAGTTTTTGAGTTATATTCCTATTTGGCCTTACATTGATCGATACCAAAATGTTTGTTTTTTTCCCTGTTTCCTGTTACCATACTTTCTTTCCCTTGAGCAAAAGGGAGGGAGAGCCACCATACTTCTTGTTGACGGAAAGAGGGAATGGTCCAAAGTCTTTGGAGCCCTCTTGTTGCCATACTCTAACCAACCGTGAGCACATCACCAAAATCAAAGCAGATCTGTAAAGCAACATTGAATCGGATTCTTCTATGCTTAACCAGACCTGTACTTGATAGAACTTCATTCGATGCCAAATGTTTTTCTGAAACATCACCATCGATCTTAGAGCCGTTCCATTTAGATTGTGAAACAAGTATCATAAATCTATCTAAAGAACTACTCGAAATGTGCTTGCTAATTTCAAAATAAATAATGCTTCCAAATACAAAGTTTCAGCCCTCTGACCACTGAATTCAGCTGGTTTTTATTTATTATTATTGCCATTGCTTTCTTTTGTCTTGTTAACTTCAGTGGCTGCCATATGGAGTGAGATAAGGCTTCTTTTCATGCAACTCTTTAGATTTGAGATATCATGTTCATTGTAATGGATTTCAGCATGTTCTTGTGGAGCTCTGGTCACTCTACGAGTACTTAGGGTTTAAATGAGTGCAACTAACAGAGATGGGAGCAGGGTCTGACGCTCGGATTTCTAGCAAATTTGACACTCGGTGCTAAATTCCACAAAGTTTGAAAATTATGCTGTACTCTACCGCTTTTTCATTCTGAATGGTCTGATTTCGGCTTTTCTAATAAGGCTGCACACTGACCTCAATAATTGCCATGTAGCTAGAAAAAGATTTAGCAATCAGGACTTGCACTTGGTTATCAATCTACCATGTCGATCCTACCATCTTTATCGTAGTTCATTCATAATTAACCTGATGTTGTTAGACGTTTGGTCCAACCTAAATTAGGTGAGTAAATGGATCAGAAACACTTGCAAGCTTCAGAACCGAGACCAATTTTTTTAAGTTTTGATGCCAGAGAGTGCCATGTGGTCAGAGGAAGAAGGCCTTGTAGTTGGATACCATTTTCTGTTAAATCTTGATTTCATTGTTCCATCAAAGAGACCGCACCAAGTATTTGGCGCAGGGATTTTTAAACCTCCAGAATTTTTTTTATCATGCCCATTGTGCCATTGGTTGTAAAGAAATGCTGATTCGAGATGCGACCCAAATCTAAATGATGTCGCAAAGCATCAGATACATTATGAAAGCAAATAGTAATTTCATCCTTAATGTTTTGAAGCAAGCTACGGAATATTTTTGCTTAATATATCTTACCATCTGTAACCTATGTTTGCTGCTTAAAGACCTCTGGATTACGTCGACGCCTCGATTCATGCTAAAAATGGCCAAATTTGAGATTAGCAAATCTAGATCTATCAGCATAGGCCCCATTCTGGGATTTTGCTTAATGCAAGTCTTTTTTCTTTTTTTTGAACATTTTGCTATCGCAAGCAGGTTTCCTGAAGCTACGTCAACAATTATTTGAGGGTGATTGATGAGTACAAGAACTCCATTGCCATCACCATTATGTGATTTAGGTGTAACAGATTTCGGTAATGGTAAATCTCACATCTAAGTATCTAACCACTAATAACGGACGCAGGAAGCCATATGAGAAATGGAAGCAGGAACCAAGTGATGACAACAGTAGGTAGACAAATGAATTAGCCATGCAATGTCGTTCATCTTCATTTGCTATGGTCTGCTTTATTTGGTACCGTCCTTTTACTAAACATCAAAGACCGAGCAGCAAATTTGTAAGGGTGTATGCAGGGTCTGCATTGCTGCTAATTATTAATTTCCATGCAAAGGGATGAGTGAGGTCATTGTAATTATCTAAATAATCCGTCACAGATCCTTCTACTTGTCCTCAGGCTGCACCCTCCCTTATCCAGATTGAGATCACCTTTTCCATGTGCAATACTTGTGATTGTTTTTTTATCTCTCCACGGTAGCATGGTCATCCATGCATTTAATACACTTACATGTTCCATTTGCATGGTGGTGCCCCTACATGGTGCGCACATAGATGCCATGTGTTGGTTCTAATTAATCCAACTAGGGGCCGGGAGAGGCACCTCTAGGTCCACAGTCATTATGTTCGATGATCGCCGTGAGAATGGAAAAATTATCATCTTCATGATGTATGCCGTGTTCTTTTGATTTCATGCAAATCTAAAGGAAAAAAGAAAAAAAACAACAATTGCAGATGAAATGTTGACCTCCAAATTTGGCTCCACATGTGATGCATCTAATATTATTTCCTACAAAAATGGTTTGGTAGCTCATGTGTCTCTCTGAATGTGGGTTTGATTTTTCTAAGCAAAGAATACATGTCTTGAGTAGTTTCATTCTTCTTCTTCTAATTTGGCCTGGCCATATATAGGTGTAACTCGCAGTATTTGGTACCATACAAAAGAAGGTGGTTGGTTACAAAATTACCATGCGTGGGCATCTGCAACTTTCATGTGCATGGTTCTGGTGGCTCAATGCATTTTCCAACTTAGCCATCTCACTCCCCTAATTAGAGAAATTATACCCTACACCGTATGGACCATGTGACGGTGCACTATGCCAATCACCTAATCTCATTTCCATGTGCCAGTAACAAAGATGAGTGCATGATAAATGGGGTTCATAGGAATGAGATAAGGTGATTAGCTTGATGCATCGCCCAAGGCTTTATGTCCAAACCTGATAGGAGGCATCTAAACTGATGCCCAAGTCAAATTTTATACTTTCGATTAAAGACCATTTGTCGTTAGACTAGTGATCTCACTTGGATCAAACTTTAAGGAAGAATGGGATGTTTGTAGGAAGAAATGAAAGAGAAAGGATGATTGTAATCGTTGTGCCTGAGGTGATGCCTCCATGCCCTATTTATAGATACTAAGATACACTAACATCGTATCTCTCTAAATCATCATAACCTTTCAATTACATCCATTCATTCACAACTCCTTGGAATGGTTACTTATCACATCCTTTTCATAATATACATTTACTAGAAGGTACCTCTTCCCAATAGGTACCTTTTTTCTAAAAAAAAAATCTTTCTAAGTAGGAACCCTTAGGTTTTTATCTTAGTCACAGAAAAACAAGTCAACATCTCCCACTTGATTGTGATTTGATAACTTTACTTTTTAATAAATACACAGTTATACCTTTTATTTGTCAACACCTTCAAATTAATTAAGCATACCAGTATCTCATATAATTGAATATTTCTTTTTTAGTACAAGTGGCTCAACCAACCATGCTCGCATGTAGTCCTATATTCTTTACATGCCATTTGAATTTTTCATGTGATAATCCTTTTGTCATAGGATCTGCTAGCATATTTCAGTGGGTATAAATTTAATTTTGATTGCTCCATTTTCTACCACATCACGTATATAATGGTAGTTAACATCAATGTACTTGCTTTTTGAACATATGACGCCATTTTTTATCAATGCTATTGCAGCCTCATTATCGCAAAATAGTTCTACGAGTTTGTTTTCCAAGCCAATGTTTAGGTTTTCTATAAAACCTTTTATCTATATATGGTTTGAGTGGCTACAATACTGCATGTAATATATTATGCTTCCATCATATGTCTGGCTACACAGTCTTACTTTTTACTTGACTATAAAGCGGCTCCTCCTCCAAACAAAAATACATAGCTCCTCCTTGATTTCCTATCATTATGGTCACCAGCAAAATCAGCATCCGAATAACCTATCAATATCAAATTTCCGAAACCAAAACATAATTTCATATGTTTAGCTCCTTGCAAGTATTTTGAAAATTCTTTTCACTGCTTCTTAATGTTCTTTTTTAGGATTGACTTGATATTGACTTACTAATCCTATGGCATGACATATATTAGGTCTAATACTTATTATAGCATATATTAAGCATCATATTGCTTAAGCATAAGGAATATTATCCATCTCACTTGCCTCAATATCATTTTTAGGATCTTAAGATTTATTTAAATATATTTCTTTGCATACTGGCATCGGTATTGCCTCGTACTCACTCATGTAAAACCTTCTTAGTATCTCATTGAGATACTTTTCTTGATCTAAACATAATATTTTGGTTTCAAGATTTTTGGTTATTCATATTGTTGGGTTTTTGTAGATGCTCATACATATGAATTTCAATTTTTTTTAAAAAAGAAGATTGCAGTAGAAGAATAGATTAAAATTCTTTTAATCTAAAATATGCAAAGATCAAGTTGAACACGCAACCATTCTATTAGCAAAAAGTTGCTCCAGGATAAAGATGAGATTGGGTCCAATAATTGTCAGGTGAGGGACTCAATAATGGCTTTGCACTTCTAGTCAATGATGGGTCGAGCTTAACTAAGAAGTATAGTCAATAACTATTAGATGAGCCCACATGACTTAGAGATCAATTAAGCCGCTACAACATACTTAGAGAAGCATTTGAGCAAAAAATTGTCCACACATCAATGTACATGTCATCAATAACTGTCAAATAAGGTACACGGCATTAGTGGCACCGTAACATCCACTAAAAATTCAATTATCATGTTAGAATTTTTGTTTCTCCACTCGAAAAGTATAAGAATAAAAAAAAATAGTAGAAGTCTATTTATTTTTAAAGTCTTTAGAATAAATATAATAATTTAAATACAAATATCTAAACTTAAATCTTTACTCTCGTAATTAAATCATGTCAGCTTTGAATCCTCAAGCCCGCATCTTTGAGTCCAATCATTTGATTGGAATAAATTTTAAAAACTAGCTCAGAAACCTCAAGATTATCTTGATATTTGAGAAAATAGGATAAATATTTGACCAGAACCTCCCAGCTTTACCAATCTATCCTAGTACTAAGCAGAGAGTGGCACTTGACAAGTGGATAGATGATGATAATCAGGTCAAGTGCTATATGCTGGCTTCCATGTCAAATGAGTTATAAAGCCAGCATGAGCACATGCCTATTGCAAGGATGATAATTACTCACCTACAAGAGTTGTACGGTGAGCAAAGCTAGACCACGCATTTTAAATTATCCAAAAGACTTTTCAACCTAAAAATATGCGAAGGACAATCAGTCCATAACCATTATTTGATAATAATCAAGGATCTAGTGGAGCTTCAGAAGCTTGGGCTATCGATACAAAAAAATTGCAAGTGGATTTGATCTAGCAATCCTTTATGAGTTCATATAGTCAATTTATTATAAATTATCATATAAACAAGTTAGACTGCATCCTACTCGAATTGGTCAATATGTTGGTCACTATTAAAGGAATCTTGAAAAGTTTAGGGGACATTGTTCTTGCTATGGAGTAGGCATCTTCAAAAAAAAGGTCTAATTGGAAGAAAAAAAGGCCCGTGAAGAAACAAAAGAAGGAGAATAAGTGACACAGCCTATAGCACAGTGATTATTATGGAAGAAAGATGGAAGATGCATGAAACAAAGAAAATGAAATAAAGAAGAAGCAAAATCTCTTCTCTCGAATTTTAATTCAATAAACTCGAAAACTAGTTGATTACAACAATAGCTAAGGTCCTTATTTATATGTAAAAGCCTTAATTCGAAAGCAAAAAAAATCTAAACAAAAACAAAAAGAATAGAACAAAATAAAATCAAAAACTAGACTTCCAATCAAACTAGAAATCCTAGTAATCTTGCACGCTCCCGTAGGCTTATCGAACAATTTTTTTAGGCTTCAAAATTTATAGCGACAAAGCACCAGGTCTATAGGGCTCCAAGAGAAATTTTCAGAATGGGATCATAATAAGAATTCTAACATCGGATGACAAAGTTATGACCACTCTAGCTTGATAGTGTCAGAATCCTACAGGAATTGGTGTGATTAGGTTAATTTTGCATCCTTTCAGATCCAATCCCTCAAATCCATATATCTATTTACTATGACATCCGCGTCATCCTCCCCTGGCTGGAAGAAACTCGTCTCCAAGTTAGAAACCTCTTCATCTAATGAATCTCCTATATAAAAAATTAGATGATTCATGTTGAACATATCAGAGATTCGAAGATGACTTGGTAATTTTAGTCAATAGGCATTGTCATTGATTTTTTTTATTATCTTGAAAGAATCCATTTTGCATTGGCTCAGCTTATTATATTCTCCCATTGGATATCGATCCTTGGTTAAGACAGCCCATACATAATCGCTGACTTCAAATTTTATCTTCTTTCTATGCTTATCCATAGCCTCCTTGTACTTACCATTGTTAGCTTCAATCTGTTCTTTTACTGATTGATGAATAGTTTGAAGATCTATAGCTAAATTTTTACCCTTTGCATTGGATCGTTCTCTGAAACTAATCAGGGTTAAATCCAGAATACTGCTTGGATTCAATCCATAGATAATCTAAAATGGGCTATAACCTGTAGTCCTATTTATGGAATAGTTGAATGTGAACTCAGCTTGTGTTAAGGCCAAATTCTACTGCTTTGGGTGCTCTCCAGTAAGACTCCTCAACAAATTTTTCAAGCTTCTATTGACGAATTCGATTTGTCCATTTATTTGAGGATGATAGGCTGAACTGAATTACAACATGTTTCCTAAACTCCTCCATAGACTTCTCCAAAAGTGACTCATGAACTTTGTATCTCGGTCAGATGTAATGGATTTGGGTACTCCATGAAGATGCACTATTTTTTTGAAGAATATTTGAGCAACATTTGAAGCATCCATAATTTTTCGATAGGTGATGAAGTGAGCCATCTTCGAGAATCTATCTACCACGGCCAGCACTGAATCACACCGTCCCTAAGTAATAGGTTGACCCAAAATGAAATCTATGCAAATCTCTTTCTATGGATGATTTGGAATAGGTAAAATGGGGTGTATAATCTTTTTTGAACCATGATAGTTTGTATGGTCGAGGATATTTTTTTATTGACAAGTTCAGCTTCTTGATGGCCTCATGGGAGATAACGTTCTCACAGTTACCGCCATCAATGATTATCTTACAATTTTTTTTGCAATGGTATAATAAGTATGAAAAATATTTATTTGCCTTCAATCTTCTTTTTTCGGGACTAGCATGTTCTTTCGCACAATGAAGACTTCTCCGCTATCCCCAAAAAGTATAGAATCATCCTTCTCACAATCAGTTTCATCATATGCAGGTTCCTAATCTTCATCAGTAAGTTCTTCTTCTTCAATTAGCAGTTATTTCGTAGAATGACTAGCAGGTTTCTGGCACTCATTCTAGGTATGCCTAACCTCGCCACAATTAAAAGCATCTAATCATGGAAGATCCTGCTTGAATTGGTCTTTGGGGCCTCATATTAGCAGTATGGATATGAGGGGCAGGGGCTAGGTTATGCTGCATACCCTTTGATTGTCAGCAATCGCTGCTCGATTGCTTTGTAGGAGAGGTTCAAGTCAGAAAAAAGATCTTCGCTGTAATTGTTTCTCAGCCACCACAGCCCTATGGTGTGCTTTCTTGATCGTCTACATGAAGTGAAGTCATAGGGCATCTTGGATCTATTGTCATAGACCTCCAAAATATCATGCGATCATCTGCTCCTCACTCTCAGCCAGATCATTTCACACTACTAGTTGATAGAACTCCTTCGTGTATTCATCCATAGACATGGGGCCTTATTGAAGATTCTATAAGTGCTGATATAGGATTTAGGTATAGTTGAATGGTAGGAATTGCTCCTTCAATGCCTTCTTTATCTTCTTCTAATCTTGAATTTTTGATTTGCCTCTGCACTCTCGAGTTTTCTTCAATTGCTGCCACTAAGTAGAAGCATGATCAGTTAATTTAAGGATGACAAGCTTTATCTTTTTATTGTCAAGAGCCTCTTTTTGTATTTGAAGATATACTCGATCTGATCTAGCCAATTAAGAAATACCTCTGTCTGTAGACTATCCAAATATTCAGATAAATCTACTCTAATTGAGTCGAACTAATGGGTTGATCACTCGAACGATTCTCCACATCCCTCTCATTGGTATGTAGGAAGATTTCTATGGAAGAAATGTTCAAAATCTGAAAACTTTCCTTCAGCTCTGCGATTATCAGGTTCCACCTCAAATCTTACACTTTGAATTTTCAACTGCATAAGACAGGCAGTTAGATCTACCAATTATCTCCTCAAATCTTCATACTCCAATATTAGGTCCTATTCTTGTTGCATAATTTCTTCACGGGCTACTGCTGATTCATAGGTTGGGTCTTCTTGTGACCACCACCTACCATCTGAACTGTAGGAAAGAATTACTGCTCATGAATCTGAAGGACTCTGATACCAAGTGACACAGCCTATAACGTGGCGATCATTGGGGAAGAAAGATGGAAGATGCATGAAACAAAGAAAATGAAAGAAAGAAAAAGCAAAATCTCTTCTCGCGAATTTTAATTCAGTAAACTCAAAAACTAACTGGCTACAATGATGGCCAAGGAACTTTTTATAGTGTAAAAGCCTTAATTCAAAAGTAAAATCAAATTCTAAATAAAATTAAAAAAAATAAAATATAATAAAGTCAAAAACTAGACTTTCAATTGGACTAGAAATCCTAGTAATCTTGCACAATCTCGTAGGCCTGTCAGATAATTTAATTAGATTCCAAAATTTATAGTGATGGAGAAGCAGCCAGGTCTATAGAACTCGAAGAGAAGTTTCCAGAATTAGATCATCATAAGGATTCTGACATCGAATGACAAAGTTATGACCATTCTAGCTCGATAGTATCAGAATCCTATAGAAATCAATGCGATTAGATTGATTTTACATCCTTTTAGATATGATTTCTCAAATCCATATATCTGTTTGCTATGACATCTGTATCAATAAGCCAAAGCATGACACTTTAAAGAATGCTATGGATAAAAAAAAAGTATTTTCATTGCAATGCTAATGGCCATTGGAGAAAGAATTGTGATCCATAATACTTGAAAAGTCTGAAGAATAAGAAGAGTGACATATCTTTAAAAGGTAGTCTATTATGCTTGTAATTAAATCTAACCTAATAGTTTCTTCTACTTTTAGTTGGATATTGGACTCTGGTTCTAGTGCTTATATATGTACTTCAATGCAAGATTTAATAAAAAAATAGAAGGTTGAGGTAAGGTGAGATGATCCTTCGGATCGATAATGGAGCAAAAGTTGCTATAGAAGTCATTGGCATCTACCCTCTTTGATTACCATCAAGCTTTATATTAAATTTAAAAAAAACTATTATTTTATTTCTGTAGCTAGCTAGAATTTGATTTTCATTTTTGTACTAGCATGGGATGGATTTGATTTCTATTTTAATAAAGACTATTGTTCTATTTATTTACAAAATAAATTAGTTACATATGGTCTTTTAATTAATAGTTTTTATTACTTGCATGTTGATGGGAATGTGAATATAAACGAGCAAATAGTGAGTGTCGTAGATCAGAAAAGACCCAGAGGTGAAGTTAACTAAAAGTATATATGGCACGTTAGGCTTGGTCATGTTGGAGAGGATAGAAAAAATAAATTAAAAAAAGATGGAATCCTTTACTCTTTTAATTCTGAGTCATATCTAGCTTGTAAATCTTGTCTTTGAGAAAAAATAACTAAGTTACCCTTTATAGGATATAGAGAAAGGGCCACTAAGATACTTACCTTAGAACACATCGATGTGTGTGACCCATTTGATATACAAGCTAGGGATGATTATCATTACTTCATCACCTTTACTAATGATCTATCATAGTACAAGTATGTGTTTCTCATGAGATACTAGTTTGAAGCCTTTGAAAGATTTAAGAAATTCATAAATGAAGTTGATAAATAAATAGAAAAGTCTCTTCAGATTCTTCAATTAGATCAAGAAGGAGAATACCTTAGTAGGAAGTTTCTGGATTATCTTAAGGATAATGGTATAGTCTCTCAATGGACTTCTCTTGGTATACCTCAACTCAATAGGATATCCGAAAGGAGGAATAGGATTCTATTGGATATCGTCAGGTTCATGATGAGCTTCACTGACTCACCTTTATATCTTTAAAGATATGCTTTATTAACCATGATATATTTATTAAATAGGATTCTTCTAAATCTGTTCCTATCATACCATATGAGATAAGGCAAGGTAGGAAGCCGAGTTTAGGTCATCTTAAGACTTGGGGATGTCCAACCTATGTTAAAAGAAAGATGGCTGATAAGTTGAGGATATATCAATCATAGCTCGCTTTATGGAATATCTGAAAGAATCTATAGGATACTACTTTTACTTTTCATAAGATCACAATATGATTATGAGTCGTCATGCTGTATTCCTAAAAAAATAGTTTATCCAGCATGGTGGCAGTAGAAGGTTGATAGAGCTCAAAAAGAAATCTTTGAAAAGCAATAAGCTCTAAATCCTCAGGAACCCATTAATAATGAGCCAGTAGTAAATGTTTTTCCATCACCTCGTAGATCTAGTAGGATCTTCCATCCTTTTAAAAGGTATATGGGTATGCTTACACAGGATATATAGAAAATATTTCTTATGAAAAATAAGGATCATAGAGATGATCCAAATATCTTTGACAAGGCGATGTCTGACATCGATTCTGCAAAATGGTCAGATGCAATGAAGTTAGAAATTAACTTAATGCACTTGAACTAAGTATGGTCCTTAGTGGATCTATCAGAGAATATCGTATCCATTGAATGTAAATGGATCTACAAAAAAAAAATAGATACAGATGTTAAGATAGAGACCTATAAAGCTAAACTCATGGCGAAAGATTATAGTTAACATGAAGGCATTGACTATCAGGATACTTTTTCGTCTATGGCCATGCTTAAATCCATCCGCATATTGCTTGCCATTGTAGCTTACTATGATTATGAAATATGGCATATGGATGTGAAAACTGCTTTCCTGATGGATATCTTGAGAAAGATATGTATATGGAATAGTCTTTGGATTTCACTTACGGTGATGGAGATCATAGAGTTTGTAAGCTGCAAAGGTCCATATACGGATTAAAGCAAGCTTCTCGAAGTTAGAATCTTTGTTTTGAAGATGCAATCAAATTATTTGATTTCATAAAAAATGAAGAGAAATCTTATGTATAGAAAATGGTCAGTAGGAGCATGGTTATATTTTTCATACTGTACATGGATGATATTCTCCTTATTGTGAATCATATTTTTATGCTGACTTCAATCAAAAGATAGTTGTTTAAGAAATTCTCTATGAAAGATCTAGAAGAAGCATAATATATTCTCGAAATAAAGGACTATAGGGATAGATCAAAGAGGATGCTAAGCCTGTCATAAAAGCTGTACATAGAAAAAGTGCTGAAAAGTTTCAATATGAAAAAATCTAAAAGAGGGCTTCTAACTCTTAGGCATGGTATTCATCTTTTCAAGATGATGTGTCCTTCCATATTTGAGAAAATTCAATGCATTAGTAGAATTCCTTATAGTTTGGTGATAGGACGCCTCATGTATACCTTGTTGTGTACTCAACCTAATATTGCCCTTATTGTGAGCATCACGAGTAGGTATCAATCGAATCCAGGTAAGGAGTATTGGATGGCTATGAAGAATATTCCTAAGTTCTTGAGAAAAATTAAGAATTTATTCTTGATCTTAGGAGGAGGATTTGAATTATGGGTTGAGAGATATACTAATTCAAACTTCATGTCTAATCCTGATGATCAAAAATCTACATCAGGATATATGTTCGTGTGGATGGTGGCGCAGTCAACTGGAAGAGTTTCAAGTAATCGATCATAGTCGATTCAACCATAGAAGCTGAATATATCATTGCTTAAGATGTTAAAGGAAAGATTTTGGTTCAAAAAGTTTGTCACAGAGCTTGGTGTTATAACATTGGATGACATACCATTGTACTGCAATAATAATAGTACTATAGCACTTGCCAAGGAGCTCAGGTGTCATCAAAATTCAAGCGCATCAAGCGATAGTTCCATATAATATGCGACTACTTCAAGAAGAAATATATCGAGATATGAAGAGTAAACTCTGTAGATAATATGATAGATCCACTGACAAAGCAGTTGAGCCAATTGAAGATTGAAGTCCACTTTGAGAAGATGGAACTTAGATTAGTGGCCAATTGCTTTAGTCTAAGTAGAAGATTGTTAGATGTATGTCCTAAAAGCCAAGTATGGCAAACATATTATATTTTTTGAGGATACAAGTTTGTACTTAAAATATTGATTTGATCAATAAAAGGATAATTTTATTTTCATTCAAATATGATGTATCTTTGAATCATCCAAGAAATTAATGCTTACGATATATATTTTTAAAAAGTTTAGAATTAGAATTATATATGGTTAATTCATAAATTACTCCTGATTATAGGATCATCATAAGAATGGTGATCGATTCAGATAGACTAGCGTGAAGATTACTTTCTTTGGGGATAGATGAGTCTTTGATCTACAGTGTAGAGATAGATAGTTGTTAGAGAACAACTAGTGCTAAGCGTGACCATATGAGAGATTATATGGTTTCTATTCAATCATCAATGATCGTCTTGATGTTATAGTTGTGTGAATGGTCTTTTGACCTATAGTGCCATGATTGCTCACAATAAGGCTGTTGAAGTTTGACTACATATAAATATTGACTCTATGAGTCTTTGCTACATTCGACTCTATCTGGTTATTAGGTACCATGGATAGATGTCGATTGATATAGGAAGGTTGTTTTTGTACTATCAGCTTAATGTTCAAACCTATGAGGTCACACGTATAGAAGTTTTGATTCAATCAGATGACTGATCAATAATTATGAATTATTAAAGAGTTTAATTATCAATATAATTGATAATTAATCAAATATAATTAATTAAAAAAGATTAACTAATAATTAGATTGTTAATTGACTTAATTTGATTGAGTTATGAGAATTAGATCAAGACTAATGGAATTGGATTCGATTAGGTCTAATCCGATTAGATTATTGGATGACCTAATTGCTAAGAAAGATGATATTCTAATTTGATCATATCTTAGACTCAATTAATTCTTTATTTGATCAAGAGATTAAGATCCTAATTGGATTAGGTTAGCTCATGTTTGGATTTGATTAAATAAGATTTGATTATGAGCCAACTTAGATGAGAACTAAAGAGTCCAATTGGACTGCACCATCCCTTGCGCCTAATCCCTAATTGCCACCCCAATTATCCATGCACAAAGGGTTTGTGCATGTGAGATCTGAATGCCCAGCCCCCTTGCTGCCCACTCTTTGATAGGGTCAGGATTTGGAAAAATTTCAATTCAAAAAGATTTTGAATTGGACTTCGTTCTAATCTTCAACTCTGTGTTTTAGCTCTATACATTCAACCCTTTGTGAGATAAAGAAAAAGAAAAAAATTTAGATTTTCTAAAGAGCTTTTAGGCATGAGCAACCTAGAGAGAGAGAGTCTCTGGGCATGAGGCTTGGGGTGGGCATCCTTGGCGTGTGAGATCAAGAGAAATCTATTCCTCTTTGGGGAGAAAGCTAAGATTTTTGTGAGAGAAAAAAGAGAAGGTTGTTCTTTTATTTAATCCTTTATTCTTTCTTGATTGTTTAACCATTAAAGAGAGTCATTCGTAAGGAGCTAGCACTCTGAGGAGCTGATAGATCGGGCTTCGTATGGATATCCTTAGAGATTATTTGTATATGTGGCTGAAGCAACAAATGTGATCTACACAAGCAATGATTATTGCATCAAGTTCAGGTATGAGATTCGATCTCATAATCTTTTATTTTAGACTTTTTATAGGCATGATATCATATCATAAGTCTTAGTAAAGAATTTTATAGATTAGATCTAATGCATATGTTTAGATTAAAAGTTTAATCTAAAGTCTTTTGCTGTGTTATTTTTCAAAAAAATTTTTAAAATCATGCGTGAAAACTCTAATGCTTCTCTAATAGTGGTATCAGAGCATCTGGTTTCTCGTATGATATGATATATATGCATAGATAATAAAATCTGAAATTTTGATGCATGAGATGCATAAGATTTAATGTAGATGAGATCTAAAATTTTTTTTAATCAGATCTAAATATGATTAGATTAGTTTATTTTTTAAAAAACTTATTATTTGGACTTGGGTAAAACACCAAGGCCATCTGGTCATAAGCGAAATAAGGGTTTAAATGTCCTTTCTTTCTATATGATAGGAATCTCTTATGGTATATAGGGGTGCTATTATGATTTTTCATGAAGAAGAAATGTGAAAGGAACGAAACTTACTTTTCTAGCAAAATTCCTAGAATTATTTGTATTTGATACAAAAGTTGTATAGAAAAGATCAATCTAATCATTAAGAATAAAATTTGAAATAATAAATAAGTTTAGATGAGATCAAAAATTAATTTATGATTGATTTTATTGAAGTTTTATGCAAAAATCAGAATGCTTCGAAACTTTGCAATTATTGTTGGCATGCTTGCAGGGTTCGACCCTTTTTCCTGTATGAGTCGATCCTTTTCTTGATGGGGTCGATCCTTTTCTTGATGGGGTCAACCCGTTTATTGCAAATAATAATTTTAGAATTTTTGTTTTGTCATAGAGGTCGATCTATGGGTCGACCTACTAGGATGGAGTTGACACCTATCATAAAAGAGTCGACCCCAATTACAGAACAGAATATTTTTGCATAAAATTTATGTAAACTTATTTTACATGTTGAAATTGTTTCAATGTTTATAAATTTAATTGAAGAATTAAGCTATGAAACTAAGAGATTTAGATTGGAGAATCAAAGATCTAAAGGCCATGTTCATAAACCTTGAGTTCATGGGATTAGCTTGAATCAGGATCTATTAATTGGATTAGACCTAGAGGTAAAAATCATATAGATGATGGATTAAGTAATTGATCAAATCTAATTAATTATTCATTTAGATTAGATCAATCCTTGTCTTGATCAATTCTCAATAGTTGTAGCTAATCAAATCTATATTTCTACCAAATGAATCTTGATTATGACTCGTGGCCGAGCCCAAATTATTAGATGGATCAAATTGAAACTAATTAACTGAATGGTGTCTAACATAAGTTTGGCAATTTAGATCCATGATTTTTAATTAAAAACTACTCGCACTGATGAATCTTTGATGAGTTAATGACATATCCCTCCCATCGATCTCACTTACCTAATCATTCTGGTAGATTGTATTTTGATTAGATCACTTAATAAATTTGAGTTGACCCATGTCACTAAGGTTGATCAGTGTCACTGATCTAGGTGCTAATCAATTGGGCAAGTCCTCTTTAAGACTTGGTAAAGTCAGTGGAATGATTGCTATCTATAGTTGATCTTCTCTATTCTCTTCTAAATAATTAATTAAATTTTTTAAATTATTAGGTCCATAAAATAAAATTATTATGGAGATAACAAGATCATAGTCTCTCATTAAGTTGGATGATAATGGATCCATTAGTTTGATGATCATTAGAGGTCCGAAGATCTGGTGCTCATCTACTATTGAAATTATCATTCATAATATGATAACTCAGTTGCTTTCTTCGATGGATGGTTAGGTTGGCCAACCAAAGTTGGGTCTAACCATTTATTTGTTAGATGCTCTCAGTTGATCATGTTAATGATTGGACATAATCAAATCTTGTAGAGAAGACCAAAGTCAACTGAAAAGGCTCCTGGGGTAAAATAAATTACTAGAAGTTGTTTGAAAAAATAATTGATTGAAAACCTACTGTTAGAATTTGATGCCTCGAATTTGATCCATAGTATAGAAGAATCAATATCAGCACAACAGTCGGATTAGCTCGGATACAAGATCGAGCCGACTCGGGTTGAGATTGAACCGACTTGAATCATAGATAAGTTGGCCCCTCAGACAGACAGAAAGTAGGTGTTCGAGCGAGACGCAGTCGAGCCAGCTCGATCTCTAACAGAGCTGGCTCGACAGAGATGAATAGAATATGATGAGATTTTCCATTTGGATTCAGATTGTGATTAATCTAAAGGGATCTACTAGAGTTATACGTAGACCATAGGATCCAATAGCCATGGAGGGCTACGGTCATGATCTGAAGGTTGAAAAATATTTCAAGACTCCATCAAGATCCTGTTCAACTCATATTAGGAGACAGAGCCTTGTTAGGATTTCTGTGAATTGCTGAGAAGAGAATTCTCATCTTATTTAAAAGCTTGAGGTGCTGTGGAGTAAGGTGTGGTGCATATGGCAAGATATGGCACGTAGAGAGACTCAGGCAGAGCATCCGAGTACGTGTAATCTCGTGAGAGAGAAGTAATAGGTGCATAGCATCCGTCACGGAAGCCTTATGAAGGGTAGATCATCTTGTAGCTTCTAAGGAATCTTCTTGAGAATTCTGACAGAGCTTTTGTAAGATGATAGCCTATTTCGTAAGTGCATAAAATCGCTCAAATAATACAATGAATGAATAAGAGATCGTTCCTACGAGGATTGAGTTTAATTACCAAAAATGAACGCTAATTTCCACTAATATCTGAACGATCGAAAACTAAATGACAATGAGAACTAAAGCTAAAATTAACTCTAAAGAACTTAATGAAAGCTTAATCAAAATTTAATTGATAAAGCACTAGGGTATATCTGATTTCACTTGGACCAATTATCAATTCCAGATATTCTAATTAATAATCCAAATTTAATTATTAATGCAAGGATCAATAATTCCTAAATTATTTAATAATCTCTCTCAAGACTTATTAAAAATACTAATTAAAATCTTATAATCTATCTTTCCAATAGTAAAATAGATTTTAATTAGTTCATTAAGCATAGTGATTATTTTCCCAAGATCCCATAAGTCAAATCTTCTGCTCTCGCTCTAATTATTATTCCTATGATGCTTATTATTAACTCTAATTTATAATCTTCCTTTTCAGTACTAATTATAAATCAAAATCAATCAAGTACCAAAGATAATAATACTTAAAAGCATTAAGTGGAAATAACAAGTAATTGCATTAACAAAGAAAATTAATACAAAATCTATAATTGAAACTAAATCAAAATTACATCAGGTACTTTAGCTAAAAATTTAGCTTTTCATCTTATCAAAATCAAACTCAAATTTGCTTGAATAAAAATTTAAAATCATCCTAACAATAAGTTCTAGAAAATAAATTCAAAATAGATAAAAAAAGAATTAAAAATTTTGAAGGAATTGCAGAATCGAATGAATCCTCTCTTCAAATCTTCCAGATGCTCCAAACTCTTCTTGCTTGATTACTAGCTTTCAAAGATGATTCTTCTCTCCCCTAGTGTTTTAGGATCCTTAAATAGAGCTAGGGCTAGGGTTAAGATGGTATTTTTTTCATGATTTTATTCTATGCATAATTCATTTTTATTTAGGTATAGAATCTCTCCTCCTTTGGATAGGCTTCAAGCAACCACCAGCCATCTACTCCTTATGCTTTCCAAATTTTTTGATTTTATTCTGATTTCTATGGTAAAAAAAAGAAAATGAGGCATGGTTAATTAGAGGAGAAGGATTCCTTCTTTCTTCAGCCTTCCCGAATCCATAAAATCTGCAAAATAAAGTAAGATTTTAGTTGCCCAAATCAGATTTTCTAAGAGTTGATCACAATTCTTTTCAAGTTTGCTCCTCATGAAGAATTAGTTTGAATTCTAATTTTTTATCATTTAATTCTTTCCAATATAGCTCCTTGCCATCCAAAATTTGTTGCCATATCAGGTCTCTATGCCAAGAAAAACTAGGAAGAATCTGGGTGTATCGGGTGTTTCTCATTATGTCCAACATTGTTACCAACTTCAACCAACTGTAGCCACCTCATCTAAAATCCAAATTTAATTCTATAAATGATGTTCCTTTCTTGCTTCGCTCAAAATTCTATAAGATTTGATCTTGCTCAATTTGAAGTCCTGTAGCTTGCCTTTTAGGGGTCCTCATGCCAAAAATATTTAGAATTTAGATTGGTTGACTAAATGAGAGAGATTAACTGCTTGATTTATTTTCTGCACCTCTAATTTCTTTTCTGATTGATGATGCCGAAAAGGATGAGGTGTGGGATCCATTGATATCTTAATTTGGTTATTCTGCTTCGAGATGAAACTTTGATTTTGATGCAAGATCCTGATGACTTCAAATGACAAATCCTGCTGAATTTGGACTCAACCAATTTCACTTAATTTGACCTTTAAAACATGGTTAAGCTCCAATTAGGTGTGACCTAGCTCAATTATCCTGACATAAAATATATCAAGTTCTTACATTTATTAAGTTAATTATTATATCAATTTTATTAAAATTAATAATAATAATTACTATAAAAATACAACATATCATAGTTGAAAGAGATTTATATATAGCGAGTTGAGAGTGGGTGTTCTCCTATTGTACTTATTTTTCTTTCATAGTGAAGCTTTGCATGCCCCATAGAAGCGAGCCTTTAGGCTGAATCCACATACTTGATTATTATTCTTATTTTTTTTCTATCGTAATAATCTGATACTAGATCCTTAACAAGTGATATCAAGGATGAGTTGATATCATAATAATTGGTATCAGAGCCGAGCGGTCCCGAAGTGTAGATTGCAGCAATGGCATTAAAGATTAAAGAATATGGAGAAGATAAGAATAATTAAGATGGAGATAAATATTTATGATGGAAAGGATAATTTTTTCTAGTGGTAAGCAAGGATAAAGGATGTCCTCATCCAACAGAGTTTGATCGATACTTTCTTTTACAAGAAGATAACAGCCACCATGCAGGTGAAGGATTAAAAGTAGATCCAAATATAAGTGGTGAGCATGATCTGCTTGTATCTAGCGAATGATATCATGATCCATATACTTAGTGAGACTTTCTTGATGATGCTATGGTCGAAGTTCGAGGAGTTGTACATAGCAAAGTCACTCATCAACATATTATTTTTTTAGAGACAATTCTATTAGCTGTGGATGGATGAAGGTCAGAGCATGTAAGAGCATCTATCTAACTTTCAAAAGATTTTCACTGATCTTCTCAGTATAGACGAAAAAGTTAAGAAAAAGACTAGGGCGTTGATCTTGCTAGCATCGTTTCTTCCTTCCTATAAGTCTTTAGTGACTGCTCTTCTAGTAGAAAAGAGCACCATCAAGATGGACAAAGCCACTATAGTGATTCTCCAGAATGAGGTTTTTAGGAGGAAGAATCCAACTTTGAGCTCAGACGGTGGCAGCTCAGTCTTGACGATTTCTAGAGGAGCAGGCGACAAAAAATAGAGCGATAGAGGATCGCGAGGAGGATGATCCAGATCCAAGATGAGGGACCATAGCAAGATCAAATGCTACTAGTGCGATGAGTAGGAGCATCGAGTCAAGGATTATTCACAACTCAAAGATTAGATGAGGGCTACTATGGTGATGGCCAGTAGCAATATAGAAGACAATAATGATGTCCTTCTGATTACTAATGAGGTATCTATTTTTTCCTTCTAGTAGATTATGAATTCTGCCTATTTTCATCATGTATATTATAGAGAGGAGATATTTGACTCCCTAGAGACCGTGAGGGCACTGTGTTTCTATCAGATAGATCAAACTGTGAGATCAAGGGCAGCAGGACGATTAGCATGAAGCTCCATGATGGAATAGTAAAGAAGTTAGGTGAGGTTTGATGCATACCCAGCTTTAAAAAGAATCTAATCTCACTAAGCAGATTGGATTTGACCGACTTCAGATGAAAAGCTCAATGAAAAATCCTAAAGGTCATGCATGGCAGTATGTTGATGATTATAGAAAGAAAGTATGGAGGATATTACTTCATAGCAAGAAGCCCAGTGGGAGGTGGAGCTCTAGTGGAGATGGATCAGGCATAAGATGAGAGATTCGGAAGGACAACATGCAACATCGCAAGGTGAAATTGCTATTGCTGTAGGAGGATATCCCAAGCAGATCTCAGGTTAGGAGGATCACATCCATTGATGAAGATAGGATCGAGCGATCTGGCTTGACTTTCATGTTTGCCCATCCATGATCAGTAGATGATTGCCCTAGGGCATGGGGGTAAGAGGATCCAGAAGCTCTCAAAGTCAGGTAGAGGGTGAATGTCGAGTACAGGTAGAGATTGTTAGGATTTGATGGCTTGAACTTAATTCACCATAGAGAGGAATTAGCATCAGCATAGCAGTCAAGCTGGCTCGGATATGGAGTCGAGTTTGCTTGGGTTGAGATTGAGCCAGCTCGAACCATAGATGAGGTGACCCTCTTAGGTAGATAGAAAGTATGTGTTCAAATGAGATACAATCCAGCCAACTTGACCTCCGACAGAGCCAGCTCGATGCAGGCAAACAAAATAGGATAAGATTTTTTGTTTGGACTCAGATTGTGATAAATCCAAAGGGATCTACAGGAGTTGTGCGTGGACCATAGGGTCTAGCAGTCATGAAGGACTGCGGTTATAATCTGAAGATTGAAAAATATTCCAAGACTCCATCACTACTAAAAAAAGGGCTACAATAGTGCATACTATGGTAGCGATTTTTAAAATCGCTATAATAGAATCTACGATAGTGGTTATAGAGAACTACTACCATAGGTCAACGTATAGTAGCAATTACAAAGAATCACTACCATAGATCCGATCTATGACAGCGGTTACATCAAACCGCTGCTATAGGTCTGATATATGGCAGTGATTTATTCTAAGTGATGCTATAGTTCAACATATGGTAGCGGTTATATGTAACTACTGCCATAGGTCAAACCTATAGCAGTGGTTCAAAATAACCGCTGCAATAGATGCGATCTATAGCAACGGTTCAACGTAACCACTGCCATATCTTTTTTCATAATTTTACTCTAAATATTATATAATTTTAAAATCTAATATCTATTTTCATTATTCATTATCTAAATAATTATCACTAGAGTGTCGTTACAAAAGATTACCTCGATCTGATGGCCCTAGCTTCATCGATTAAAAAAATTTAATTTCGACAATCACGAATGACAATGCAATGATCTGATAAATGAAGATCTCTAATGAATCTAAAAACCTATAATAATAATTTCGATAATATTTGTAGTATACTATCAAAATTTTACTTCAATCGGATATCGTTATCTTTGTCAATTTAATATAGGATAATTTTAATTATTAAATGATAAATGAGTGATCAAAAGATCAGATGGCATCCAATTATGAGATAATTTCTTTCATAAATGATCTTGGCTACTACTTTAATCATTTTTACGATGGTGATCATAAAATTCAACGTGTAGGTCTAAGAACGATCCAAAACTATACATTGCTTAATAACCACTCTTAAACTCTATTGGTAATTATGCTCGTGCTTTTGCAAGATCTACTTAATGTGAACAGTTCATATAAAAAATATTTGAATTTTACGATCATCACTGTTTAGCCCTTTGATCGCTTATTTCTAATTTAACGGTCGAAATCATTCCATGCTAAAATGACCATGTTAACGATATCTGATTAAAGTAAAACTTTGATAGTATGCTACAAATATCACCAAGATCATCGTTATAGGTCTTTAGATCCATCAGAGATCTTCATCTATCAGATCATCACGTCATTGTTCGTGGTCATCAAAATTGAATTTTTTTGATCGATGAAGCTAGGGCCATTGGATCGAGGTGACCTTTTGTGATGATACTCTAATGATAATTATTTAGATAATGAATGATAAAGATGGATATTAAATTTTAAAATTATATAATATTTAAAATAAAAATATAAAAAAATTAATTTTCAACCTATGGTAATAGTTACTGAAAATCACTGCTATAGACCTATGGCAGCAATTTTCTAACCACTACCATAGATCTATGGCTATGGCAGTGGTTCGAAAATCGCTGCCGTAGGTTAGGTTAAAATTAACCTACTCTCAAATTAGGTTTTCTATCGTGCACTTTCTCTCTCCCCCTCCTCTTTGTCGTTGGTGAGATCCCATCCCTCTCCTTCCCTGGCCGACGCCGCCCCTCCTTTCCCCCTGGCCGCCCCCACCTCTCGGTGCCCCTTCCTCCCCGCTCGTCCTCCCATCCCCGGCTACCCCACCTCTCGACCCCTCCCCGATCAATCCCCCAACCCCTACCACCCCCACCTCCCAGGCCACCCCTCCCCATCACTGCGCACCCCCGCCCTCCCTTACGTGCCTGTCTGTCCCCATCCCCGACCACCCCGCCTCTCGCCCCTCCCCGCCCCTTTTGATCAATCCTCCAAACCCCGCCACCACCTCTCGCGCCCCCTCCCCGTACCGCGCATCCCTAGCCTCCCATCCCCAGCGCCCCTTCTTGGTGCCACCCGCCCTCCCGCTCAACCCCCCAACCCCGCCACCCCACCTCCCAAGCCGCCCCCCTGCCATTGCGCACCACCATCCTCCCCCGGCCTCTCTATTATGGCACCCATCCTAAGCCGCCTCTCCCTCTCTCCTCTCTTTCTCTCTTTTTCCTCTCTCTTTCTCTTTCTCTTTCCTCTCTCTATCTTACTATCTTGCTCTTATTTTGCAGGTTACCTCTAGTGCCGTCATCGGCAATCCTCGGAGCTTTCTATGCGAACCCCTCTCTGTGACCGTAGGTATAATCTTTTTAATTTCATAGTATTATTTATTAATCACTTATAATATTTATAATATTTTTAAAATTTTTATAATAAATATTATAAATATTTATTATAAATATTATAATTATCTATCGATCGTGGGTTGTACCAATGGATAAGAGAACACCTATCAATTGGTTCTGGATCGTATCGATGGATTTTGGATGGGGCCATGCCATGTCCGCAATCGTAGACTACCCTTAGGCCGTGCCGTATCCTAGGCAGTGGACAACCCTTGTATCGTGCCATGTCGATAGCTATGGACAGCCCTTGGACCGTGTCGATCGATAAGAAAATTTTTATTGGCAGATTCTGAGATGCCATGCTAGTAACCTTAGGCCATGCCGTGTCAGCAGCCGTAGACAGCCCTTGGACCGTGCTAGTTGATAAGAAAATCATTACCGATGGATTTTAGACCATGTCGATGGCCTAGAGCTATACCGACCGCTAAGAGAACCCTCACCCCCACCGACAGGTTCTGGGCCATGCCCGCGACCGTAGGTCATGCTGGCCGCTAAGAGAACTTCCAACCGCTAATGGAAAGTAAAATTATTTGTTGCTCATCCTTAATTATTTATGGATATAATTCAAGTTGTAGAATTTATTGCATAATATTTTTTGATATAAATATTAGAGTCTATTTATTAATGCTATACTAATATTATTGTTCAACATATTATATTGGTTAATATTCATTAACATTATAGATCATGATGGGATCGAAATGTCATCTAGCATTCACCCCTGCTCCTCGATAGGTTACACAGAGCTCGATATCTGAGAAGCAGTCGGAGCATACTCCATCTACCTCTGTATCGACTGCTTAGGGACCATCGACATCTACTCCACCATCAGCATCTACTCCACTATTAGCATCTGAGCCTCCATCGTCTGCCACATCTCCGACACATCTCCGACACCGACATCTGATTATATATTTTTATTATATTATTTATTTATTTTTTATATAGTATTTGTATACTTATATATTTGTATAACATATTTTCATTGTAGGTGCATTATTCAATAGGATATTTCACGGTCTCACATGCATGCCGCATGTATGGAACCACCAGCATTAGGTGATGGTGCAGGATGATGCGGAGGGAAGGCTAGTAGAGAAGACCACGCGGGAGATGCATTCCTTTTTTGGAGTGCTTATGAGGTGGTCTAACATCATTCCGATATTGTCCATAGATTGACGATTGATGGATGCTAGTGTCAGGGATCGGGTGTGAGAGAAAATATGGGTAAATATATCTTAATTATATTTATATATTTGATATATTTATACTTTATTTGATTAAAATAATTTGGTAACTAACTTTTAATAACTTTATGCAGAGGAGGTATGACTTCTCAGATCATGAGAGAACTCAAGATACCTAACTAAAGAAGATTGGAGAGTTGTACCGGGACTACAAGATCAAGCTCCACAGATGATAGCTCGAGCACCGATGAGACACTCCGGAGGAGCTTGTTACTTGGATATAGGATTGTCCCCCAAGTCAGTGGGGGGGATGGTTAGACATTGGAGGAGCTAGGAGTTCGAAATAAAATTTTTAATTTTTAATTTTTTTAATATATTTAAAATTATATTTAAATATTTATTATTTATTTGAATACTTGTTAGGCTACCTTCTATCAAAATCGAGAGAATCGGGTAGTCCAGGAGTATACGCACACTCTTAGCCATGAGTTTAAGGTCAGTCATGTGCATGGAGAGATAATGAATTCTGAATCTTACTAGATAAATTAAATTGATATTGATATTTTTTATATTTCTAATAAACTGATCTATTATTATAACTGATAAGAGATGGGATGATGTCCAGCCATAGCAAGATCTTCCGATCCAGTCATACGGATAAGAAGGGCAGGCCGATGAACGCTGCAATCGAAAAAATTTTTGTAAGTAATAAATATATTGGTATGATTAGTATTATAGCATTTCTTATAAAATTTTATTTGAATTTATAATTATAGGAGTAGTTAGATGCGCTCGCAAGTGAGGGCACGGACACCTCTAGCCCCCATGATCGTCTGTCTTAGGTCTTGGGGCCTGAGCACTCTAGGAGGATCCGATGCAGGCATGGACATACGCCGATAAGCTACTAATTTGATGTGAGGATCTCTTCACATACTTTCGGTATCGTCAGTCAAAAGCAGCTTAAGGAGGCATTGGTGTAGGTAGCTCGGGCTATGGTGCGGGTAGATCACACTTCAAGAAATCCTATGTTTTGCGATGAAATTATTTACGACAAAAAATTCATTGCAAATAAAGATATTTATGATGAAAATAATTTTTCATCGTTAATAAATATTATTTACAAAGAAAAATTTTTTTGATTGCAAATAATAGATTATTTATGACATAAATCAATTTTTGATCATAAATAATAAATTATTTATAATATAAATTTTTCATCATAAATAATATGCTGTAAATAAACCATTTAAAAAATAAAAAGGCTAGATAATTAGTGATGAAAAATTTTTATCATAAATAATCAATTATTTATGACATAAATAATATTTACATCATAAATAATTGATTATTTATAATAAAAAGTTTTTATTGTAAATAATCTATCATAAATAAATTATTTAAAAAAATAAAATACTAGATTATTTATTTTAAAAAAAATTTATAATAAATAATCAATTATTTATGATGAAAATAAATATTACATCATAAATAATTGATTATTTTTGATGAAAACTTTCCATCATAAATAATCTATCATAAATAAATTATTTAAAAAAATAAAAAAATTAGATTATTCATGATGAAAAATTTTCATCATAAATAATAAATTATTTATAATGAAATAAAAATTTACATCATAAATAAGAGATTATTTATAATAAAAATTTTCCATCATAAATAATCTATCATAAATAAATTATTAAAAAAATAAAAATATTAAATTATTTTTGATAGAAAGTTTTTATTATAAATAATTAATTATTTATGATGTAAATAAATTTTACGCTCTAAATAATCAATTATTTACAATGAAAAACTTTCATCGTAAATAATATGCCATAAATAAATCATTTAAAAAAATAAAAAAGCTTGATTATTTATGATGAAATTTTTCTATCATAAATAATTAATTATTTATGATGAAAATTTAGTTTTCATCATAAATAATCTATTATTTATGACAAACATCCTCCATCGCAAATAATATGACCAAAATTTTAAATTTAAAAATAAAAAAATATGGATTATTTTAAAAATAAAAAAAAGAAAAAATATACCATGCATGATCGATGCGACAGGATTATGGGGTGCGATAGCATCCACTATTAGCTAGCCCACAAGCAAATTAATTTTTTTTTAATTTTTTTAAAATTAGTATTCTTTTAAAAAATTATTTTTTTTTGAATATTACATAGTTTTAAAATTTAAAGTCCATCTTCATCGTTCATTATTTAATTAATTATTATGCGAGTATCATCATAAAATATTGTCTCGATCTAGTGGCTCCATCTATGCAGATCGATAAAATTTGATTTCGATGGTCATGAACGATCGCATGATGATCTGATAAATAAAAATCATTGATGGATCTAAAATTTTGCAACGATAATCTTTGTGATATTTGTAGCACTTTATTAAAATTTTACTTCAATCGAAAATAGTTATCATAGTCAATTTAGCATGGGATGATTTGGATCGTTAAATAAAAAATGAGTGATCAAAAGATCAAATGATATCCGATTAAGAGAATTTTTTAGATAAATAATCTTTGCTACTACTTTCATCATTTATATGGTGATGATCATAAAATTAAAATTGTATGTATATGAACCATCCATGTTAAGTAGATCTTACAAAAATATAAGTATAATTACTTAAGAATCTTAAGAATAAGTTTCAAGAGACGTGTAGTTTTAGATCATTCATATATAAGTGGTTTGAATTTTATAATCCCCACCATATAAACAATCAAAGTAGTAGTAAAGATTATTTATCTAAAAAGTCATCTTAATTGGATGCCATTTGACCATTTGATCATTCTTTTTTATTTAATAAATAAAATTATTCTGTACTAAATTGATGATGATAATGATGTTCAATCAAAGTAAAATTTTGATAATATAATATAAATATCATAGATATTATCATTGTAAGTTTTCAGATCCATCGATGATTTTTATCTATCAGATCATCATACGGTCGTTTGTGACCGTCGAAATCAAATTTCATCGATCTATAAAGCTAGAGCTATCAGATCAAGATAATTTTTTATGATGATACTTGCATGATAATTACTTAAATAATAAATGATAAAGATAAATTTTAAATTTTAAAATTATATAATATTTAAAGAATAATAATATTTTTAAAAAATATTAATTTTTAAATTTTTTTTAAAAAAAATTGAATTTGCTCGTGGACTAGCTACTAGTGGACGTACTTGCACCTCTCAACCCTATCGCATCGACCATGCACAACATATTTTTGTCTATTTTTTAAAAAATATTTCATCATAAAAAATATTCAGTCACAAATATTCTTATCTTTTTTTAATTTTCTAAATTATTTATTTATGAAAAATTATTTACGATGGAAGATTTTTATCGCAAATAATCATAATTTATGAGGTAAATACTTTTTCCATCACAAATAACATTATTTACGATGTAAACTTTCCATCATAAATATTTTTTTTTTTATTTTTTGAATTATTTATTTATGAAAATGATTTTTGATGGAAAGAATAATGCATCGCAAATAACTATTATTTATGATTTAATTTTCTATTATAAATAATTTTATTTAATATTTTAATATTTTTTGGAGAGAAAATTTTTTTTGAAAAAAAATGGTGGAAATTATTAGCGACAGAAAATAAAGTTCCATCGCTCATAAATGTTTTAGCGATGAAATTCCATCACTAAAACTCCATCGCTATATGTCTTTAAATATCCTCCTCCACTACGTTCACATGAAACCCACTTCCGAAACCCACTCTCGCACACCCCCTCGTCTTCTCTCTCCCCCTCCTCCTTCGCTTCCATCGGCCGACAACCTGTTCTTCCATTGTCACCATTGTTGTTGCTGCCATTACCATTGCCACTGTCATCATTGTTGCTGCGTGCTATTGACGGTATTTTTTTGTGTTCTTTTTCGATCATTTAGGGGGCCGCGGATGCCGTGTGGTGGTCGATGGTGGGCGGTGGGGTGCGGATGGTGGGTGTCGGCTGTAGGGGTGGGAGCGCATGGGTGCGGGGCTGCGGGATGGTGGTGACGAAATCGTAGGTTGGGGGCCGCGGTTGTATCCGTGTGGTGGTCAGTGCGGACGATGGGGTGCGGAGGGTTTGGTGCTTGCTGTAGGGGGCCGATGGTGGGTAGCGGAGGGGCACCGACGGGGATGGGTTGGGCGGCGATCGATCGCGAGCATCGATGGTGGGCAGAGGGGTGCCGTAGTAGAGGGTGGGGGGCCACGGACACCAGTGGTGGGTGATGGAGGGGCACCACAGAGGGTTGGTGGTCGCAACAGTATTTGAGGGCCGCAAGGGGAGGGGATCCACGGGGGGGGGGGCATGGAGGGGCGATGGGTCAGGTGATAGGCCACGGATGGTGGGCGGCGGAGGGGCGCTGCTGGGGGTGGGGGGTGGAGGGCTTAATTAATTTTAAAATTTTAATAAATAATAATAAAAATAAATAATAATAATAATAATAATAATAATAATAGTAATACTAGTAATAAAATAATATTAATATTAATAATGATAATAATAATCATAGTAATAATAGTAGTTAAAATTATAATAATAATAATAGTAAATATAATAATAATAAAAATAAGAGTAAAAATAGTAATAATAATGAAAATAATAATAAGTAATAATCATATATAATAATAATAAAAATTAAAATAAAAATAATAATAATAGTAGTAGTAAGAATAATAATAATAATAGTAAAAATAGTAATAATAATATTATTAATAATAATGATAATAATAATCATAGTAATAATAGTAGTTAGAATAATAATAATAATAGTAAATATAATAATAATAATAATAATAATAATAATAATAGTAATAATAATAGTAATAGTAATAGTTAGAATAATAATAATAAATATAATAATAATAATAAGAGTAAGTAAAAGTAATAATAATAATAATAAGTTTTTTTATAATTAAAATAGTTAAATTTTTAATTATATTTTTATGCTTTTACTTGTTATAGCTTAATCTTTTTATTTATTTAGCCCATGTATTTCATTATGATTATGATTTAATATTTTAATTTACATTAGTCGAAGGTTTTAATTTATAATGCATATAAACTATCAAGTATGAGGATCCGGATCGGGTTCTGATCAGGGATCTAAGTCGGGATCCCGTCTGGGATTCGATCTAGAATTCAATTTGGGATTCAATCAGATCTGATCTAGGATCCTGTCCGAAATCTATTTTGGGATTCGGGTCGAATCTCAATCAAGATTTAAATCAAATCAGTCCGAGATTTGATCTGAGATCCTATCCGAGATTTGGTCTGGGATCATGTCTAGAATTCGATTCGGGATTCAGGTCATGATCCAGGTCGGATCTTGATCGAGATTCGGATCAGGATCCGAATCGAAATCCAATTTAGGATCCGATTTGGTAATGATTTAATTTATTATTATATTTATTTATATGTCAAGTTAATTATATGTATAGTTTAAACATTATAGGTATGACATCGGGAGCGAGACGATGATGCTCGAGTTTCTAGCCTACCCTTGAGCCTTTCTCCATTTTCACTGCTGCACCATTGGAGTCGCTAGAGGGTCCTATAGAGGCGGATCCGAGTGAGACGGGTTCGAGTAAGTCGGCGTCGATTGATATTTTCATATTCTTTACATAATAAAATTTAATTTTAATCTACCTAGCTATTAGGTTTATAGATGGCTATCATACAAATATTTTATTCATTATTTTTTAAGCCATTCTTTATCGATGGTGAGGTGAGAGCAAGGTCCATCAAAGAACCTGACCCTTGAGCATTGGAGATGCGAGTATGAGGGACAACGTCTCCGCATCAAGATACCGCCAGGCTACAGTAGGCCTATTAGAGGATGGTGCGAGCCATGGCAGACTGAACTGGGCATCATTTGCTGTAGCTATATCCCGACGATGCTGTTCGATTAGCATCAAGTTACATAGCCTCAGAAAAAGATCTTCTATATTCACTTATGGGTATAATAATATTTATTTAAATATTTAATTAATACTATATTCTTATAATATTTGTTATTAGCAGGCTATATTTGAGATTATTGATTTTGAGCACGATCGCGTGCGGCAAGCTGTAGATGATCATTTATGCTCGCATTTCAAAAAGTATCGGCATCACATTTATTACCACTAGTATGCTGTAGTGCATGACTAGGGGGTGGAGGCAACACGACAACAGCCATATGACAGTATTAGTATCGAGGACTGGGCTGTCATATACCGTATGTATGAGGATCTAGTATATCAAATAACTTTTTTATTTAAAATTTAATAATTAAATTATTTATTTTAAATTTAGTTACTTACTAACTAATTTGACTGTTAATTGTGCAAGATCGATGTGCTAAAAATATCATGAATCGGGCAAGACAGACAATCTCGCATTGTGGAGGTTCGAGGCCATTCGCTCGCCATATGGAACATATGATAAGTAATTTTTATTTATCATATTTTAACTCTTTAACTATTTAAAAAATATATATTAATTATTTTTAAATTATAGAGAGAAATAGAGAGTGGCGAGCTTTCTGGTAGGATTGAGATCTACCAGCAGATCCATCAGCAATGGTCAGGGGACTGGATGGCCAAGAGTCAGGAGCTTTATGTAAGTTTTTTCAACTATTTTTTCATTAGTATTTTGATTTTTAGTACAAACTTAGAATAGTTATAACTTTAATTTTCAGGACCGTATGATAAACATTAGATCCCAGCTTACCCCAGAGGGCTCGACTGCACCCATAAATGATGAGATCCATGATCAAGTGCTTGGTACAAGATCTTGTTATGTTAGAAGATTAGGACATAGAATCAGAGCTCCTACATCTTCCTGCTTATCTAGGACTGGCATCTATGCTAGCTGCGATGTCCGGTTGGCGGAGATATAGAGACAGACTACTGAGGATCGATAGTGGACTACTGAGTTGACTGCACGCATCAACGAGTACCAACTGTTCCAATCATAGATGATAGAGCGAATGATGCAGATGGAGCAGATGATGCAACTGATGAGGTAGCAGCAGGCTGGTTCGAGCACCTCTGAGCGCTCCCCTCCTTCGACCCATTCTTCTTCTTCAAATATTATCGATGCTTGATGGCCAATAGCTTATTTTTTCTTATTTTTATCTTTATTTGGATCTTTTGTATTTATTTATCAAAAAATATTTTTTGTAATGAAATATCTTTTTATATAATGAAATGATGAAATTTATTATGGATAAAATGATGAAATTTATTATTAATGAAATGATAAAATTTATTTATAAATTTTTTATTTTAATTTTATAAATTATAAATAAAAATTAAAAATATATTTATTTATAATTTTTTTTAAAAAATAATTTATGATGTAATTATTTATGATAAATATTAGTCATAAATAATTATTATTTATGATGAAAAAAGTATGTCGTAAATATTTATTTACGATGAAAAATTTTCATTGCTAATAAGTTTTTATTTATTATGAAAAATTTTCATCGCTAATTATTTTTATTTATGATGGAAAAATTCATCACAAATAATATTTATTTTTGATGAAAAATTACCATCATCAATAATTTTTTTATTTATGATAAAAATTATTCATTAAAAAAATATTTATTTACAATAAAAAACTTTATTTTTCATCATAATAATTTGCATCATAAATAATTTAATGAATAAAAAAAAATTTGATGAAAATATTTCATCATAAAAGACTTTTATTAGCAACAAAAATTTGCTTTTCGTCACTAATTATTATCTACGATCCCATTTTTTATGATGAAAAATTAGCGATGAAATTTTCATTGCTAATAATTATTAGTGATAAAAATTTATTATTTATGATGAAAATATTATATTGCAAAAATAGATTTTCTTGTAGTGTCAGTCTACGATGTGAGCTACTTACGCTGAGGAGCGCACATCTCATCTGGATGACATTCTCAGTGCCATGATGATGAGGCTCAACATGCATTTTGAAGCTGACTTCATGAGCCTTGAGGACATATTGGCCGACGTTCTAGCTCCAGCTCTGGCTCCAACTCTAGCTCCAACTCCTCCAGCTCCAGCTCCTCCAGCTTGTGCTTCATTTTTCAGTGATGATGATAATATAGATTTAGAAAACTTTTGATATATTTTTTAAAAAATATTATAATAAATTTTATGCGATAATAAAATTTAAGCATTTTAGAAATATTTTTATATTTATAATATTTTTTTAAATTTTTTTTATGTTATATATATCTCTGCATTTATCAGATAAAATATATAAAAAATTAAAAGTTTTATACTTTTTATTATTCAAAAGCTACAATAGTGATTGCAAAACTGCTACTGTAGGCATACCAAGTGCTGCCATAAGTTACATGCCAACCGTTGTCATTAACCTATGGCAGCGATTATGAAACAACTGCATTAAACCTATAACAGTGGTTCTATAACTGCTGTAATTGATAACCTATGGCAGCAGTTAAAAAATCACTACCATAGCTCAACCTATGGCAGTGGTTTCAACCGATGACAGTAGTTTGAAAACCACTGTTATAGGCTCTATATGGCAGCGGTTCGCATAATCATTATAATAATCACTGTCATAGACCTATGGCATCGATCGTAGTGGCAGCAGTTAGCTAACCGCTATCATAGCCTATGGCAATAGTCTTTTGGGCTATGACAGTAGTTACAAACTACTGCCATAGTCCTGTTCTATAGTAGTGCATTAAGATTCTATTTGACTCATATTAGAAGACAGAGCCCTATTAGAATTTCTGTGAACTATTGAGTAGAGGATTCTCATCCTATTTAAAGGTCTGAAGTGCTGTGGAGCAAGATGTGGTGCATGTGGCAAGGTGTAACATGCAGAGAGCTTTAGACAGCTGCTAAGAGGAGTTCAGTAGAGCACCGAGTACGTACAGCCCATGAGAGAGAAGCAATAAGTGCATAACATCCAGTGCAGAGGCCATGAGGATAGAGCATCTTATAGCTTCTGAGGATCTCCTTAAGGAAGGTTGGTCATGAATCATATATTATACATGATCGAGATGATGAGCATCTCAGCAAATATAGAATTTTCTTACAAGAATGCTTAGGAAGGATGCGATACTGAATTCGTTGCCCAAGTCTAATCTCCCTTTTCTTAGTCATTACAGAATGACAAAACTTATAGTAAACTACCATGGTTTGTTGGGATTACTGTAGACTTTTGAGAAGGATCACTAGCTTCAGAAGAAGATGATAATTTAGTAAGAGGGTATTCTTCTGGTTATCGATCCTTTATGAAATAGAAAAAGAATAAAAAGAAGAAGAATAAGAAGCTGCAAAGTGTTATGATATCTCAGCCTAGTCAGACCAAGAAGCTCAAGTCTGACTAGAGTCAAGCAGAGTGCTTCTACTATATGAAACATGGGCACTAGAAGAGAAACTGTCATCTATAATTGTCTTACTGGATCCAAACAAACCAAATAAGAGAAAGAAGCAAGTTATTACTGGACAAGGTACTTATATAATAATGCCTTGTAATTCTTCTATTTGTGATTCTAATACTTGGGTATTGGATATCGATAGTTCTATTAATATATGCAATTCGTTGGAGGGACTTCAAGTCAGTAGGAGATTTGGAGATGGCGAGAGATTCTTGAATGTTAGAAATGGAATATCAGTTCTAATTCTAGCTTTCAGAATTATCAAGCTTGTATTCAAATCAAATATCATTATTCTTAGTGATTATCATTTTTATCCTAGTTTCTTATTGAATGTTATTTCAATAAGCTAATTGGCTATGAACAGTTATAAATTTTCAATAAAGAAATATCATTATGATGTTATTGTGAATGGTATTATTATGATGCATGGATAAAGAAACAATGGTATTTACTTATTGTCACTGTCTAATTGTGTAGTATACACATCCACTAAACATCCTAGAACCAATATCGCAGATATCTTTGACACTGTAGGCTAGGTCATATTAACAAGAATAGGATAAACATGTTAGCATAAGAAGGTATCCTCAAAGTCAGTGATTATGAATTACTGAGTCATCTTTTACTAAAAAAAATGAGCAAACTAATGATCTTCTGGATTTCATATATACTGATATATGTGGACCAATGAGTACTAGTGCTAAAGATGAATGTGACTATTTCATTATATTTACAAATGATCTATCGAGGTATGGATATATCTATTTTATGAAGCATAAATTTGAATCATTTGAAATATTCAAACGATTCTATATAAAAGTAGAAAAATAAACTAAAAAAGTATTAAAATCCTTTGATCAGATTGAGGAGGTGAATATCTTACTGGTGAGTTTTTGACATATCTGAAAGAGAATGAGATTCTCTCCCAATGGACCCCTCCTAGAATGCCACAACTAAATGATGTATCTAAAAGGAGGAATCGAACCATGCTGGACATGGTTCAGTCCATGATGGGCTTTACAAGTTTGTTGTTCTTCTCTTGGAGATATACACTAGAGTTGGCTTGTTACTTATTGAATAGAGTTTCGAGTAAGTCTATAAGTAAAACATCATATGAGATATGGATAGGATATAAGCTGATACTCTCACATCTTAGGGACTGAGGTTGTTCGGCTTATATCAAACATTTGAAAATAGACAAGCTTGGAGTAAGGTTCGATAGATATTTATTTATTGGATATCCAAAAGAGATAAAAGGATATTACTTCTTCTAAGCTGAAAAATAAAAATTGTTCATCAGCAATAAAGCAACCATTTTAGAAAAAAAAATTCTTGGAAAAAGAACTGATGCTTCTAATGTTGAACTTAAGAAAGTTCAATAAGCAGAAGACCGATACCAATGACTAAACCTAAACTAGATTTGATAAGATCAAATTCAGAACTCAATCTAGAGCCATCCTTAAGATAATCCGATGGGATACCACGTCAGTCGGATAGATATTATGATTTCTTAGTCCGGGATGGAGATTCTATCGAGCTTGATAAGAACGATAAGGATTCAATCACCTATATGGATGCTATGCAGAGATCTGATTCTGAAAAATGGTTGAAAGCTATGAGATCTAAAATGAAATCTATGAAGATCAATAATGTATGGACATTAGTTGATCTACCTGAATAAATAAAATCTATAAGGTACAAATGGATCTTCAAAAAAAAAGATGCAGATGATAAGGTGGAGATCTCTAAAGCCCATCTAATTATCAAGAGATATCATCAGCATTATGGTATTACTATGATGAGATATTTTCTTCTATGGCAATGCTAAAATTTATTTGGATTATGATTGCGATAGCTGCACATCTGGACTATAAAATCTGATAGATAGATATAAAAATAGCTTTATTAAATGAAAAGCTGGAGGAAGAGGTGTATGCGATACAACCTGAAGGTTTTACATCCACAGATGAGTCCAAGATATGTAAGAAGTTGAAATATGTATTTTGATAAGATGATCAAAATGTATGGCTTCGTTAAGAATGGAGAGGAACCATATATCTATAAGTGGATTAATAGTCTAGTGGTTGTATTTCTTGTTCTGTATATGGATGATATTCTCTTAATCGAAAATGATGTTTCTATATTATAAGAAATCAAGAATGGTTATCATCATAGTCTTCATGAAGGATTTGGAAGAAGCATCCTATATCTTAGAGATGAAGATTTATAGTGATAGATCTAAAAGGTTACTTGGGTTATTCTAGTCTACGTACATAGATACTATGCTGAAGTGGTTCAGCATAGAAAATTTTAAGAAAGGCTATCTTCCTATAGACCATAGAATTTCTTTCTCAAAGAAAGATTGTCTGATAATTTCTCAAGAAAGAGCGTATGAGTAGAATACCATATACTTTGATAGTGGATTCTATAATATATGCCATAATATGTATGAGACCAGATGTGACATACTCACTAGGGGTAGTGAGTAGATACCAATATGATCCAGAGAGAACTATTGGAAGGTTGCTAAAACTATCCTTAAGTATTTGAAAAATACTAAGAATCAATGGTTAATCTATGAAGAATCTGACTTGAAACTCATGGGATATACTGATTTCAGCTTTTAGTTAGATTATGAGGATAGCAAAAGTTTATCAAAATTTATATTTATCCTCAATAATAGTGTAGTTTGCTAAAAAAATTTCAAACAGCACACCATGGTCAATTCAATATGCGAGATAGAGTATATTACTGTATCAGATGCTGCAAAAGAAGCTGTATGATTGCAGAAGTTCATCGATGAGCTCGAAGTTACATTCTCTATTGATGGTCTAGTTTTGCTATATTATGACAGTACTAGAGCCATAGCTCAGGCGAAAGAATCAAAGGTCTATTAGTATACAAAGCATATTCTACACTACTACTACCTTATACGAGAAATCATGAAACGAGATAATATCGACCTTCAGTGATGGAAAGAAAAACTTGGCTAACCCATTCGCTATTAAAACCTTTGCGGTCAAGGAGTTTGAGCAACATAAATCGAAGATGGATATTCGATATTGTACCAATTGGCTATAGTCCAGATGAAAGTTGTTGAAAAATATATCCCAAATTCAATCATCTAGCAAGTAGATGATTTTATATAATTATATATGAATCATTCAATAATAAAAATTATTTGGCATATTTCATCATAAGATTGTACATCTTCTTAAATTGAACTCTATTGTTATGATGAAAGTTCTTAAAACTACTTTTAAAGTGATAAAGGAAGATTTATCATATGGTTCTTAAATTAGTTCGTGACTAAATGATACATTATTAAAGGACGATAATTATATCAAATATAGATCGTTGTATGCTATATGGGTTAGTTATCCTCCTAACCAAGGAGTGTATTGACATTAGTATAGCATACATGTGGGATATAATCTACACTAAACATGACCATTTTAAAGTACTTTACTGTCAAGAGTGTTATCCAAGAAAATATGGATATAAGTATCCCTTCAATCTGAGATCATCATGGTGACTGCATGCAACTCACTATATTTTGGTACTAGACTATCTGAAGTTTTAATTTAGTGATGAAAGATTTGAAGATATAATCAAGTACTTGTTAAGTCAATAAATAAGTCAAGATGGAAATTGACCACTCCAAGTACATTTGGAGAGAATGTCTCATTGTATTTTAATTTAGCAAAATCTTGGCCAGGATAATCTATATGAGAGTCATAAAATTAAGTAGGTTGAGATATTATAAGAATTACTATTCAAGAATTGACAGTTAACTCTAAAGTTTTTCTGAATATTACTAGTTAAGAAGATGAATTATACAGTAACCACATTTCATTAGATTATGAACGTTGCTTTGCTACATTCGACTCTATCTGATCGTTGGGTACCATGGTTAGATGATCACTTTGATTGGTACAGGAAGCTTGTTCCTATGCTATCGATTTAATGTTCGAACCTATAGGGTCACACATACATAAGTTTTGATTTGATCAGGTGGTTGATCAATGGTTATGAATTATTGAAGGATTCAATTATCAATATGATTGATAATTAATCTAATATAATTAATTATAAAAATATTAATTAATAATTAGATTATTAATTGACTTAATTTGATGGAGTTATGAGAATTAAATCAAGACTAATGGAATTAAATTCGATTAGGTCTGACCTGATTAAGTTATTGGATGATCTAATTGTTAAGAAAAATAAGATTTTGATTTAATCAGATCTTGGACTCAATTAATTCTTGATTTGATCAAGAGATTAAGATCCTAATTAAATTAGGTCAGCTCATATTTAGATTTGATCAAATGAGATTTGATTAAGAGCCAAATTAGATGAAAAGTAAAGAGTCCAATTGGATTGTACCATACCTTGCACCTAGCCCTAACTGCCATCCCAATTCTTCATGCATAAAGGATTTGTGCATGTGAGATCTAGACACCCCTCCCTCTTGTCGCCCACTCTTTGATAGGATTAGGGTTTGGGAGGGAGTACTTCAGTTTGTGATGCCTTCTTTTTCTCTTTTGATTTTTCTTTTTCTTTAACTTTATTTTATTTTATTTTTTTAACTCGTGCATGGCCCTTGGTTCTTTCAATAGAGATGTATCGCTGCACTAAGCTGATATTAGAATGTGGAGATTCCAAATGAATAGATGAGGCCAAGCAGCGTGATGACATAGCCCTTTGGTATTCATCTCTATGGTCAAACCCACTGAGCTGCATAGCAAAAGAAGATTACCAAGGAGAGTAATCCAGGCTTTGCTTTAAAAGAAAAGAAACCAAATGAAAAAAACTTTACTTATGTATGGTAATTAATTTAGTACAAAAGAAATATTAAGGTGACCCATTTATAACTATATAATGCCAAGACAACGTAATTATAAATTGAATAAGATTTCCACACTCTCAATGTATTCAAAGTAATGATTATATTTTTTTAATTATAACCTGATTCAAATTTGTTTTTCCCATCAGTTTTAAATTAACCAGACTATTAATTAAACATTACTAGCCAAATTTTAGAGGTCCAAAACTTCAAATAATACACAAGCTATTGGTGATACGAGCTTGTCCTATTGTTTTAACTTTTAACATATTTGGATCCGAGCAAAGTTCGCACTAGAATTCTTCTTTAATCTATATCAATTAGGCTAAACCACCTAGCTTGCAGACAAGCATGCAACGAACTCAAAATTTTGAATTGAAATATAAAAATTTTAGCAATGCAATAGAAATAGATTTGCAATGAATTTAAAAGATTTTAGCAACGGAATAGATACGGACTTGCAATGGAATACTAAAATTTTAGCAATGGAGTAGAAATAGATTTGCAATGAAAAGCTAAAATAATAGCAATATACTAAAAAAAATAAAAATTTAACAATGGATTGAGATCTTGCAACGAAACTGCAACGGCAATTATTTGATTGACAAACTCATTACTAAAAAATGAGCAACAGAATTATTCAGTTGTTATTCCATTGCTAGAGAATTTTAGCAATGGAATAGCAACGGAAATGAATTTCATTGCTAATTAGCTACGAGGTTTTTAACAATGCAAGCAAATTCATTGCTAATTCGTTGCTAAATTATTTAGCAATGGATTAGCAATGAATTTTGTCTATTGCTAAACTTTCTTTTTCTAGTAGTGTCCAACTCTATGTTTCAGTTCTATATATTTAGTCTTTTGTGAGATAAAAAAAAGATAAAAAAATTAGATTTTCTAGAGAGCTTTTGGGCGTGAGCAACCTAGAGAGAGAGTTTCTAAGCATGAGGATTGGGGTGGGCATCCTTGGCATGTGAAATCAAGAGAAATCTATTCCTCTTTGGAAAGAAAGCTAGGATTTTTGTGAGAGAAACAAGAGAAAGTTGTTCTTTTATTCAATCCTTTGTTCTTCCTTGGTTGTTCAGCTATTAAAAGGAGTCTTTCACAAGGAGCTAGCACTTCAAAAATTGACAGATCAGGCTTCATGTGGATATCCTTAGAGACCATTCGTGTTCGCAGTTGAAGCAACGAATATGATCTATAAAAATAGCGATTGTCGCATCAAGTTCAAGTATGAGATTCAATCTTATAATCTTTTGTTTTAGATTTTATATGCATGATATCATATCATAGGTCCTAGTAAAGGATTTTATAGATTAGATCTAATGTATGTTTAGATTAAAAGATTTAATCTAAAGTCTTCTGTTATATTATTTTTTAAAAAGTTTTAAAAATCATATATGAAAATCCCGCACTTCTCCAACAGAAGTCCTTCAAGCCTTCATGCCTCCCTCTCTTCCTCCTACTAGTTCCCATGCCCAAGATCTTTTGGGCATCCACCATCTCCATGCCTAAGAAGTCTTTGGGTGTCCCCGCTTCCATCTAGTTTTTAGTTCTTCATTGCTTCAAAGATCAAGAAAGAAAAATCAAGAAGAAGAAGAAGAGAAAAGAAAAATTAAGAAAAGATCAAAGATCCAAATGCAATTCAGGCACGCGACAAGATCCATCTTCATCAAAGAGGATCAATCTTGGTTGATTTTGAGTAGATACTTATAAAGGTCAGACACTTGTGCGGCTATAATAAAACATGTTTATCTTTCAGATTCCTTTTGAAGAAAGAAAAAGTGAAACAGGTATGTGATTTGATCATAGATTTATTTTTCAGACTAAAAATTATATTCATGTTATTTTATACATATGAACTAGATCCTTAGGTGCTTTGACTTGATCTTTCTTTTCTCTTCTTCTTCTTGATCTTTCTTTCTTGATCTTTGAAGCAACCAAATACCAAAAATCAAATGGAAGAGGGGACGCCCAAAAGCTTCTTAGGCGTGGAGATGGTGGATGCCCAAAGATCTTGGGCGTAGGAACTAGTGGGAGGAATAGAGGGAGGCATGGAGGCTTGAAGGGCTTCTTTCTTTAATGGCTTAATATATGCTTAAAGGCCTAGAAGGGATCCTCTTATATAGAGGTTTAATTGGAGTCCTAACCAAAATCCAGTTTGATTCAAAAGATAAATCATAATCTCATTAGGACTCCTTTCTTTGACCTCCCTTTGACCATGTCTAATAGAAGCAACGGGGCACCAACACTTGGCGCCCTCTAGGGCATTCTCTCACATGCCAAGAAGAGGGAGAGTGTGCATGCACCCTCTGTTGGTCCTTTCTTCTCATGTGGTTCTACCAAATTAGGCACCATTCACTTGATCTCATCAAGTGGCACCTCCAAGATCCAATTAAGAAAATCAAGAAACTCTTTCTTGATTTGATCCAAATCCTTTTTAAGCAACCAACATTTGGAGCCCATTGAATCCAATTCAATTTAGTTCAATTCAGGTATTTGACTTGATTAAATCTTATCAAATAAGCAATCCAAGTTCAAGAGAAAATTGGGTTCAATCAAGTGCTAGCAAGATTATCCTAAACCTAATAGGATTTCTCTAAATCCAATCTAATTTTGGCTTCATAAGCCCAATTAGCTAATCTAGATCAAATCTTTTCATTGTGTGATCGCGTAGGTTCAATTCTATCTGATAGTAAGATATACCATGATCTCTATCATAGTATTATTGAAACTTCTTTTAATCGATCGAAATAATTTTACTTTGACTCAATAAGAATCATCAATCCAAAATGATCCTAGTAAACTCTCACAATCTATTAGTGACATCTAGTAGTATTTAGTGGCAACTCAGCAGAAAACAAAGAACCTTTAGGTATAGTTGTCATGTGATTCAGTCCTTCTATCATGAGTTTCAACTAGATGACAAGTTATGGATAAATTGTCAACCCTCAACATTAGTTATATGATAGATTTAATTAGTTCAAGTCTGATAGTAGTTCTCATGAAAACTCTTTTTTATCAATTACACTACTGTGGTCACAGACTCAAGGACCCAGCCTCTCAAATTTCATAGGACTTTTTTTCTCTATCAAGTTTGATAGATTCCATCTAGATATGCATCCTGTTCCTGCAATGGACTAACTATCATAAATATCTACCACAAAGACTCATAGAGTCAATATTTATATGCAGTCAAATTTCAGTAGCCTCACTATGAGCAGTCATGGCACCGCAGATCAAAGAACTATTCACACAACTACAGTGTCGAGATGATCACTGACGATTGAATAGAAATCTATGTGATCTCTTGCATGGTCATACTTAATACTAGTTATTCTCTAACAACTATCCATACTTACCACTCAGTGTCTCTACACTATAGATCAGAGACTCATCTACCCCCGATGAAAGCAATCTGTATGCCAGTTTATTCGAATTGATCATCTTTTTCGTGATGATCCTATGATCGAAAGTAATTTAGAGATTAATTATACATGCTTCTAATTCTTATCTCTTTGAGAATATGTATTATAAGCATTAATTTCTTAGACGATTCAAAGATACACCACATTTGAATGAAAATAAAGTTATCCTTTTATTAATCAAATCAATATTTTAAATATAAATTGTATCCTATAAAAATATAATGTATCTATCAAAAATGACTTTTAGGATATACATCTAATACATATTCCTAACATATAAGATGCCTCTCTCATATCTTTCATGTCAAACTTTTATTTCAGGCATGATTTGATTTTGGCAATCATCTATATATCCTTGTCTGTAAGTAATATGTCATCTACATAAAGAGACAATATTACAAAATGTTCTTGACATTTCCATACATAAACATAATTATCTAAGGGGTTGACATGATATTCAATATCGAGTATGGCTTTATGAAATATCAAGTATGTACCGTTGTCTGGAAGGCTATTTCAATCCATACAAAGATGTGTACAATTTATACACTATCTTCTATTCCCTTGACTTCAAAACCATCAGGTCTTTGCATATAAATATCTTCTTTCAATTCACCATTGAGAAAAATAGTTTTTACATCTAATCAATGTAACTCAAGATCGAGTTTTGCAATAATGGCTATTATAATCTGAATAGATACATACTTAGCATAGGAGAATATATATCTTCATGGTCTATTCAAGATTTTTGTGTATACTCTTTTGTAACTAACCTTACTTTATAATTATCAAGGGCTCAATTGGATTGGAGTTCTTTTTTTTTTTTTATAAATCCATTTACCTTCAATGGCATTAACTCTACCTTTAGGAAATTGTACTAATTTTTAAATATTACTTTTGTTAATAGAATCTAATTTTTCCATTATTGCTTTATACCAAAACTTGGATTTATTTGATGCCATTACTTCCTTACAATTTTTTGGTTCATTTTTAGTTATCCTGTAATATTCTTCAAAAGCATAATAATTTTTAAACAATGAAGATGGCATCCACTTTTTTTTTTTTTTTTCTCTCACTAACTGAAGCATTTTCTTGGGGATTTTTTGCTTCAATGTCAAAAGGAGAATTTGAATGTAATATTGCAAGACTCTTATAAAAATCATCTCTAGCCATTTCATGTATACTATTTGGCTGAGATGTATCAACTATTTTATCTTCTTATAACAATTTCACATCTTCTGTATTTATCACTTATTGCACATCTTCCAAAAACATAGCATCTCTGCTATCAATAAAATCTTTTCTTTATGGTAAAATCTATACCCAGATCCATTATCCAGATAACCTATAAAAGTGGACTCCAATATTTTAGGTCCCAGTTTATCTCTTAGTGGTTTTCGGATTAACACATGAACTTTACAACACCATACCTTTAAATGGGATAAATTTGGTTTTCTTCCTATCTAATCCTCATATGATGTTAATTCTTTGGCATTTGTATTGATCCTATTTAAAATATACATAGCAGCTTTGACTACTTCTCCCCAAAAATTCAAGGGCAACACTACTTAGGCCATCATTGATCTAACTATATTCATGAGTGTTCTGCTTCTTCTTTCAACTTTCCTATTTTATTATGGTGTATAAAACATAGTATTCAAATACCTTATACCATTTTTCTTATAAAATGCAATGAATTCTTCCAATCCATATTCACTACCTCTATCAGTATGCAAAACCTTAATTGGCCTTCCTAACTATGTCTTAACCAACTTCTTAAACTCTTTAAAATTTTCAAGTGCTTTAAACTTATATAAAATTAAATACACATAATCAAATCTTAAATAATCATTAATGAATGTAATATAATATTCCATTCCCTGGTGTGCCTTAACTCTCATTGATCCATACAAATCTGAATGAACTATTTCTAAAAATTCTTATGTTTGCCATGTTTTATTGAATGGCTTCCTAGACACTTTTTCTTGAGCACATGGTTCACAAACACCAAACCTAAATTCTTTTAAATCAAGTGATAATCTATTTCTTTGCAATTTTTGCATTTTATCTTTATTTACTTGTCCAGGTCTTAAATGCTATATAAAAGAACTAGTAGCATTAGACACAAAAATATAAGGAGAAGCAATAATATTATTATTACTATATAATTACTGCATTCTAATTGCCATCCTTTCTTTTATGATAATTTGATTCCCCTTTTCAATAGTTATACAGTTATTTTTAAATCTAATCTTATAGCCCTTCCCATCAAGTATAGATATAGAAATTAAATTTCTCCTACTAATTGGGGCATATAATACATTAGATAAAATAAAATTTTCACTATCATAATTCATCTTACAATCACCCATACCCAGAACATCATAATATGTATTATTTCCCATATATAGCCTATGGTCTTCAAAAGTCCTCTCTTTGAAGGTGATAAAACTTTCTCGTGCCTCATAAATATGCCTTGTTGCACCGGAGTTAATCCACCAATTATTTGGTGTAGGTTCTACAATCATAGCTTCTAAAACCACGAAAATCAATTTCTTTATACTTTGATTTTATTCATATTTTTGCCTTATGGGATATTATGCTTTGCAGTACCACCTTTGTCTACATTTGAAGCATTTTTCTTTCTTATATTTTGCTTTTGCTTCTTCTTATAGCCTTTTGATGATAACTTCCATTTCTTAGCTAGATTTTCATTATATTTTGCTATCATAAGGTTATAGCACTTTCAACACTTTTTCCTTTCTTCCTTAAGAGCCAAGGCTAATGTCAATGAATCCAAACTTAACTCATTGTTCCCATAATTCAGTGAAGTGACCACTAAATCGCATGACGGTGGAAGACTGTTGAGGATTGTAAAGACTTATATTCTATTTGGGACAGGATGCCCAGATGTTGCTAAATCTTTTGCTATGAGTGCCATGTGGTTTACATGATCCACCATACTAGAATCTTCGGATATAGTCAAAGTATTAAACCTTTCAAGTAAAAGTTGAATATAAGTACTGATTTTCTCCATATTTTTTGTTCGAACCTTTCAAAAATTTCTGCAGTACTTTTATAATTTTCGAATAATGAGATAAGATTATCTTGCATAAGACTAAGTAAAATAGCCATTGCAACTTGATTATTTTCATCCCATTTTTTTAATTTTGGCTATTGTAGTGGGGTCATCCCCTAAAGATCTTGATGGCCATTGTAGATATAAATAATAGTAGAATAACTAACCAATAAATGTAGGATGGGAGAATTAGACTACCTTCAAAAAGAATAGTTGTATGTTGTCATTATAGTTGATCCCAAATCGGGTTTTGATACCATTGATGCCCAAGTCAAATCTTATGTCTTAAATTCGAGACTACTTATCGTTAGACCGGTGATCTCACTTGGATCAAACTTTAAAGAAGAATAGAATATTTGTAGATAGAAAATTAAGGAAGAGAAAAGATAATTAAAATTGTTGTACCTAAAGTGATGCCTCCATGCCCTATTTATAGATACTAAGACATCCTTTCATCATATCTCTCTAAACCATTATAACCTTTCAATTGCACCCATTCATTCACAACACTTTTAAATAGTTATTTACCACACCCTTTCATAATATACCTTTACCAGAAGGTGCATCTTCCTAATAGCTACCTTTTTTGTCAAAAGGCATATTTTCAAATGAGAACCCTTAGGTCTTTATCTTAATTATAATCACACCGGTCAACACCAATCATCCCATTCCATTTCTATGAAACATAGGACCAAGATGAGGTCAAAACCCCAAAATCCATAAATATAGGGGAGAAGAAGAAAGAGGACAAAAAGAAAGGAAGGAAAGATGCATAAAAGGGAAGAAAAAGAAGAAAAATAAAGAAAAAATGATGGAAGAAGAGAAAGAAAGGAAGGAAAAAAAGGAAGAAAGGAAAAAAAAAAAGAGGAAAAAGGAAAAGGAAAAAAGAAAGAATGAATAGGATAAGAAAAAAAAAATAGAAAAAAAATGGAAGGTACTAAAAAGGAAAAAAATGAAAAATGAAAAAAAAAAGAGAGAGAGAAAGAGAGAAAGAAAAGAAGAATGAGAGAGATGAAAAATATCTATTAGGATGCATGACAGAGACTACTATTGGAATAGGATCGGACAGCAGAGTATCCCATTTCATAAAAAAATTGGGGGATGCTTCCATCACATAATATTTAAAATCTTGACACCCATAGTCCACAAGATGCAAGATATAATTTCTCTCCTAATTGTTGGCATCTGGCTGTACTCTGAGGACTTATGTGGTTCATGAGAAGTGGAGGGAAGAAAGATAATTCCTAGAAAGTAGAAAGGAGTCCTCTTGTTTGATTGAAGTTTTAAAAGGAAAGAGAATAAAAAGAGCTCTTCCTATGGAAAGATATTTTTTCATATTTTATGAAAAGTAGAAATCCACGAGGAAGATAGATTTTGAGACTTCTCATGGAATAAAAATTAATGGCTCTTTTTTTCAAAAATATTCTTTTAAAATCTATAACTAAAATTCTACAAAATGTCAATAGATGAATGAGATGAAATATTGAATAGTGATATATATCTAATATTAATATTAATATAATATTATATGTACATCTATATTAATAAATTTATTATATTAAAATAATAATATAATATTAATATATATTAAATAGTATATTAATATCTTAAATTAATATTATATAAATTTAAATATAATATTATTATTTATTTATATAAAATTTGAAAGCAAAAAGATATAGTCTTATATTTATTAAATGTATAGTAGATATTTTACATAGTTTTTTTAGGAAAATGAATGTTCAATCAAATATAAGTCATTTTGAGATAAGTCATTTTTTTTCATAATTAACCAAATATATCAAAATTATATTCATAGAAAATAACTTTTTAAAAAAATTATTTTATAAAAATTTAATTCTTAGGAAAAAATGTTCCTCCTGTAAATGAAGGACTCATTTGGTTTGCGAAAAGAATTTTTTTTTCAGTAAGTAACTTCACAAGAAGTCTCCTAGGAAGTTATTTTCTAGAAATAAGATTTTAGTATATTTGGTTAACCATAGAAAGTGATTTCTTAAAAAGTTATTTATGTTTAGTTGAGCATCCATTTTTCTAAAAAAACTATATAAAATATTAATTATATGCTTAATAGATATGAGACCATGTTGCTCCTAAACTTTATATACATAATAATATTATATTTATATTTATATTAATATAATATTATTATATATTATATTATGTTAATATAATATTAATATTTTAATATGATAAATTTATTAATATCTTAATAAATATAATATTATATTAATATAAATATTGATATGTTAATATAAATACTATATTAATATTAATAAAAGTATTATATTAGTATAAATATTAAAAAATAATAAATATTATAATATTAATATTAATATTATATTTATATAAATATTAAGATAATAATATTATTATATTATATTATTACTATGCAATATTTTATTCTAACTATTTATGATATTTTATAAAAACTTAGTCATAGATCTTAAAAGGATATTTTAGAAAAAAAAATAATCATCATTTTTCATCTTATGAAAAGCATCAAAATTTATCTTTTTCATAAATTTTTATTTTTTATAGAAAAAAATTTTTTTTCTTCTTTTTTTTTTAACTTTAATCAAATAAGTGACAATCTCTCAACTTTTCAAAAACTACCTATTTTTTTCTTCACTTTTCGTAAACTAAACGAGTCCAAAATGAGTTCTGATAAAAGAAAATATGATCGACCGTTGTACCAAAGCCTAACATTTACATGACTTTATTATTTTACATCCTGTCACATTCATTGTATGTTCCATTTTTGGTTAATATAAAACCAAAATTGCAAAGAGGGTGCACTGTACATCCTAAACTCTAGTAAGATTATTTTTTCTAGATGTATACTAGAAATTTTTGACAAAAATATCCCATGTTACAAAAACAATTATAATAAATATTTTAAGATCCATTCTTTTATGAATAAAAAATTATTTAAATATTTATATTTTTTAAATAAATATTTTTTAGATAATATTTAAATAAAAATAATTTATTTATATTCTTTTATACGTAGAAAAGTGATTTCAAAATTTATTATTTATATTTTTTTTATATTACCCAGAAAAGATGCATGAGAGGCCACAACCCATTGTTTCTTTGGAATCATGCATTGCATGCAACCATAGGTCTGAACCATTTACCAAAAACAAAATAACCAAAAAGCGTTAAGTTGGTAACCTCTTTAGAATCCAGGTCAGAATCTGGAGGAATCGCCTCCTCGTAGCTGTCTCCAACTACTCTTTCCTTCGGTTTAGCGCTCAAACTTCCGTTCCATCTTAATTCCTAGTGTCGCCAAGCCGCTCAACAGGATTTGTGGCACAATTTGATTGGTGCATTCTGGACCCGGTTGCGATCTGGGCCACCTATGAGATGCCACTTCATCGCACGCTGGATCTTGCCTCTGGGTGACCTTTCTCTCTCCAAATTTCAAAGCGATAAGCACCCCATTAGCAATAAATTCCGGAGGACGGAGTCCTAAAAGCAGCTGTCAGTTTCTCTCTCCTCCTCCCACCTCCAACGACGTCTCTTCTTCTTCCCTTTAGAGGAGAAGAGAAGAGAAGAGGCAAAAAAAAAAAAAAAAAGCCCCTTTAGAGAAGAGAAGAGAAGAGAAGAGGCAAAAAAAAAAAAAAAAAAAAGGCTACGAAGAGGCGAAGAGAATCGAAGATGTCGGCCCCCGAGTGGCTGAACTCCGGCGACAACTCATGGCAGCTGGCGGCTGCGACGCTCGTCGGCGTGCAGAGCGTCCCCGGGCTGGTGATCCTCTACGGCAGCATCGTGAAGAAGAAGTGGGCGGTGAACTCGGCCTTCATGGCCCTGTACGCCTTCGCGGCCGTCCTCATCTGTTGGTCCGGGTGGGCTTTTCGCATGGCCTTCGGCGACCTCATGGTCCCCTTCTGGGGCCGCCCCGACCTCTCCTCCCTCGACAGCAAGTACCTCGTCGCCCAGGGCTTCGCCGGCCTCTACCCGGCCGCGACGCTTGTCTACTTCCAATTCGTCTTCGCTGCCATCACCTTAATTCTCATCGCCGGCGCGCTGCTCGGCAGGATGAACTTTAAGGCCTGGATGATTTTCGTGCCGCTCTGGCTGACCTTCTCGTATACCATCGGCGCCTTCAGCGTCTGGAGTCCCAAAGGTTTCTTGTTCAAGGCTGGTGTCATGGACTTCGCCGGTGGCTTCGTCATCCACCTCTCCTCCGGTGTCGCCGGATTTACTGCGGCTTACTGGGTGAGTGAATATGCATGCACGTGCATCATCGTCTTCTTCTTATTTGATGTTATTATGTGGCCTGAGGAATTAGGGTTGTTTGGTTCGCGATTGGAATTGGAATCGGAATGGAATATTATCATATTGATTCAGAATAAAATTTGAATATTGGAGGAGAGTCAGGATTGGATTTTGAGGATCGAGCGATTCCCATTCCCTCCGGGATCAAAATAAGGATATGAATTACTCTTGAACCAAATGGCTGAAATAGGTTCACATTTCCAATCCAGAGCCGAACCATCTCCATCCATATAACCTATACATAGGTATCGAAGCAACCATAATTGTGTGGTCAATTCATGCGAAGGAGGGTGATACAATCCTATCCCTCGAAACATGCAAGAAATAGGAACCTATAAAAGCGTCGGTAGTCTCCCTCGAAAGAACAGACTAAACAATCATAGGTCTTAGCGCTGCATTATTTTATTTTATTTTGTGTGTGTATGTGAGCTCGGTAATTATTTGTTAATTAATGTGCTACAGGTTGGCCCCAGAATGGCGAAGGACCGGGAGAGATTTCCGCCCAACAACATCCTACTGACTCTCGCCGGAGCTGGCTTGTTATGGATGGGATGGACTGGGTTCAATGGCGGGGCTCCCTACGCTGCCAACCTCGACGCATCCATAGCCATCATCAACACTCATGTTTGCACTGCCGCCAGCCTTCTGGTCTGGCTTTGCCTTGACATGTTTTTCTTCGGTAAACCCTCGGTGATCGGCGCCGTTCAGGGCATGATCACCGGCCTTGTCTGCATTACCCCAGCTGCAGGTATTCATCCAAGCTCAATAATCCTGGATTTGATGCTCTATGATCAGGTTTAGTATATTTTCAGCCTAGCAAAGTGCACCACCTAAACTAGTTATCTATCTAGATTATTATTAAGGTCAAAGGCTTCCATGGCATATTGTATGTAGCATTCCTTTACTCCTAGAATCGAATTCCATTTTCAGAACATTATTGAATAATTCTATTTTAAGCATTTCTACAGGATTTTAAATACAAAAATCATGATTTTTTGCTTCCTCCTCCTCTCAATCAAATTAAGTCATGGTTTTTTTGCATGTGCCAAACTGTAGTTGGATTATAAGGAATTTACTTATTGTTGAGCAGGTCTGGTGCAAGGTTGGGCTGCGATGATCATGGGCATTCTGTCAGGAAGTATCCCCTGGTTCACCATGATGGTGCTCCACAAGAAGATCAAACTGCTCAAGAAAGTCGACGACACGCTCGCCGTGTTCCACACGCACGCTGTCGCCGGCAGCTTAGGTGGCATCCTCACCGGCATCTTCGCCGATCCCAGCCTTAACCATCTATTCTTTGGTGATGACCCCAGATACATTGGTCTTGGCTATGCTTTCAAGGATGGCCGGGCTGCGGCGGGCTTTCGCCAAATGGGCATGCAGTTTGCCGGCATAGCTTTCATTGTAGCCATCAATGTTACCATCACCACAGCGATATGCCTGCTGATCAGGCTCGTGGTGCCTCTCAGGCTCAGTGACGAGGAAATGTTGGTTGGAGATGATGCCATCCATGGGGAGGATGCATATGCTGTGTGGGGTGATGGGGAGACATACGAGAACTCCATCCATGGAATGGGGAATATATCCGTTGACAAGGCTGATGAGATGATATGAGGGCTTTAGGATGTGGTGGTGGTAGATGAAATCTCTATCATGGCTATTAACTAAAGAGATTATTCAAGTTGTGAACCGCATATATATTCTTGTTGAACTTAGGATGGTTTTTTATGCATTTGTAAAAGTTGGTCATGTGTAATTTTTTTTGCCATACGGTTCTTAAACCACTTTAGCCATGAAACAACTGTTGCTATACGCCGTTAATAAAATCTGGGGGAAGCTTTCGCTTCCTACTGTTCCTAGCCGGAAGTAAATGTTTGAACCATTACAACTACAAATCAGATTTCATTCTTACCAAGCAAACATGTGAAAAGTCTCAACTAAGAGATGAGTTCTTGTTCGAAATTCAAATTCTTACCACTTCGATCTGATTGAAGAATTTGGATGCTCTTTTGGTACAGATTTTTGTTTCTATTCTTTTGATGTTTTAATCCATTCCAGTTTTAGGTAAATTCTTTATAAGTATTTCTGCCTACTGGAATATTTTATTTTAACTGTAATTCGAGCTCTATATGGTTCCGTAAATTTGATTGCCGAGTTGATATTGTTAGTGGGATTGTTGAATTAAAGTATCAAAATGGTTCTAGTTATAAAACAAAAAATGAATTTTTGGTGGAAGTCTGGATGGTGTCGCGCTGGTGCTATTCGGGGCAAAAAAGACGTAAATAAAGATAGAGAGACGAGGTTTTTCAAAAATGCAAATAAAGATGGGAGATTCACTTCTACTACTAAAGATGGTTGCTATCTTCTAGCCCCCTTTTCATCAAAAAAAAAGAAAGAAAGATGGGAGATTTATCAAAAGTTCCCAAAGGGTTTTCAGAGACTGAAAACCAATAAAAATATCTACACTAAACCCTAATTTTGCACTCTCACCATTAACCGGGATGTTTGTTAATATCTATATAATATTAGTAAAATGAAAAACACCATGTTAAGGGAAAATGAAGTGTTGACACTTAAGATCATCAGCAAATGCCACGTAGGATTACACATGACATATAGGATTAGCTGGTTGTTAATTTTTGTAGCGTTGTGTTAATAACTAAGTGCAAAAAGGTCAATATAAATGTGTCAAGCATGTTAATTACTCCAATGGCTTGACCAATACATATCTTCTTAAAACACAACTATCTCTTAGCTTGCTTAAAAGCTTTTCTACCTTGAGAACATAAAGTAATCTTTTAACGTTTGACCAAATACAATTCACAATTAACTCTAGTCAAAAAACCAATAATTTCTTTATTTTTTATCCTCTCTCTCTCTCTCCCACCCCTCACTCACATCTCTATTTCTCTTCTCTGTGTGTAAAAGCCATCAATAACAATGGATGACGCCAAACCACCTCACTGTTATCAACATGCACCCCTGCTTTATACCACCGCCAATGAGTGCAAAATAACTCATCACTCAAATATACCATAACTCAACCGCCACACTACACTTAGATAACTGCCAAACAGCGACGTCGATATTGGCAATATTTCCGATGGTTCATTTAGCGGTGATTGTAAGATTTTAATTACTTCACCTTTTTTTTAAAAAAAAATTTGTTGTGTTGTCTTTGCTACGTCGAAAATTACGTGGCCCCTTATTTGCTTTTTTACTTTTTGTGTAGATGAAAAGACATGTTTGCAAGTCTTTCCTCTGTTTGGTTTTGCTCTTTGTTGGTTGTAGCGAGCTTATCCACCAAAGCGAACTGTATGCTTAGTGTCCTCGATTTTTATTCTCGGTTGGCATAATTTAACTCTCTTAGAGTTAGTTTATATACAGGCCTATCTACTATTGCTTTTTTCAATCAACTCTACAGGAGTGGATGATTTTTAGCAGAAAGTGGTTTTCATGAATCAGATAGTAGAAATGAGTGATTCTATTTGCGAATAAATTTTATGGCATTCTATTTGTTGTTGTTGCTGTTGATATTGTTATCTTTTCTCTAAAATTGCAGTAAACATGTATATGTGTTAGTGTCCAACTATTAATTAGTTAGCAAGATTTTTTTTTTTTTTTTTTTTAATAAGAGGGAGTTAGATTACTAGTGGGTGTTTTTGAGATGATATATTCGTTAAATGTAAAATGCATGGTTCTCAATTGTAGTTTTGATTCTTAGCTTCTGTTCTTTCTAATCTTGAGCTTTGTTTCATGACCTTTTTTTTCTTTTTTTGAGATCAAGTTTATTTAGTTGCTCACTTGATTGGGTGTCTCTGGCTTATGTTTCTTTAACAAAGATGATTGCCTTTCAAGTATGAATCAAGATTGCATCAATAAGTTGTTGAGCTCAATGAATTTGGCTTTGATGCCTGATCTGAAAGACACAAGTCGTTGACAAATAAAAAAATGATGATGCGTTTGCCTTTATAGGGGCTTTAATTGCAAAGCTCCACTGGAACCGAGATAAGTTTTAGTTTCAGGCATGGACTACACTTTGCTTTTGAATCTAATTTTCATAAAAAAATAAATACCTTGCTATTATCATTTGATCTTTGTTTGGTGGAGGAAAATTATATGGAAAAGATGGAGGTAGCTCATTGAGAGTATCACTTGAATGCATGTATTGTTATAGCTATTATCACTTTTGGTAGTTTGTAATACTAGTATTGGAAAGGCAAGTGAATAATCCCACGTGAGAAGATTACAAAGAGGGAAAATACTTTATATACATTTAAACTAGCCTTGTACTTGAAAAGATGTGGTGGAAATTTTGAAGGAAAATTCAAATTTTCTTTCAATATATATATATATATATTATTTAAATAATTAAAGACTTGGCACTTGGTTGTGGCAGTTAACTGAAATTTATTTTTTTAATCTATGATAATATTTTTTTTATTGTGACTATTGATTAAACAATCATGTCTATTCCTGAAAGTACATAACTTTTATATTGAACAGACATGACTGTTAAATTGAACAGATGTAACTTTTAGAGTTAACAGACATAATCTATCTTTACATATAGTGTCATCTGTAGATGATTGAATATAAATTAAGTTTCTATTTTTCCCTCATTTTGCCATTCAACAAACCACATAAATATAGGAAATTGAAAAGTTCTGAAGAGAAATCTTTAGAAGTTGTTATCTGCAGATTTTTGGAGCTTTGTTGTATCCAAGAAGTGATTTGCCATCAATCTTGCAGGGGTTATAATTATAATGGAGGCAAATATCTTTTTAAAGATAGTGATAGTCCACACCTCAAAGCCTTCAAATTCTTGTTAAGATCCCCCCTCAATTCTTAACAATCTTAAAGTGATATTTGACAATGGAGACTGGATCAAAAGTTGTCATTAAGTTTATGAATCAGGACTTCAAGTTAGAAAAATTTGATGGCTCTCCATTTACTCATTTGGTAATTATACCAAGGTATTATGTATCTATAATACACCATATCCTTTAAAATCAAAAGCAGGTTAGTTATGCTTTAATAGCTGAACTTTAAGTTTTGAGTTGCTCTGAAATTTTCATTACCAATGCATTCTACCATTGGATAGCAGCATTCCCACCATTAACTTGGGGTGAAAGTGGATATAATCCATTTTATATCGGAATCTATTTAAATATTAACAAAAATTTAAACATTCGACCAATATCCATATTTGTATCCATATTTGTTAAAGAAAATAGATATGGATTTGGATAGATAACTATTCTGTTCCATATCCAAATATCCGATTTCATTTGAAATCCTATTTAATTTTATATAGAATTCAAAAATTTTTAGAAAAAATAATGACCATATCAACATACTATTAACTTGATTTATCATCTACATAGTAAGAATTTTTTAAAAAATATTATTTTTATTAATTAATTCTAAAAATACCCCAAAACCAACTTAATTCCAGGATTAGTATCATCCATTTGGAAATCATGGGTTAAACCCATAAATTTAGATTCCATGCCTCGCCTTGTCGTGCCCACCAGTTGCCACATCATGCCTTGAAATCATGATTTGGAGCCATGATTTCACACTTGAAATTATGATTTCGTGCTGTGATTTCAATTGTGAAATCATTGATCCAAGCCACGATTTCAAGTAGCTTTCTTCCCTAGACAATGGCCCCCCCAATCCTCGTTTCTTCGACATTTGCTCGCCATCCAACTCCCCTTCTCCTCTAATCACTAGCATTTCGACCCCCACTCCATCGCTCCGTCATTGAATCACCCCTTTCGTCCCCACCTTGGTCGGATCACCCCTCTCTTGCCCCCTTTGTTCCCCATTTCTCCGACAATTGCCTCTCCACCTGACCCCCCTTCTCCTTCGATCACCAAAATCTGGCCCCATCTTTTGCTATAAATCTCCATTGCTCCCCTCATGGATCACCCCCTTCCTGCCCCATCTCGATCGGATCACTCTCTTTCGACCCCACACTAGTCAGATCATGCCCCATTAACCCCATCCCAGTTCGTTCTCGTGGGATCATCGTTGTTCGGCCCCCATCCAACTCGCTTCCACTTCTCTGACAAGCATTTTTCTCACTATAAAAATCTAGATTATTAGCAACAGTAAAATAATGTTGCTAATATTCCTTCCACCATTGCTAATAGACCCGCCATCGCTAATACCATCATAGAAGCCAATCTAAAAAATTTTTGTAGCTAATCACCACTATTAGCGATCGCAAAAACCACCGTTGCTAATAATATATTAGCGACGACTTTAGAAATGGAATAATTTAATTACTAATTATTTTTTAATATATATTTTTTTAAAAAAGATTTAAAAATTATTAGCGACGGCTCTTTCATTACTGATGCCGTCGCTAATCATTATTAGTAACCAATCTTACCATCGCTAATGCTATCTTTATTTTTTTTTAATTTTTAAATAAAATAAAAAAATATTTTAAGAAATATTAGCGTTGGTAATTTGGTCTCTAGTGCCATCGCTAATAGTTATTAGCGATAGAGCTACCATCACTAATATCGATGCTACTATATTTTTTTAAATTAATAGTAATATTTTTTAAAATCTATTTTAATTAATCATAATAAATTATGATTTTTAATATCTATTATAATTAAAATCCAAAGATAATATGATAATCAAAAATTAAAAACTAATTATATTATATTAAAAATAAAAATTATATAATTTATTTATAAGTAATATTAAAAAAAATATAATATATCAAAAAAAATCAAGGTCGATCTTCATCGTTGTCCTCCTCCTCCTCCTCTTTAGTAGCTAGTAGATGAGAGCTGGATATCCTAGCCCCCTTAATGAAAAATAAAATAATTTTAATAAATTTTGATATAAAAGCGTATCTTTTGATACACTTTTGATTCTCGAATAGATTATTTTTACACATTCCATTCAACGATACGGAGCTATAAACACCTCTGGCTCATCGATTGAATAGTTAGATTGAATTTTAAGCTCCTAAATTTTCTTTCCAGACTCAAACCTAAATATATGAATTCTAAAAATAAAAATATAAAATAATTAAAAAGATTTAATAATATAATTATTTGATGTGATGGCTGGGATGACAAGCTCAACTGATTGCACAACAGTGGATCCCAAAGAAGCTCCACGATCATATCGAATGGCATCCAGGAGGCTCTGAGGTCGCTGGCTAAGAAGTCTCTATACGATCTCCTCCATGTATGCATTGCTCCAGGTCCGAGATGTCGAGGTCTATGAGAATGCTGAAAGATATTGAGATGATGGAGGGTCGAACCTATGGCCGAATTATATGATCCAACTCTTACTCACCCCTCCAATGGTGCTGAACCATCTCTTAAGGTCAAGGAGAGCTAAGAAGATGAGTCATTGCCATACCTCTCAGCAATGTACGTCGCATAACGCATCCGCATAGCTCAAAAATATATTAGTTATAATATAAAAATCAAATTCTATAACAACTTAATTAGTAAATAAAATTTGAAGTTCTTACCATGATCTATCGTGATGTAGAATCTAAATAATCAGCTACAAGTGCAGCTGATCTAAGGGATGATCCAGCTACCATATCTATAATAAGTAAATAATAAAATTAAATTAATTAAAACATGCATATAAGAGTTTTTTTAATTCTCATGAAGAGTTTTGGTATTGACTTCTTACCAATCTGTTAGCCATAATATGTGTACTACCGAGCCACCCATATGCCTGATTGGATCCTATTGGATGGTCAGATTCTACCAGACCCTCTGTCATCTATCGAAATACTCTTCGCTGCTCCACTAGTTGCAGAGAACCTGCCATATATCCATCCACATCTAGTGATCCATGAAGAACCTCCAATCCAATGGTGACTAGGAGCCGAAGTACTGGATGGTGGACTACTTAAGGTTATAGAGGCCATCTCGGAGCCTTCATGTGGCCAGCTCCTTGAAAATCTGATAGCTAGCCTCCTCGTCCTAGGAATTCTCAAATCAGTAGTACTCCTGCAAAATAGAAGCAAGCATGTATTTATATATAATTAAAATACTAACGTATCAGAAATTTAAAAATTAAACTAGTTTTGACTTACCAAAAATATCTTCCGGGCTACATCACAAGCTCCAGATGGCCAACTGAAAAACTCGTTCACTAGCCCCAGCATCAAGCATTGGATGATGTCGATAACCATATGAGATACGCCAGACTCTGTAAACATGCTATAAAATTAATTTTGAAAAATAAATATTAACTTGAGAATTATTAAATTTTAAATATATTAATTAAAATTGTAGTACTTATGAGTGGCTCTAAATATGAATGAGCTATCTATCCTCCGATTGAGTCGGATATGCCGTGAGCCGAATGGATCCTCGACCATGACTCTATGTCTGTGAGTCGATTGCAACTACGTGCGACTGTGAGATCACTAGTAACCCCCTGTCATCCAAATCTGAGTGTAAAATATCTAATATAAAGAATATTATATTAGTTGGCAATGGACAAAATAACAATATCTAAAATGTTAAAGTTTAATTACTATCCGCTATGAGATGTACGGAACCATACAACTTGACCACATGATTGCTCTCTCCTCGAGAGCTCTGTTCTTAGCTGGAACGACTCCGATCTCTAGAAGACATGATATATAATCTCTAAAAATAAAAATAAAAATCAAAGCAAATAGATGATATCTAAAAATTCGTTCAAATAAAATATCTATCAAAATATAACAAGATGATCAAAATTTAACTAACATGTAATAAAGATTGTTAGTCATCTACAATGTATAAGCAGAAAAATAATTCTGATCCAACAATACATAATAATATATTGATCTACTGGTCTCCTAATTTTGATGTTGTCTGATTCTCATCTAGCAGTATATGATAATCCTAGTACATGAAAATATGAAGAAAGCTCAGATCTACCATTGAAAAATAAGGCATTGCAAGTTCCTTTGCACCTTTAACCATGAGGTAGCTGCAAACGGTTTGTTTGCGATATAACAGACTATCCAAGCTTGCCCTGCATTGCAAATTTCTCTGCACTAAAGTACAATGAGATGGCTGCAAGCAGTTGTCTACAATATAATAGACCATCCAAGCTTGATCATACAACAACAAGAATAGAATGCATCGCCTTCATTTATGCGTTTCTTGCATAGGCAGTCTTCACAGCCTCTCCGAGCCTTCGATCGTCTCCTCAAGCTACAAATCAGAAGTATAAATTTTATTAAAAATAAAATAATAACTTAAAAATAAAATTCATGTGTTCATGCAGCCTAATTATTTGGCAAGCTCCAAGTTTGCATGCGCGGGATGTGCATCTTGATCGTCTCCATTTGCAATGATATCCTTTAGTTCTATGATTATGCTTTTGGAAATGCTGGACTCTTAAATCAAGGATGGATTTATTGTCTTTATAAGAAATGTATCAATAGAAAAATGCTTGATAGTGATACAATAGTTGTCCATTCATATAAAAATGGATTTATGCCAAACTACAAGCATTGGTTCCTACATAGGAAGATGTGAGAGACAATATGCACGGACGGAAAGCTCTACTTGTCCAATACATTTGCTGATGTGCAAGAGCTTAATGGTGACAGGCTCGAGCATATAATTAGAATATTTAGTGGATTTAATCTAATTATCAGTGAAAGTCTATATAATAATTTTTCAGATAGCAACCGTCATAGTCATGATGGACTATAGGGGTTGCTATAGTTATAGCCTTGCTTAGTCTCTTGGAGGTAGCAACCCTATAAAGGATAAGTATGATTATAATCATAACAATCCTATAATCCATCATGACTATAACGGTTGTAATCTAAAAAATTATTACATTGACATCCACCAATAATCAGATCAAACACTAAATGTGTTAATCATCTGCTCAAGCCTATCATCATTAAGCTCTTGTACATCAGCAAGATCTTAGATAAGAAGAGCCTCCAAAGCCCTTACAATTGTCTCTCACATCTCGATCCCCATATAGGTACCAACGCTTACAGTTTGGCATAAATCCACTTTTATATAAATGGATAACTATTCTATCCCTATCAAATATTTTCTATTGACACATTTCCTATAAGGACAATGAGTCTATCCTTGAAATTCGAATCGGAGCACTCTGCATCCCAAGATCGGAGCATGTAGAGCACATCTTGACCTCATGTTTGTAGTCCAAACCTTCTTTCAATTCGAGCACTCTGCATACATGAGATCGAAGCGTGCATGGCATGTCGTGGTCCCATATTTATAGTTCAAACTTTCCTCGGTTCAAGTGCCCTACATGCCAAGACCGGAGCATGTAGGGCACGTCTCAGCTCCATATTTACAATGCAGTCAAAACCTTCCTCTCGGCCCCATATTTGCAATGCATCCTAAACCTTCCCTTGGTTCGAGTACTCTGCATGCCGAGATAGGAGTACGCAGGGTACATCTCGACCCTATGTTTGTAATCTGAACATTCTCTCAGTTCGAGTACTCTACATGCCGAGACTGGAGCACGTAGGGCACATCTTGGATCCATGTTTGTAATGCTGTCCAAACCTTTCCTCGATTCGAGTGCTCTGCATGCCGAAATCAGAGCACGTAGGATACATCTCGACCCCTTATTTGCAGTTCGAAACTTTTCTCGATTCGAGCGCTCTGCATGTCAAGACCAGAGCGTGCAGGGCATGTTTTGATTCCACCAAAGTCAAAGCATGCAGGGCAGATCTCGGCCCCATGTTTACAATGCTATCTGAACGTTTTCTCGGTTCAAGCGCTCTACATGCCAGGATCCAAATTTCATATAAATTAATACTTAATTTTTTTTTAAATTTATAATTATATTTAATTAATATAATTTAAATAAAAAATAACTGTTAGTGATGGTATTAGCGATAGCTAATATCGTTGCTAATACTTATAATAGAAGAAGGCTATCGTGCAGGACTAAGGCATAGGTTGGCATGCAAGAAATGAGATATGAGGAGGCACAGACGAGTAGGGACTAAGACTCGGGGATGCGGTCGCGGATGGGAGCTCAGGGAGATGAGAGACATGCTGAGGAGGTAGGAGGTGGCCGAGGGCTCGACAGAAAGGCCAAGTGTAGTCGGAAGGAGGTAGCCAAGAGGAAGCCACCGATCGAGAGACAGAAAGGATGATAGGGGGATCGAATGATGGGAGAGAGGGGATGGTGGGTCAGGATTTTAGGAAGGTGGGAGGAGGTTGGGAGCTTGCAGTCAGAGACTTGAGGAGGTAGGCAAGGTGTAGCTGAGGGAGGCAACTAGAGGAAAGCCGCCGGTTGGAGGAGAGAGGGGGTGGGGAGACCAAAGGGTAGGGGAGAGGAGGGTGGTCGATCGGGGTTTTAGGGAGGTAGAAGGTCAAAGCTTATGCCTGGAGGCTTAGGAAGGTGGGAGGTGGGAGGCAACTGGGGGCTTTGGAAGGCAGGCTGGATGCAGTCGGGGGGAGCCAAGCGGTCGGGGGAGAGAGGGATTGGTAGGGGGACTGAAGGATGAGTGAGAGGGGGATGGTAGGCTATGGTTTCGAGGAGGTAGGAGGAGGCTGAGAGCTTACAGCCGGGGGCTCGAGAAGGACGGTCGGGTGTAGCCAAAAGAAGACGACTAGGGGCTTGAAGAGGTGGGAGGCAGCCAGTGACTCGGGAAGGCAGGCTAGGTATAGCCAGGGGGAGGCAGCTAGGAGAAGGCAGCTGGATAGAGGCCACTGACCAGGAGAGAGAGAGGATGGCAGGGGGATCGAAGGGTGGGGGAGAGTGCGGTGGTGATGGGGGATAAAAATGTGAGAGGAGGGTTGGTAAAAAAATAAGAAGATGGTGGGCAATGGGGTGGGGAAAAATGAGAGGGTGGTGGATGGTGGTGTGGGAAAAAATAAGGATGCATGGTGAGGTGGGGAAAATGAAGACGGAAAGATTATTAGTGAAGGCAATGCCCGTCGCTAATAATATTTTTCAGTTGATAATACGAAAAATATTATTAGCAACAACAACTCCCATCGTTAATAATATTTTTCAATCGCTAATATAAAAAATATTATTAACAATAGCTAAATACCATCGATAATATATTTTTTATTGCTAATAATATTTTTAAAATTATTAGTGATAGTTTGTTTGCCGTCACTAAAGCCATCGCTAATACTAGTTTTTTTCATATTAATTTTTTTCTTCTAGATTATTTTTTGGATGGTTAAAAATCAATATTGAATTTTATGAAAATTTTGGGCTCAATTATTTTATGGATCAATTCCTAATTGATTTAAATTAAATTTAATTTAATTAGACTTAACTTAATTTGAGGATAATTGGATTTTAATATTTCAAATAGGAATTGAATTCAAAGTCTAATTGAATTAGGTTTGATAGGATTTTAAATTGGATTCAAATCATATTTGAATTTAACTTAAAATAAACATCAATATCATTACCTATCTCTATCGGTCCAAGGATGAGCACTGTCATGAAAGCAAAGGATTTTTTCATACACATCCATGGTGGAAGATTATAAACATAAATAAATACTGGCCATACACTATGGACGGTATTCACATGTTTGAACGGGTTGAAACCATCGCACGATAAGCCCAACCTCACATTACGTATCTCATGTGTAAAGTCAGGATGCAATTTATTAAACTTCTGACATGTCTCTCCATCGGCTGGATGCCTCAATGCATAATCTTTTGTTCGATCCTCTTCATGCCATCTCATGTCCTTTAATGTAGTCTCGGAATCAAAGAAAAGTGCCACATCAACTTTTAAGATACACGAATTGATGTGCCATCTTTATTCTATTTCCATCTTGACACACCGCATCTCATGCACTCATTTTGGTTAACATCCCCCTTCTAATAGAGCATGCAATTATTGGGACGTGCATGTATCTTGGTGTAAGCAAAGTCCAACTATTCAATAATCTTCGATGCCTCATAATTATTCTTTAAAATTTATGCATCATCCAAAAAAATATCTCCCAAAAGATCTAATATGTAGTTCACTCCATCATTACTGAATCCATTGGAGCAGTTTGCATGATACAATCGGATTAAGAACTCTAGCTTCACCATCTTTTCACATTCGGGGTACAATGAAATATTAACATCCTTCATCAACTTACGGACCTTCTCTACATCCTCACTGTTTGTCATTCCATCAACCATAGGATCAAGCATGGATGTAGATGCACCATCATTATGGCCAACAAATAAAAAAATATCATGAACTATTTATTCCACTCTTCCATCATGTTGATCGCCTCCTTGCGGTCTGCTCTCATCATGTTGGTTCCAATAAATTTCATAACTGACTTTAAAGCCATGAATAACGAGGTGATCATTTACATCTTAATAAGGTAGCCACGGTCCACCCATACATTTTTTATAAGGACACTGAATCAGTCCATGGTTTCTAAATATTTTTATAGCAAAATCAAGAAATTTTTGAAGTCCGACCTCATATTCTAGCAAGAGTCTACTAAACTTCATCTACTCCTTATCCATTTTAAAAATGATGATACTACAATTAAATCATTTATGGAACTTAAATTATATACTAATACATTATAAACATAGCATGCATTATAAATAAAAAATGTATCATAAATAAGGATTAAAATAAATATCATGTATGAAACTCACATTAAATATCATTTCAGACATGCAATAAATGCATCCTATCATCAACTAATAGGTAAAGATATGTCCTATCCCATTCAAAAATTGCATTAATTCTATAGGTTCAATATAGTAGTCAAACGATATGCAACAAAGATCGAATAAAATTTTGACAGCATTTCTTCTTAGTTCTTCCATGTAGGAAGAATAAAAGAAAAATACTGTCCAAAATTTCATTCGAAATTCTTAGCATACCATTTGATTACTACAACTATTTATAGAATTATCTATAATTTTCAAACTATCCAAATTAGACAATCAATTGATCATTGTATATAATTCTCTCATTCATATAATTACATATAATTATACGGATGTCAGAGATTATGTACACTAATCAATTGATGGGTCTATCATTATGCAATATAATAAATAAAAGCAACAAGATATAAACATTCAAAAAATATTATCCAATAAATTCTACAACATGAATTTCATTCATAAATAATTAAGGATGAGCAATAGTCGTAGATCCGATCTCTTACGCAAATCTGAGTGTTAATCTAAAAATCTGAAAGAAGAACGAAGTAGATGATGGCGGCACTTTAGGGCTTAAAGTTGGAACCTTAGAGAGACATATTAAATTCTATTCGCATCCATCGATCTGGCTCACTCAAAAATTGAGTCGGCTCCATTTTTAAGACATCCGACTCGGGTCCTCCTCCAACCAGCTCGATCTCGGTCCGAGTCGGCTCGACTATGTATCCGAGCCAGTTTGACTGTGTGCCATCCTCTATTCTTGGCTATCTCCATCCTTCCCTCATCTTTCTGACTGTCCATCTCCCACTCAATCTCCATCATCGATGAGGCCGGACCCCCTTCCTGATCCCTCTCTCCCTCTCTCGATCTTTCTCGCCGATGAGGTCGGACTCCCTCCCTCCCTCTCTCCCTCTCTTGATCTCCCTCACCGACGATGGTGATGAGGCCAAATCCCTCCCTTCCTCTCTCACTTTCTAGATCTCCCTCGTCGGTAAGGCCAGACCCCCTCCCTCCTAGTGATGCCGATGAGGCCGAACCCCCTCCCTCTCTCTCCTCTCCCTTTCTTAGTTTTGGATCTCGAAATTGGGTCCGAATATGTGGGATCCATTAGGGTCTGGGTCTAGTACTTTAAGTATGGACCCATCGAATATTTAGGTTCGGATCCGATATCAGTAATCAAAATTGGATCTGGATCTGAATATCCAAATTTCGACCCAAACCCGACTCATTGACAGGTCTAGTCCAGTGATTAATAAATAATACTATAAAATTAAAATAATAATTATACCTATGGTTACAGAGAGGAGGTCACACCAAAAGCTCCGAGGGTCGTCGGCGATGGCGCTAGAGAAAGACGACGACACTAGAGGTAATCTATAAAATAAGAGAAAGATAATGAGATAGAGAGAGAAGAAAGAGAAAGAGAAAGAGGAAAGAGAGAGGAAGAGGGAGCCCGGAGGGGCGTCATGATGGGGAGGCCAGGGGATGGGGAGGGCAGGGGGTGGGCGGCTGGGGATGGGGAGGGTAGGGGGGGTGGCGGCGGCCAAGGATGGGAAGGGCAAGGGGCGACGGCGATCGAGGATGGCGAGGGCAGGGGCGGCAGCGGTCGAGGATGGAGAGGGCATGGGTGGGCAGCGACTGTCGGGGATGGGGAGGGCAGGGAGTGGGTGGCGGTGGTTGGGGGTGGGAAGGGCAAGGGGCGGCGACCGACGAGGCAGGGGGTGGGCGACCAGGGATGGAGAGGGCATGGGGCGGTGGCAGTCGGGATGGGGTGGGCATGGGGCGGCGACGGTCGGGGATGGGAAGGGCAGCGCGGGGGTTTGGACGGGCGGGGTATTGGAAAAGACCGTCGAGGAGGGGCTAGTGCAGGGGGGTGAGCTGTAGGGGGTGGCATGGCATGGGCAGAGGGCAGCGGCTGCTTGGGATGGGGAGGCGAAGTGGGAGGAAGGGGGCACTGAGAGGTGAGGCCGATCGGGGAGGAGGGGCGGCGTCGATCAGGAGGGAAGGACTTGGGTAGAGTCTCATCGGCGATGGAGAGAAGGGGAGAGAGAGAGCGCACGAAAAAGAAGAAAAATTTAAAAATTTTTAACCTAACCTACGACAGCAGTTTTCGAACCGCTGCCATAGATCTATGGCAGCAGTTACTGCAATAGATCTACGACAGCAGTTTTTTAACCGCTGCCATAGATCTATAGCAATGGTTTTCAGTAACCGCTGCCATAGGTTAGAAATAAATTTTTTTTAAATATTATATAATTTTAAAATTCAATGCTCATTTTTATCATTCATTATCTAAAAAATTATCATTAGAGTATCATCGCAAAAGATCACCTCAATCCGATGGCCCAAGCTTCATCGATCAAAAAATTTTGATTTCGATGATTACGAATGATGATGCAATGATCTAATAGATAAATACCTCCAATCGATTCAAAAATCTGCAATGATAATCTCAGTGATATTTATAGCATACTATCAAAGTTTCACTTCAATCGAATATCGTTATCATGGTCAATTTAGTATGAAATGATTTTGGCCATTAAATTAAAAATAAGCGATCAAAGGGCTAAACGACATCTGATTATGAGATAATTTTTTAGTTAAATAATCTTTGCTATAATTTTAATCATTTTATACGATGATGATAGTAAAATTCAAATCATGTTCGTATGAAATATTCACGTTAAGCAGATATTGCAAAAGCATGAGCATAACAACCAATGGAGTTTAAGAATGGTTATCAGGCAACATATAATTTTAGATCATTCTTAATCTCACAAGTTGAATTTTATAATTATCATCATAAAAAATGATTAAATTAATAGCCAAAATTATTTATAAAAAAAATTATCTCATAATCGGATACCATCTGATCCTTTGATCACTCATTTATCATTTAACGATCAAAATTAATTTATACTAAATTGACCAAGATAACGATATTCGATTAAAGTGAAACTTTGATAGTACACTACAAACATAATCGAGATTATCATTATATATTTTTAGATCCATCGAAGGTCTCCATCTATCAGATCATTGCATCGTCATTCGTACTTATCGAAATCAATTTTTTTTTATTGATGAAGCTAAGACCATTGGATCGAGGTAATCTTTTGTGATGATACTCTAATGATAATTATTTAGATAATGAATGATGAAGATGAATATTAAATTTTAAAATTATATAATATTTTAAAAAAAATATAAAAAAAATATATGATAGTGGTTATAAATAATCGCTACTATAGATAGATCTATAGCAGTGGTTACAAAGATCCGCTATCATAGGTCAACCTATGGCAGTGGTTTCTTATAACCGCTGCCATAGATCGGACTTATAGCAGCGATTCCTTGTAACCGCTGTCGTAGACTCTATTGCAGCAGTTTTGAAAATTACTATCATAGTATGCGCTGTCGTAGGCTCTTTTTATAGTATTGAAGACTTAAAATATCATGCTGAATTTTGAGATAATTTTAATTTATGTTAATTTAAAACATGATACTTGGAGGAGAGTATATTGAACTTTTAAAATCAAAATATTCATCTCATTGCAGGCATCAATTACAGTAGTCTTACCAATACATGAAAAGAATTTTAAGCAAGAAAACTTAATATGAAACCACAGTGATAGATCATTAAAATCAATAAAATCAATCAAACAAATATTAATCATATCATGTGAGAATTAAAGTTTAGATTTTATCAACATCATCATCCATCCAAGTCCATTTTTAAGGCATCCAACTATAAGTATTTTTTATTTCATTCCATTGGATCCTTGGTGTATCTGCAAAATTATTTACTAGTTTTTGATATCTAAGTCATTTTGGATTCATGAAGGTTAGAGCTTATGATTTTTTTTGAAACCCAAATTTATTTGAAGAAAATTTGGCTATTTCTTTTAATGTTGTATTCAAAAATTTTGTGGCTAACTTTATTATATTTAAAATACTTGATAAAAATATTTTCAAATGAAGATTTTATAGATATATTTTTGATAAATTTTTATTTTCTTAATAAATTATAGCCAATAACATCTTTATCAAAAATAGCTCTTTGATTATTTAATATAGCTTGAAGCTTTTAAGATCTAAAATTATGGACTTCAAGCTTTCAATCTTTTTCTTTAGTTTGATATTTTCTTCTAAAAGAGATTTTTTAGATTTATTCTTTTCTTTAATAAAAAATCTTAGTTTATTAAGTTCTTCTTTCATCTTAAGATTTTCTTCAATCATAGATTTTTTTAGATTTTAAAAATCTTTTTTTTAACTAGAAAATTTTTAGATTTAACTATATTCTTTTTTTTCTTAGTTAGAGTTTTAATTTATTTCAAAAAATCTTTCTTTTCTTTGGCCATATTTTTTATATTTTTTAATAAATCTTCTTTTTCACTCAAAATTTTAACTTTCTCTTCAGCCAAAGATAGGTTAAATTTTTTAAGCTTTTTAGTTTGTAGCCTTATCTTTTTGTATTCATCCATTAACTCATTGAAGGCTTCATATAATTTATTAAAAGTAAATTCAAAGAAGTATTCATGATATACCTCATCATTTTGAGCCATGAGGCAACAACTTGCTATACCTTCCTCCTCTTTCTCATTCTCTTCTTTGCCTTGCTCCTCCTTAATCATTGTTCTCTTTCTTCTTTATTTCTTCTTCTTCTTCTTCTTTTCATCTTAATGGGCCATAAGATATAGATTGGGGTGAGCTTTCTTTTCTTCATGAGAGCTTGATTCTTTTTTTTAATTTGCTCTCTCATAAGTCATTTCTAATTTCTTCCATATTTGATTTGTTGAAATATATAAAGAAATTTTATCAAATATATTTAAGTTCAAAGAGCAATAAAACATATTCATGGCCTAAGCATTTAGTTGGATTGTTTCTTTATTAACAATCAATGTATTGTGTGTGTGAAGGATATTAACAATAATCTTCTATAAATTATAGTCATGTGCTTATATGAAGAATTTTATCCTAACTTTTCAATAAGTAAAATTTGAGCCATCAAATAATGGAGGTCTATCTATAGAATGTCTATTATTAAAAAAATATTTTATTTTGGGTTGCTATGATTTTTGGCTCTTGATGATTAGGTCAATAATTAATAACAAAGCATCGACTCTGATACCACTTGTTGTCAGAGATTGCAATCCAAGAGAGGGGGGTGAATTAGATTCTTATAAAATTTTAGTCAAATTAAACTCTACGTCAATTATGTGATTCTAATTAAATCAACTTAAGAGATTATATGGTGAAAGTAATTTATAGCAATGGAATTAAAACATATATGTTACTAAACAAGAATCAAAACTAGGCTAAGCAAGAATTATAAGTAAATAATGTAAGCAAAGAAGTCACAACACAAATACACAAAAGTTTATAGTAGTTCAGAGTAACCTGCTTCTACATCCACTCCTCAAGCTTTTCTTGAAAGTTTCACTATAATCCTTCCTTAATATAAAGTGTTGGTTTTTCCAGACTCATAAATAAACCTAGTTGATTTTCATAAGAGCACCAACCAAAATCTTAGACCATTAGTTTTTTGGGTTTACTAACAATCCAGTTAATTTTTTAGGCTCACCAACCAAAATCTATACAATATCTAAACCTCAAGTTTCTTTTCCTCAAAGAAACTTGTATAGAAACAAAAATACAAGTATAAGTTTCAGCATAAATATAAAAAATAAAAATTAGAACTCTTTAAAGCTTAAAGAAGTTGATGTTGGTTGCTCAAATGATGCTTCAACTTCTCTTTTTGATGCTTGAGAGGATGTAAAAAATGATGGAGATAGTTCTTCTTGAAAGCCCTCTAATTTTGAAGCTTAGTTTCTCTTCTTTTTTTTTCTTAGGTATTCAATGGAGCTCACAATTTAAATGAATTTTTCTTTCAACACACTTTCCTTCCTTTTGAATATCTTTTAAACCTTCAATCAATGCCACAAAATGATTAGTAGCTGTTTAGAGCTGTTGGAGAGCATTCATTAGATATTTAATATACTAAAAATAGATAGAAAAATTAGTCGTTATGGAAGTTTCCATCGCAGAGATCGATCCTAAGGTCGTCTCCTGGCACAAAGATCGATCCCAACCAGGGGACGACCCTAGGGTCAACCTCTATGGCAGAAAATAGAAAATGGCTAGTTTCTATTTTCTGACCTACAGAACAGTAAAGATCGACCCAGAGATCGACCACTAGCACAAGAGTCAACCCTGGGGTTATCCTCTTTGGGGTACCAGTCATAAATCAGCATGGCAATCAATCTATTTAGTAGGAATCGACCTAGGGGTTGATCCTAGGATGGATTTTTTTGCTAAAACTTGATTTTTTTTCAATTTTGGCATCCAAAAAATATGAAATTAACTCCAAAAGATCAGAATTCTTTTTTACTTGCTCTTGAAGCTTCAAAAATATATATTCTTGATCTTTAACTTGATAAAATTATGATTTTATCCTTCTTCAAATTGCTTTAATAAACTTGAAAAATCTTGTGAAACCTGAAATGCACATTATTTTTTTTTCAAGCTAAATTTCATTAGTACTTCTCTCAAATATTTTATAATCATCAAAATCAATTCTTGAGGCAACATCTTGGTTAGTAGTTATCCTATGTGTATCATGTATATTGTCTACACCATGTAGTGAGCAACTTCAATGCTAGGTTCAGGGATACAAAACTATGAGAATTGTTGAAAAGAATCAGCATGCAAACATAATCTAAGAAGTTCAACAAGTATATGAGGAAGGTTGAAAAAATGAACTCTAAAATCTTTCAGTAATCGAATGAAATCTCCATAAACAAATGGTCCCTTGCACATGATGGTAGCCAAAAATTTGGAATGATGACCACTAATTTATCAAAATATTTCAATGGAATCCTAAAAAATGCTCGCTTTCTATCAATAACTTCATTGGTATAACTCACATTCTTCCGACTGGTATCATATTTTGACGGTCGACATGCCTAAGTGGAGAATGCATTGAATAGGGATGAAAGATTTATCTCTTTTACTACAACTCGTGTGATCACCAATCAATCCAAAGTCACATCCCATAAGGTTATAAAATTCGATGGGACAAGTAGGGTGTTTCAAGTGCAAACAGCATTCGGTGGGTCTTATATAAACAAAGACAATAATACTTGAGTGCACAGTAATGCAAAATCTTTCTTTTATAGTCATGTTATTATTTCTAATCAATGAATCAATTCAACTTTTAAGAATATTATATTGGATACAGATCGTATGGTTATCGGAGCGTACATGTCTGTGCCAGAAATGGTAGTACTATCATTTCTATGTTCATACTTGATGGCTGCTTTGTTCATGTGTTGATTGATTTCTGGCAATATGTATCATATTCCTCATGCGAATTATTGGTCACAACCAACAAAGGATATGTTGATATTACTACAGCAAGAACGGTTATGATAGAAGGAAAGACCATGATCTTCGAAACTTAGGAATGAAATGGATTGGATAGAAGTCGACAATAGACTTAGATATCTGATTTGTAGAAAGGAATGACATGACAAATGGACATGTCCAAGAAACAAAGCACGAATGGATGATGAAAACTAATCAAACTTTGCATTTAATGTTGTAATTTGTTGAGATGTACTGAAAACTTTGTATTATGATATGTTATTTTTAATATTTAATTATGATATGTTGTTTATTATATTTGCTTTAGTACTAGAATATTGCCAAATTTTGCATCTATATAATACATCGTCAGTATTATTATACTCATTTCCATTACTATTAATGTCGGTAGTATATTGTATCTATGGAGCCATGTCTATTAGATCAGTCCGTATTAAATACACAAGATACTCATCGATCATTAGCCATCTAGGATGGCCAGGTATGTATTTATATTATTAACATCATGTGAACAAAATATTTGCATTAATTTAATACCGACATGTTATTTTTATTTTTATGTTGATAGGAGTCTACCTTTCTTACATGTCGATAGAGGAAGTTGGCCAAGACTCGATTGACATCACTCAATATACGCATAGTGCCATATCTATAGTAGGTCAAATTTTACGATCTTTGTCGCATTGGTTTCATATCATTAGATTGGCACTTGATCACTATGTTCGTCGATTGGTGGCGTTCAGAGACTCATACATTCCACGTGCCGCATAATGAGTGCATATCACATTGGAGGACGTCAGCATCCAGTTGGATTTATCGATCAACGATCTTTCAGTGATAGGTAATATATGCTAGGATTGACGGCGGATATGTTTTGACTTGTTAGGTGTTGTCCCACCTCCTGATAAACTTAAGGGTTCTAATTGAGTATGGTATGGTTAGCACAGCAATTCAACAAGCCACCCCCTGATGCAAATGTTATAGCGATACAATATTATGCTAGGGCATATATTCTATAGTTGATGGAAGGGTGTCTATTCATGCATAAATCAAATAATCTGACTACTTGTCGATTTTGATGCCATAGGATACTACAATTGGGGTAATACAGGTCTGGATTGTATGAAAAACTTTGTAGAGCAAGTAGGATAAATGCACATAAGATCGTAGTGCATTTTGGATATGTGGTGGATGACATTACCCATCATGGAGTTCTATATCATACAAGAGGCGATCAGGTGAAGGAGCTGCATAGCAGACTATCACACAAATAGAGTATAGTACCGAGGAGCATGAAGGTCCTAGTGAAGCCCAACCCATGGGTCGTCGGAGGCAACCTATTAGGAAGAAGCAACGACTGCCATGTGGGACTTGATCTTTTTTTTATATTATTATATATATATATATACCACATAGACTTGATTATTTATTTGTAAATAAAGTTGTACATTTTTCTATCAATTCAAGTTATGTTGGTCATTGTTTTGATACTTGGCATGCAATGTTCAAGGGTTGACTCAAAAACAATGTTCAAGTGTTGACTTGAAGGCAGGTCACTTATAATGCAATGCATAGGTGTTAACTCGAAAGCATGTTACTTATAATGCAATGCATAGGTGTTGACTCGAAAGTATGTTATGTATAATGCTTATTTTATTGGTCTTTATTTTGTACATGGTATGTTGGTCAATATTTAGGAAAGGTAGATTACAAGAACCAGATTTGGTGACCCTATAAATGATTTGATGATCACAAAATATTAGAGCATAAAAAATAATCTTATATCTATCAAGCTTGCCATAAGAATGTTTTGATAGGAATTGATACTTTTGGTGAGCCTTGGAGTCACTTAGGAAGCATTTGAGCCAAGAAGAATCAAGTTGGGGGATGAATTGTTTGAGAAAAATCAAATTGAGAAAGTCGAGTCAACTCATGGACTAGACGAGTCGACTCTACCACATTTTGAAACTGGCACACAGCCTTGGCATGCCTATGAGTCGACTCATGGATGGCATGAATCGACTTTCTTAGTGGAATAGAAGACTAAATTTTTGGCACAAACAGTCGAGTCGACTCATGACCTAGATGAGTCGACTCATGGACTCAAGCGAGTCGACTCCTTAGCTACCAAGTTGATCGCCAGGCTCGATCGGATGGCTCGATCTTAACCGATCGACTGCCTTAGGATCCCAATTGATTGCATTGGCAAGCCCAAACTAGATAACAATGGTCGACTAGCCGATTGACCTGCCTTGACCAACCACCTCAGTCCAAGCGGTCAACCTACCTCAAGGACCCAATCAATCTCCTTAGATTGAGCATGACAGTAGACTTCAGTCAAGCAAATTGGTCAACTGCCATATTCAATCGATCGACCAAGCTAGATTTTTATTAAAGGGGACGACTCATGGGATGACTCCTATGCTAAAGATACATGGGTTGACTCCTGTGTCAAGAGATGATCGATGGCTCGACCCTTGAGTTTGGATGCCCGTAATGGCTAGTTTTGTAGCCTATGTTTGATCCATTTAATACTCCCTAATCATTCTCCAATGGCTCTAATGGCTAATACAGGTTCTCCAGCATCCATTGAACATATAAAGGTATTCAACATGAGGGATTATTTTTGATAAGGAAGCTACCTTGCTTGGCAATGAATCAAAATCAAAGGGCATACAATATGAAAGAAAGTCTACATCCCTCATAGCTGTCTAATACCAAAGCAAAATACACTAATTTTCAGCATATAAATTCATATGCAATTGAGATGATGTTAATTGAAACATATATTTTATAAGAAATATCAAGTTCAACATAAAATTGGCCAAAATACATTATTTCATTTGACAACTAAGTGAGCACCAAAAGAAAGAAAAATATGCTTACACCAAAAGAAAGCAAAGTGAGCATCAAATTATGTTACACTAAAAATAAATAAAAAAGATGATGCAACATCAGGTGGAGCCTCAAATACTACAACCAGAAGCTGGAGCTTAATCATCCACTACAAGATCCTATGGAGGTGGAAGAAACTGACGATAAAAATGCTGTATGAATTAATCGAATTATGCAAATCCCTCGTTCAGTCGTGCATCCATACGTACAAATCTCTTCATGATAGTAATCTCTAGTGCATCTATCTAAGCAAATAATGCATGCAAATCAAAAAATTGCTAATCAAACTGTATAGGATGTCCGACTGATCTCTATCAATAGGCTGACCTTCTCCCTCACTATCATTTTCTTCTTTAGATACATTAAATATACACCTCCATACCCCACCAGTAAATATATATCCCATATGCCTTAAAGATAACTAATTATAAGTGTCAGTGGGTCTGAGCTTAATAACTTCATCGTCATTAATGATAGGGACATCAAAGGTCTCACTATTATAACAACTCTATAGGGCAAACAAGTTTTAGAACTTTGAAAGGATTCATTCATATAATTTATTAATATATATGATCGATTAATCCTATCGCCTGAAAGAATCATTTTGAGAAGATAAATATTCATGTGTAATATATTAGTCTATTTTTAAGTGGTAATAGATATGCACTAGGTTTAACAGTTCAAGCTAAAATATCATTCTCAAAAATAGTTTAATACAACTTTGATAATCTAAACCTCTATGACTCTAATATATATTACTAAAATATCTATCACTATATGGTGAAATATCCAAAAATTGATCAAGAACACTCCAATCAAACATGATAATTTTTTCTTTCGTATATGATGAAATAGAACAAGCTAAACTATTAAAAATAAAATTACTATAAACTAATTTAACTAGAGTAGGATATGTTGGTTTATTCAGTGTAATCATAGAAAGCCAATCCATCCTTTTAAATAAAAATTTAATTCAAAAATCACCAAAATAATTTAAATCGACTATTCTTCCCCTATAACATTTCTTTGAGAAAAATTTAATATAAAATTTTTGCTATATCTATTATTTAAAAATAAATTCTTTTTATATCTAGATGGTCATTTTTCTTTTTCTACTCAGACTCTTTTTTCTTTCGAAATACCTCCATATTTTTTTGAAGTCATTAGGTATTTTAAAATGGGGATAACGTTGATAAGAGAGGGGAGGTTTCTTAGTTTGGAGGGGTTGAGATTATCAAGAGGGGGAGAGGTTTCTAAGTGTGGATGGGGAGCAGGGTTGGGGGATATTTAAAAACATTGAAATCATAGGTTGAACCCATGTTTTTAATATTTTCACTCATGACCCATGATTTTCCTGAAATCATAGGTTGGACAAGCGAGTTTACTGAAATCATGAGTTGGACCAACGAGTTCACTAAAATCGCAGTTGGACTGTGAGTTCACTGAAATCATGGGTTGGACCAGTGAGTTCACTAAAATTGGACCAACGAATTCACTAAAATTGCAGGTTGAACGTATGATTTTACTAAAATCATAGGTTGGACCTATGATTTTAATGAAATCATGGGTTGGGCCCATGTTTTCAATAAAATCATGGGTTAAGCCCGTGATTTTACAGAAATAGGTTGGATCCATGATTTTAGTCCGCCACATTTTTAGGCTAGCTGGACATAAAATCATGGGTTCAACCCATGATTGCAACGGAGTTGGCATGAAAATCATGGGTTCAACCCATGATTTCCAGCATGGACTGTAAAATGGGAATTAAATTCAGATCATGGAATATTTTTGGGATTAAGTAATAAGAATATTATTTAAAAAATCCTATATAGTAATATCTTTAATTTTATGATTATAAAGTTTAATCATCCGATCTATATCCATATTTATATTCATACTTTTAGTATCTAATTTGTATCTATATTTATTTAAAATAAATATGGATATGAATTTTTGCATTCGACTATTATCCATATCCATATCTATATTCATTACTTAAAAAAAATACGGATATGGATATATTAGTATCCGATCCATTTTCAATCCTCCCATTAATTATGGGGTATATTTAAGTACTTCAAATTATACTAGAATAGCTTTAACATCAATATTTATTGCCAATATTTTCTAACATTTTTGAATGATGAACCAGATAAATTATTTTATTTTTTATAATTATATCGATTTAAATGTAGAATTTAATACCTATACCACTATCTTATATATTATTTTATTAAAATGTATTTGCAAGTTTTAAGATTCAAGGGTTCCTTGAGGGTAACATACTTTTATAAAATATTCTTGTTGAGTTCAATAATATACAAGTCCATCGAAAAAGAAAGTATGTTAATTACGGATAAGGAACTTCAATTTTTTGAGTATGTTTTTCTCAAGGCTTCTAATGTTGATCTTCTATATCTTTTGCTTGTTGATATTTTTGAGTTGGTACTAAAACTTTATTTAATCTTCTTGTTGCCCTACTTCTCTAATTTCTCGGGTCCATGCGTGAATATAAGGAAAAACATGGCAATGTATGGTTTAACTTCAAATTTTGTTTATTGTTTAGTGCAAATATATAAATGGGTTTAGTTCTGAATCATATATCAGACTAACTTTTCAATTTCTCTCAATCTCAAATCATATTGTTGGTTGGGAAGCGATAAGCGTATGCCCAAGTCTAGTTCGGGCCATGGTTCATGTGGGATTTGTCACATCATGATAACTACGTGGCGTGGAATCTCCCATGTCCTCTTCAATCTTCCTCTACAATCCCATCTTCATTAATGACTGTGATCCTCCTGATCTGAGATTTATTCGAGATAGTCTTCTAGGACAATAGGAACTTCACTCTATGACGTCACATGTCGTCCTCCTAAGATTTTCATCTTATGTCTGATCTACCTCCACCTGGAGCTCCAACTCATACTGAACTCACCGCTATGAGATAGTATTCTCTATACTTTCTTCCTTTAATCACCATCCTACTTTCGCGCCTGACCTTCAGGATTTCTCCATCAACTTTCTATCTAAAACTGGTTGAATCCAGTCTGCTCAATATGATTAGATTCTTCTTAAAGCTAGCTATGTATCGAACCTCACCCAACTTCTTTACTATTCCATCATGGAGCTTCATACTGACCATCCCGTTGCCCTTGATATCATAGCTCAACCCATCCAGTAGGAACACAGTACTTTTACTGATCTTCAGAAAGTCAAACAATTTCTTTCTGCAATATACATAATAAAAATAAGTAGAATTTCTAATCCACTTAAAGAAAAAAGTAGATACCTTATCAGTTATTAGAAAGATATTATCACTGTCTTCTATATTGCTACTGGCCATCACCATAGTAGCTTACATTTAATCTTTGAGTTGTGGACAATCTCTAACATGATGCCTCACCTCGTCACACCGGTAGCACCTGATCATGCTCTAGTCCCTCATCCTAGACCTGGACCATTCACCTTGCAATCATCTACCGCTTCATCTGCTGCCTTCTGCTCCTCTAAAAATCATGAAAGCTGAGCTACCACCATCTAAGCTCAAAGCTGAGTTCTTTCTCCTAAGAATCTCGTTCTGAAGAATCACCGCAGTAACTTTATCCATCTTGATGGTGCTCTTTTTCATTAAAAGAGCAGTCAACAAAGACTCATACAAAAAGAAAAGCAATGCTAGCAAGATCAATGCCCTAGTCTTCTCCTCGATTTTCTAGCTAATGTTGAGAAGATCGATGAGGATCTTCTAAAAATTAGATAGATGCTCCTACATACTCTGACCTTCATCCATCCGCAGTTGGTAGAACTGTCTCTAAAAGAATAGCATGTTAGTGAGCGACTTTACTACATACAATTCCTCGAGCTTTGACCACATCACCATCAAAAAAATTTCATCAAGTATATAGATCACCACATCATCCATTAGGTGCAAATGGATCATGCTCACCGCCTGCATCTAGATCTTGCACCTTCATGATAGCCGGCATCTTCTTATACATGAGAGCATCGATCAAATCTTATTGGATGAGGACATTCTTCATCGTTACTTACCATAAGAAGAAATTATCCATTCCATCGAATATATTGATCTCTATCTTGATTGCACTTATCTTCTCCATCTTCAAGTTTTATCACCACTATCACAATCCGCACTCTAGTACCACCAAGCTTTCATATCAATTATTAGGGATCTCGTACTAGAATATTACGGAAGAAAAAAAGAAGAAATTAAATAAAAAGATAATCAAGTATATGGATCAACCCAAAGGCTCGTCTCTAGGAGGCATGCAAAGCTTTACTATGAGAAAAAAATAAATACAAGAAGAGATTATCCACTCTCAACATTCATATATAATCCTCTCAGTTAGAAGCTATCCTTACAAAATTCTCTCTTGGAGACCCTCTGAAATGATCGCAGTTCACTACCTAGCTCTCTACCTGGAGCTCTCTGCTCCCGCTGTCTACTAGTGCCCTCTGGACCGTCGTTTTAACTCTCTACCGACCCACACAGCCATCAGAAAATCCTCTACTCTTAGCCACCGTGACTCTTCTGCAACTTTCAAAAACCCATGGCCTAACAGGCCTTTAAATAGACTGAAATCCTATCCCAATTTGAGTGGGAAAAGCCTTTGATCACATCCATTAAGCCCTCATCTGCCCATTTGCACCCGCGAGCAACCACGACCGCTTGATCTTGCAAGCGATTCACAAAAAACCCCAAAAGGCTGCAAGAAATGGAGCAGAAAATGCCCTCAATCCATAGTGGACTACGAGAAACCAAGTGGAAATGCCCGATGATCAATGCCTCGCACGTGGACCGCATGAGGCTACCATATGCCGCGTGCCTGCTGGGTCGTGCTCGCGGCTTGCCCGCATGCGCTCGCGTGCATTTGGCCTGATAGTGCTGGGCCATGCACCGATGCTGGGCCACATGCTTGCACACGTTCTATCTTGGGCCACACACTCACGGCAGGCCTATACCATGTTCCTGACAGCCTGCTAGCCTGCACTAGCCCATGGGCCCTCTCTGGCAGCCTGCAGATCGTACCACATATTCTTGGCATTCTCTCATGCACATCTCCTCCATCTAGATTCTATTTGGATTGTTTTTGGGCTCATTAAACTTCGTTAATCATCTTGGACCTCGTTGTGGTCTTATTATAGAAGAATTCGAGGTATTTTCTTCAATAAAAGTATATTAAAAACTACATATTTGCATAAACTAGACATATATAGCAAATAAGTCAAGTAGAAGCACAAAAAGATAATCTCAATAAAGTGTTAGATTATCAGACTTTATATTTTAATGACTTACTATTTAATAGCATTATTGGCACTGAGGGTCAATCTAGCTTTGGCTAATGGATTGGAGCTGAGGATGAGAAGCAGAGAATGGCAATTTAAGGATTTTGGAAGTTGACCAAAAGTCAAGAAGCCGACAAAGGGGTCTAGATCTACACTTCAGCCTCTTGGAGCACTCTGAGACACCAAAAACAAAAGAAGTCCACTTGCTGGGGTTTTCTATTGGAAGATTCTCCGATGCCTAAGTCGGTCTACCTCCATAAAATAAAGAAGATTCTAAGAGAGGTAGTAAAAGGAGATGAGATCAAAAGAACAGTAGAAGCGGAGAAGAGTGGAAGGACCGAGTTTGTACAGGAGAAGGTGAGAGAAACATTGTTAATCCAAGAGAGATGTAATTCCATGGGGACATCACTCAACCCAGACTGTAAGAGGTCTATGGGTGGATCACCATGGGAAGAGTGCCATGAGCTCACAAGTATGGACTCGATGATTCAAAGCTTCTCTAGAAATTTAGTGCAACTGTAGAGAGCTTCCAAGTACTCGAGAGAACTTGGAAAGACTTAAACATACCTGGAGTGGAAAAAGACTTGTTCGAAACTTGGAGTGTTCTTGGGGAAAGATTTATAGAGGCATGGGTCAGAGCTCATGGTGCGAACCAAATCGGATTGGGACGGGATGGGATGTGGGCGTAGGCGTGGGTGCGGGTGCGGGTGTGGGTGCACCACCTTGCCAATCCAAAAATATTATTTTTAATTATTATTATTATTTTAGTTGTTAAAAATTTTAATTATCATTTTAATATTTAAATATTAGGTTTCAATTTTCTAACCATTTAACATTTTAATTTTTTGAATATTTGGATTTTAATTGGGCTATTAACCATTTGAACATTGGAGCCTTTAATTGGGCTATTCAATTTTTGAATGTTGGGCTGGCCCAATGTTTAGAATTTGTTGGCTATAAAAAGGGACTCTGGAGTCCTTAACCCAGCAAGGAAAAAATTCAAGCTCATTCTTCTTTTCTTTGCTGATTCTTCCATCTTCTCCACTGCATTTTTTCTTTGCAATTTTTTTTTTATTCCGGGTGCTAAAAGAGCCTTCATCAACCTCCACCATAGTCGTACTCGTAGGAGGAGGAATACCGATCGTATCTTAGGATGGTGTTTCTGGGTATTTCCTGCATGAGGGATGGAAATACACATTAGAATAGTGTTGCACATGCTTTCGAATCTTTTGAAGTTTTGGTTAGCAATCTTTTCTAAGTTTATAATTATAATTATTTAAAATTTTATTAATTTTTCTAAACTATATCTGGTATCCATAACATACAGTATTATAACATTCTAAGGTGTATTTCCCCAAATTATATTTAAAAAACTAATAATATGCTAATCCACTATGATTTTGTTAATCTGCTAAACTAAAATTGGATTAGCATTCTTTAAACATAATCATCTTACTTTATTCTTGAAAATCTGCTTAAAATAATTTAGATATACTGGTTGCTTTTGCTCCTTTTGTTGGATTTAATCAAGTAGTTATAAAAATATTAAACCAATTCTGAAAGGTTGTTCAGAATCATGAAAATATTAAATAAAATTTTTGGATTTCTTTTGCAGCTTCTATACCTCATCTTCTCTTCTCTAATTCTCTATATTAAATCTATAAGAATGGATAGTAATGATGCATCTAGTCTTAAGCTTGAAAAGTTTCATGGCTCAGGATTTGCTAGATGGTAAGAACATCTGGAAGCCTAGCTTATAACATCAGGTCTTATATCTGCTATAGAAAAAAATCTTCCTCATCCTTCAAAAGAATATTCTTCTTCATCTGACTCTAAACCTATAGTAGACAAATCTCCAGAAGAAATAGAGTTTCATTGTAGGTTTAGAATTCTTAGTTGTCTTTCTGATGAATTATATAAAATCTACAGAAAATATAAAACTGCTAAAGAACTCTGATATGCCCTAGAAGATGCCTACATTAAAGATAATGAAGGTATTCAAAGATTTATTGTAACAAACTTTAATAATTGTAAAATGATAGATAATATTCCTATCAATGATTAGATCCATCAATTTCAAATTTTTATCCATGAAATTCATAGGGGTGGTTCTATGTTAGATGAAAATTACCAAGTATCTTGCTTAATTGATAAATTGTCACCTTCCTGATCTAAATTTGCCCAAGAACTTAGAAGAACCCAAGGAATCTTAAGTCTTAGATTTGTTATTCAGTCTATTAGAATCGAAGACCAACATCGTCTTAAGGAGGCTAAAGAAAATCAATTGCAAACCAAGGTAAATTTAATAGAGTTTGATTCTTAAAATAAGAATCAAAACTCTAAGGACAATCAATCTGAATAATTTCAAAACTAGAACTATAAACCTAAGTTTAAAAATTTTAAAAACTTTAAACTCAACGGTAAAGGTCCTAAAGGTAATTCTAAACATAATCAACCAAAAGAAAATAAGAAGAAAAATGATGGAAGGTTCTATTTTGTCTATGGTCGGGACAATCATCTTACCATAGAGTGTTTTTATAGAAAGAAAGAAAAGATCACCACCTTCAAGAAGGGTCAACAAAATCAGCCAAAATCTTAAATTAACATGATAGAGGCTGGACCTACAAATTCTACCTGTAGGTCAATAACCTTTGTACCTACTATAAATCTTGCTTTTTCAAACCAAGATTGGTGGCTAGATTCTGGTGCAAATATTCATATCTATACTGATAGGGCTTGGTATTATTTCTATCAGGACTTAAGTAGAGGAAGTGTAACTGTAGGAGATAAGACATCTATCAATGTGCTAGGAGTTGGAACTATCAAGCTAAAGCTAACTTCTGAAAAAATTTTAACTGTACACGGTATCCAACATGTTCTCGAGATTCATAGAAATTTAATTAGTAGGTCTTTGCTAGTATAATTAGGTTATAAAGTTGTGTTAGAGTCAAATAAAGTTGTAATCTTTAAAGAAGAAATGTTTATTAGGAAAGATTTTGTATCTGAGGATCTTTTCAAAATCAATGTACTATCTTTTTCAATTAATAATAACTATTTCTTATCCTCTAATCAATCTTATGTTTTAAATACTAAATCTTATGATGTATAGCATGGTAGGCTAAGACATGTAAATCATAGGTCAATCATGAAAATATCGAATTTAAACTTAATTTCCAAAATCAAAATCAATCATAGTAAATGTAAAATCTATGCACAATCCAAGCAACCAAGAAAATCTTTTAAATCAATCACGACTAGGAAGACCTAAAAGTTAGAACTTATTCATGGTGATGTATGTGACTCAAATAGGGGACCAACCAGAGGAGAAAATCGATATTTTGTGAGTTTTATATATGATTTTTCTAAATTTTATTTCACCTATCTTTTAAAAATCAAAGATGAAGTTCTTAACAAATTTAAAGTTTATAAAGCTGAAGCTGAAAACCAACAAAAGAAAAAGATTAAGATAATAAGATCTGATAGAGGAGGTGAGTATACTTCAAATGAGTTTACTTTGTTCTGTGAAGAGCATGGAATAATTCATGAAGTTACAGCCCCATACTCATCTCAATCTAATGGTGTGACTGAGCTCATAAACCAAACCCTACTAGACATGATCAATGCCATGATTATAAATTCTGGTGTACCTCAGAACTTGTGGGGGGAGGCTCTTCTATCAGCCTGTTACGTTCTAAATAGAATTCCATCTAAGGATAATGAAAAAACTCTATATGAAATTTGAAAGAGACATGTACCTATGCTAAGTTACTTTTGAGTGTGAGGGTATTTAGCAAAGGTCAGAATCTTTGAACCCAAAACAAAAAAGATTAGACCTAAAACTATAGATGCTATCTTTGTAGGATATTCTCTTGATAGTAATACATATAGATTTCTAGTAATTAATTTTCAAGTTTTTGGAATCTCAAATGATATTATTATTAAATCTAGAGATACAACCTTCTTTAAAAATATCTTTTCCTTCAAAACTCAAATTTTTAATCAAACTTTTGATCATTCTTTAATATCTCCTACTGCTGGTTCTTCTTCAGATCATCCTTCTACATCTCAACTTGATCATGATCTTTTAGAACCAAATCTTTTCCTTGAACTTGGAAGGAGTTAGAGAGCTAAAATTGCTAAGAGTTTTGGTGAAGAGTTTATAACATTCATGATTGAAGAAACATTGACAACTTATAAAGAAATTATGAGCTCTCCTGAAGCTCCCTTCTGGAAGACGGCTATAAATAGTGAGATTGAATCAATCATTGAAAATAACACTTAGATTCTTACTGATTTACCTCCTGTAAGTAAACCTCTAGGATGCAAGTGGATCTTTAACAAAAAACTTAGGATAGATGGATCTATAGAAATGTATAAGGCTCGTCTTGTAGCTCAAGGTTTTGAACAAAAGGCTAGCTTTGACTTCTTTGACACTTATTCTCCTATTGCTTATATCTCTACTATTCGTGTTCTTCTTGCTTTGGCTTCCATTCATAAACTTTTTATTCATCAGATAGATGTCAAAACTACCTTCCTTCATAATGATTTAGAAGAAGAAATTTATATGAATTAACGTGAAGATTTTTCTGTGCCTGATCAAGAAAATAAAGTTTGCAAGCTAGTTAAGTCCTTATATGGACTAAAGCAATCACCTAAACAATGGCACAAGAAATTTGATAATGTTATTCTCTCTAGTGGTTTTCAAATCAATGACTTTGATAACTATTTATATTTTAAGAGATTTGATGATCTATGTGTTCTTCTCTATCTATATGTTGATGATATTCTTATACTAGCACCAAATATCTAATTAATGATACAAAAACTTTGCTATCAAATCACTTTAATATGAAAGATTTTGGCCAAGCTGATGTAATCTTAGGTATGAAGATTAATACATCTTTTAACTCCTATTACCTAACTCAATCTCATTATACTCAAATAATCTTAGACAAGTTTGGATACTCTAGTCTTTCTCCTTTATCTGCACCTTATGTTTCTAATGTTCAATTAGAAAAGAATACTAATAAGTCTGTAAATCAAGAAAAATATGCTCAAATTATTGGATCATTCTTATATTTAGCTAATAGAACTAAACCTGATATTATCTATGCTATTTTTAGATTAAGCAGATATACCAGTAACCCTAGTATATCACATTGGGCTGCTCTAGAAAAAGTTTTTCGGTATCTTAAAGGTACCATTTTTTTTGAACTTAGATTTGTTGGCTATCCAGTCAACTGGATATTTGATTCTTTAGATATTAAATCTACCTCTGGATATATTTTTAGTTTTAGTGGTAGTGTTATTTCTTGGTAATTTATAAAATAAATAATAATAGCTAAAAGTACCATGGAGGCAAAATTAATAGCTCTTGATATCACATCCTTAGAAGCTGAATGGCTGAAAAATTTATGATCATCTATTCTGCTAATTCAAACATCCATTCCTCCTATATTTATTTATTATGATTCTAGAATTGCAATTGATTTCTATAAAATAAAACTCATAAATTATAAAACTAATAGACATATAAAATTAAGATAAAAGTCTATTAGATGGCAACAAAAGTATGATATTATTATATTAAATTTTATAAAATCTGATCAAAATTTTGCAGACTGCCTTACTAAAGGCTTGAATAGAACTAAGATCCTTATGTCATCGAGGAAAATGGGGCTTTGTCCATAATGGATCTTTTAATAGTGAGAACCCAACCCCTGTGATAGGAGATTCCTTGAAGGAGATTCAATGTGGTAATAACAAACTAATTGATTGGTCAACGAGCACATATAATTTATTTAATATAGGAGTCATAGACTCTATCCCATCCCTATGGTGATTAGTACTCCTATGAGTGGTTAGGAAGAGTTATCTTTAAATGAGATCCGAGAGGTATTCCTCGAGATGTGATACTACACATATTCTTGAAGAAGCTCACTTATATGAGAGTATCCATACATGGCCACGGATATGAGATTTGGACTGATCTCTAGTAACTTTCATAAAAAAAATCAAGATACTTGTGCAGGCCACTAATGCACAGTCTAGCGATAAAGAAACTCTGTACTGTATGTGTAGTAGTTGAAGTCTGGTTCAAAAAACGTAATTCAAGATTTGGTTCACTCCAATTTCTTTAGATGAAGACTATTTATACTAAGTAAGATTAAATTACCTTACCCATTGCATAGTATAAGCATCCAGAAATTTGTATTATTGTTCTTTGAAAAATTTTTAGTTTTTTGGAGGATTGTTGGCGGAAAATTAAAAGTTGAAAACTCAAAATTTTTCTAAAATTTTTTCTCTAAATTTTTTTTCAATCTTTTTTAGATGTTTTAGTCCCATATCGAAAATGAAAAGTTTTTTTTGAGGCATTTATATGAGAAAAGAATTTGGCTTAGCTCTTAGAGGTGTTTGAGGAGATTTGAAAAAAAATCTTTAATATGCGCATGCACGAACCGAACTAAATCGAGATGGGATGGGATATTTTTTTTATTTAGTTGTTAAAAATTTTAATTACCATCTTAACCATTTAACATTTTAAATTTTTGAATGTTTAGATTTTAATTGGGCTATTAATTGTTTGAACATTGGGGTCTTTAATTGGGCTATTTAATTTCTGAACGTTGGGCTGGCCCAACGTTTAAAATTTTCTAGCTATAAAAAAAATTTTCTAGCTATAAAAAGGGACTCTTGAGTCCTTAACCCAGTAGGAGAAAAATCTAAGCCCATTCTTCTTTTCATTGCTGATTCTTCCATCTTCTCCATGGCATTTTTTCTTTGCAATTTTGTTTTGTTCTGGATGCTGAAAGAGCCTTCATCAGCCACCACGATCGTGCTCTCAGGAGGAATACAGATCATATCTTGGGATGGTATTTTTGGATATTTTCTGTATGAGAAACGGAAATATATCTTAGGACAGTGCTGCGCACACTTTGAAATCTTTTGAAATTTTGGTTAGTGATTCTTTGTAAGTTTATAATTTTAATTATTTAAAATTTTATTATTCTTAAACTATCTCCGGTATCCATGACATACAATGTTACATTGAGTGGAGGGAAATTTAAATTGCCTTGTGTACCTTCGGGATGGCCGTGTGGTAGGATCTAATTGGCCAAGATGATGGACTCTGTAGTTGGTTTATGTCAAATTCTTATTGATCAGTGGTACTATATCATATGGATCAGATCAGACTTATTTTTAACAATGTCGGTGGAACTTGAGCTACAAAAGGGAACATGTCCTAATAATGCATGAAAATTCCTCCAATACTCCTTGTGCAGGCATTTTTCATAGATAATCTCTAAGGCGTAACCTAAGAGTTTGAATCCGCTAAAGACGTTTTCTTCTTTCTTTTTTCTAAACTACATTTTAGCAAACAGATATCTATGTAAGTTTTTTGGTTGTACACTTTCTAGCCTGATGCAATTTGGGAAGAAATGGATGGGAAAAGAATCTAAATTTATTATTTCAGCCTATAAAATCTGTTACCTACCCAACTTGTAGAGAATTTCTACAATTTGTGTTGTGGAGAGCCTGTTGGCCTTTGGGTCGTTAGTTGGCTTCATTTTTTCCTTTTTAGATCAGGCTTGCTTTGTTTATAGTAATATGGGGTCAATGATGCTCAAGCATGATACCACATGATATTGTCCAAGGAATCAGGTGTGTGCACACGTTAAACCAGGTTCATTTTGAGATAAACCTGAAATTGAACCAATTTAAACCGGTTTTCTAAAACCAAAATTAAAGTCAAACTAACCATCTACAAAAATCACTGGAAATAGATCAAGAAATTTGATCCTTTTCGATTTATTGGATTGATGTTCAATAAGTCAAATTAAATGGGTCAAGCCCGATCTTAATATAAAAATTTTATTTTATATACAAAAAAAAATATAATAAAAATTTAAAAATTGAAATATACACACATAGGGTGCATTGGTTACGTTTTTCTTATTTTTTATTTTTATTTTTTAAAAATTATTTTTATTTTTTTAAAAATATTTTTATTTTTTTATTTTTATTATTGGATAAAAGTAAAAAAAGTAAAAAGTATATTTGAAAACTATGTTGCTATAAAGCAAAAAGTAATTACATGTCAAGTAAAAAATAAAAAATAAAAATTTTTATTTTATATATAAAATAATTATTTTAATTTGTTTGATTTTTGCTTTTTACTTTTGATGTTATCGGACATTATTTTTTTTATTTTATTTTTTAAAAATTTAAAAATAATAATAATAATTAATCAAATGCATTCTAAATTTTTCGATTCAAGATTTTCTCAAACTAACACCCCGATTGAAATATTTTTAAAAAATATATAATAAAGTGAATCAAACATACTACTTTGGATCAAATTTGGGGTTTGACCAGTTTTCTGCATGTTGTAGCATCATTTTGACCAAACGAGGCGCATGCTTAAAGTTCAATAACTGTCATGTTAAGCACATTACACTTATCTTTAACTACGGCATGAAAGACTAATCCACGCATTGGCCGAGCATCCCAATCACCCAATGATAAAGGATAATGCTCTCCTTTTTTTTTTTTTCCCTCCCAATAGAAGCTACGTCTTCGTCTTTTCCAAAAATCTTCTTGTAATGACTATAAATCTTAGATTGCATTTAGTACATTACCAAGCAGTAGTAATCTAGATTATTAGATAATCTAGATTACCTACAATCTGAATAGATTACCAGTAATGTTGATTACTATATTTGGTACATGTAGGTAACGTTGTAGTAAAATTACTGAAAATCTAAATTGACATGTTTGGTATGATAATTAGCTTAATATCAAAATTTTAAAATATCCTCAAATCAAATTTATTAAAAATCACATCCTATGTATAAAATATAAATATATATTATAAATATATAATATATAATATATTATATTCTAATATATATTTATATTTATAATATATTATAATATATTATTATAATATTATTATAATATATTTTACTATAATATCATATTATTATAATATATAATAATAATAATAATAATAATACTTTTATTATAATATAACATAATATTATATTATATAATATTATATTTTTAATATAAATATATATTATATATTATAATATATAATATAATATAATTATAATATATTAGTATAATATTATTATGATAATATTATATAATATAATATTATGTTATAATATTTTTAAATATAACATAATAATATATTATCTAATATTATTATATTATTATATTATTATATTATTAATATAATAATATTATTACATTATATAAATTATATTTATAATATAAATATAAATATTATATATTATAAAATAATATTATAATAGAATATAATATTATATTATTATAATATATTATTATTCAAATAATTATATTATAATAATTATTATATTATATTATATTATAATAATATCATAATATAACATAATATTATATTATATAATATATTATATTATTATAATAATAATATTATTATATTATATATATTATATTTATAATATAAATATATATTATGTATTATATATAATAATATATTATATTCAAATATATCTTTATATTATAATATATCATTATAATATTATTATATTAGAATATTATTATAATATATTATTATAATAAATTATTATTATAATATATTATTATATTATAATATTTATAATATAATATTATGTTATAATATTACTATAATATAATATTATATTATATTATATTTTTTATAAGGATATTTTTATCCAAATATATCATTATTAGATTATCAAATATTTGATAATATGGATAGCCATCCCTTCTATTGGTAATCCAGATTACCTCATAAAAGATAATTTAGATTACCAACTTAAAAAGCATACCAAATATGATAATATGGTGGGATCTTTTTAAATTATCAATAATCTGAATAGATTACTGGCTACCAAATACAACCTTAGTTTCTCTGAAATTACAAAATCTAAAATTGCCATTATGACTACAAACTAACATCCTGCCAGGCAACTCTACACAACCATTAGGAGCTTGGCACCAATCCAAGTGAGTCGAGTATACAAATATTAATTTAATATTATTATTTTAATCATTAATTTTATAGTCATTTATTATAAACTAATATAAATTATATCATATAATATATTCTAATTATAAGATTAAATATAATCAAGATTATTCTTTCAAACTATATACTAGTTGTTCGGCAATAGAGTCAATTAGCATTTTATATAAATCACTTGTGAAACACCTTCCACGATTTCAACCTCGAATATCCTTCCATAGGGAATTAGTGCAATATTTGGGCCAAAAGTCTATCTATAATTTCTTGTTTACAATTTAGAAAATTGAGAGGAACATTTATATCCATAGGATATTTCAAAAAATTATTTTTAAAATATTCATGTAATTTATATGATTAAAGAAAAATAGTTAATGGATAGTTTATGTTTAATTTTAATCTATCTGATTCAAACAAAGACTAGAAGTGGAAGTTAATGATGCATTCAAAGAAAAATATGCAAACCTAGAATTTTGATAGGATATGCATGCTTTTTTCCCCTACGATAATCAAAGGATAGACATGACAGTAAATTTTTTCTACAAAACACACGTTGTTAATAATAAAGCTGGTTTTAGATTTCTTTCCAATTCAAATAGACTAGTAATTAGGCATGAAAAATATGCTTTAAAAAATAATTATAAAAATAAAAATAAATAAAATAAAATAAAATAAATTTAAGATATAAACTAGCTTATATCTCATGTAATACATGGGATGTGATGATCAAATAAGAACTAAAAAATCATTTGATCGGTATTTCATTTCGTTGGAGTAAAGACATCTCAAAATAAAAAATGAAGAAGCAATCCAAATAATCATATAAAATCTTATCATGATTTTTATCTTTATCATGATCATAAATTTTCAACAAATAAATAATAATCTAGACTCTTTTATATAACCAAAATAAATTACAAAATATAATTTAAAAGAACTTTCAGTAATATTTATCTTTTTAAGAACTAAATTAGAAAACTTAGATGGGACATGTGGCGGATGGAGATAAAAACTTTCATCATTTTAATATATATATATTAAAATAAAAATAAATCAAAATGATAAGTATTATATGTGGAGTTAATTTTTTTTATTTCTTGAATCTAAAAATATATTTAAAGAAGAATTTAAAAAATATAGTATAAAAGCTCAAATAGTGCAAGATTATAGGCCGGAATATATTGAATTGAACTTTCCTCCATTTTGATAGGAGAGAAAGTACCTATTAAGTAGGAGGGGTGGTAGTTAGAGGAATCATATTAAGTCCCTTAATTTTCTTCTTTCTCGATCTTCCCTACTAAAAGATTATCATTAGTGGATGAATTGAGGAGAGAGATTGGAAGAGAATATGAGCATATGCTTATAAATTGGGCAGATTTGGTGGGATAGAGAGATAAATTAGATGGTGAATCTCATCCTATTATCCTTTTCAAGATATGAGATTGAAACTTCAATTAAAGGGAGGGTTAAAATCTAGGAAGAGAGAGAGAGAGAGAGAGAGAGAGAGAGAGAGAGAGGTTGTTTTGATTTTTCTTTCCAAGTAGAGAGAATTTGACCAAGTTATAAAAGAAAACTTAGCCATTCCCTTTTTTATTTTTCAAATATAACAATAGAGATTGAGATAAGATCTAAATATTACTTCCTAGCAGCATGATGGTGCTACCCTCGTATAGCAACCACTACAACAGAAAACTTAGTCAAACTTATTAAAATATATGAATAGAGGTAAGTATGAGGTTTAAATATTATCTAGGTAGCAGCTTGATGATGCTACCCTTGTATGACATTCATTTAAGTTGAGATAGTTTTTGATGAATGTGATGTATCTCCTAAATTGTAAGCTATCAGTCATATAAATTTTTTTTTTAAATTTTTATCTTTTTTTATTTAATTCTTTAAAAAATAAGCTTTTATATTAATACCTATATTTTATACAAAAATTAATGAAAATCTAAAAAGATATATGATTCGAAACTACTTTTTTGTAATATGACTAGATGATTACATATCTAACGCATGTTATTATGATCCAATGAGTTAAATTAACTTCTCGGAGCTCATGTATATGATGCGGACTACTTGGAATGATCTTAATTTTAATTTTTTGGAAAGATATATTATATTCTAATTAACATTCGGTTCATAACAACCTGTATTATATATAAAAAAAGGTATTTATTATTTTTAATCTTTTTTGGATAGCGAAAGTTTTTTTTCTTTTTTTTTAATTTTTTTTTTTGTTTTTTTTGGAAGTGTATGCTTGTCTTTGGCTGAACGGATTTTTTTTTTCCCGTATGGTGACATGAGATGCCGTATCTTCTCCGTGACTGTATTTCTATCTATAATTATTTTATTTTATTAAAATTTTGATGACTAATGACTTTCATTAGTTTCCATCTTCCCTTTGTAAAAGAAAAGTTAAATGCCGTACGTTACGTTCGATCTACTTCCTTTCGCCATCAAATATACAAATATCGCAAACCCGAAAAGCTCGGGCTCTTCTTTCCGATTTGGCTCGTCCTAATTACAGCCTAAATTAAAGAAGACTAATATGATATTGATAGCGTCCCGATTGGGAGCAGTAAATTTAGACTTGATATCAAACTCTGATTACTTCGTGGTTATCCCACGTTTTTATTAATTCCTTTTGGTCATCCATACAAATCAAATTAGGTAGGATTTCCAGCACCAAGTGGCACCGCTATCCGCTTTTTCCCGACCCACACTTGCTCTATATAAATCCATCACTCCTTCCATCCTTCCTACCTCTCTTTCTCTCCTTATTGGCTGTCATTGGTGTTAGATAAAATCCTGTTCATACTCTTCTTCTATTGCTTTCATCGATACCGTATATCGGTAGAGTACGTTTTCTATTCTTTCTTTTTTTTTCTTTTTCTTTTTTTTTGTACTGCTTTAGTTTGTCCATGTTTGCTAACAGAATTTGCATTAAGTTGTCTTTTTCGGTTTTGGCTTTAGAATTTTTAGTCCATTGCTATGAGTTATCCATCGGTGCCAGAGGGGCATTGCTCCCATCTCCCTTTTGTTGAACTGTGGTTACTCGAATTCAAAAGCTTTAGGGATCGGTTCGGATCATATATCTTCGTTTTTTCTTTTTTTTTTTTTCTTGACAAGTTTGATGGTAATGATGCCATTGTTGTGGAGTTTTCCATGCCGTGATGGAACTGATTTTGATTTCTACTACTTTTTCTGTTTTGCAACTGGAATCCTTTTAACAAATATTTCTTGGTTGTAACTATCAAATCTTATCTATTTTGTGGCCCGCATTATGAACTGCTGCATTTTATATAATTCCACTAGGACAGCTCTTCCTCCCCACTTCCCTCTTTGTTGCACTGGATCGCACTATCTCCTGTAAGCCTAACACATTCGCAGTTTGTGGAACATCTAATCGTTAGAGTCCACTAAAAAAGGCTTTTTTACCGTTTTTATGGTTTCCAGTGATTATGCTTTTATCTACATGCCTTTCTATACAATATCATGGCAAACTTGCAATTCTAATATGGCAATAATTTTCTACTTTTTCTTTCATTTACATTTTCCTTTTTTATTCACACCAAGATGCAAATTATTTGTTTGTGAGGAAAAAAATAAAAGATTATAATTAGTGTTTGGTTATATGTATGCTATTCTGATCAATATAGCGATGGGACGTTCTCTAGATTATATTTTGGTTGTTCGTGATGTGTATTGGAGTGAAATTATATGCATGAATTACAACTCAAATGATATATAACAAAATGCAGGACACCATATTTAATCCAGTGTTCATTTCCTTGTTTCCCACTAAAAGCTCAATACACCAAGCTAGCACATAAATTATCAACTCATGACACCTATTATTTGGCACCTTATTGTCAACATATATTACATCTCCAAGGAATAGATGTTGGTTTAATTTTTTGCAAAATATTGGTGGCTCTGTTTTAACATTGCATTTTTTTTGTTACCTATTAGATTTTTTTTTTTTTTTGTAATTTCTTAATTTTCTTTGAAATAATTTTTGGGCTTCCACCTCACATTTGATCGGTCACAAAATGAGGAACAAGGTAGGGAAGGATCCCCAGGGCAAACCAAAATGTCCCACAAGAGACTCAACAAGAAGCCCCTTATCAAATCTCCATGTGCTTATTAAGTTCGTCTGAAGTAACTAGGCTTCAGAGTTGAGGGGTCTCATTTATTCACATCAAGAAAAAGGAGAGTTCTCATTTAGACTTTTGAAGATGAATTCACTTTATTATGACTTTTCTTCTGCTCTGTAGCAAGCTTTTACATTTTTTTGTTGCTTGTTTCACCTCACCTTCCTTTCTTCTATGTTGATATAATTTGACTTGTCGACCTTTGGAAGAGATTCCCTGCAACTTGTGGATTATATGAGGATTTGTATCATATCTCCTTATCAGTATCCTCTTGCTGGTGGTGGTCCTTGTTGGATGGTGATCTCTTGCTTTCAACATGTTTGAGCTCTCAGTTGTATCAGTAGTTTTGCAATCATTCAATTTGGACTTCCTCTTTTCAGTTGTGTGTAAGACTATCTCATCTCCCCTTTGGCTCTTGCTGGGATTCCATCTTGATGGCCAAGCAAGCTTCTATATATCTCGTGTGGTGCCCACAGCTTAATTGGAATGGGTCCACTGATGTTTGGATTGGAACTGAGCATTGTGTTTGTTCTTTTAGCTCTTCTAACATGTTTGGATATTGGATATGTTCTTGTTGACCATTTGAGCATATATCTTAGAGGCCTCACGGCTCATATCTTCTGAGTTGAGACTGTGGTGGAAATAACACCATATGGGCATCCCTTTTGACGCCGTGTGCTCTGAGAAAACCTTTTCAGGCTAATACACCATGTCCATAACTCACAAACCTGTTCTATTTTGTGGCCCGCTTTATGAATCCTTACTTGTTGATTGTCCCCATCAAGGGGTGAATCCTCCTTTTCATACTATTTTTTCCCTAAATCCTCACACAAAAACCCAACCATTATTATGAATAGTGTGTTATATGAACTCTATTGCACTTGGTGTGTAGGTGGTGTGGGCATGGGCATGGGTGTGGATGTGTTGTGTATCTGTGTCTGCATCCCTACTGATGTTATTCATCTCTATGTTACTTCTTTTAATTGTACAATCAATAGATATTTTACTATTTTCATGATTTCGAGCAGTTGTTCCATTGTTCATATGCTTTCAAACATAAAATTATGTACTATAAAACTGGTTCTGGTGGAGTTACAACAAACAGCAATGCTGTCTTTTCTATTTTATAAAAACCCTTCTTCTTTCTTTTGTTTTCCCCTTTTTTGTTTGAGTAATATGGTGGTAAAGTATCATCTAAAAAAGGGATGCCCAAAGGGCAGCCCCCTAGAAGAGGGATGCCCGCCAGCTGAGTAGACAGCTATGGGCTGCAAAAACCGTTCTCAACAACCTCTTTTGGAAGCAAACAAGATGGCTACATGCACATGTGAGAGAGAGTGAGAGAGAGAAACAGAGAGAGAGCAAAAGATGCTAATCTTTGTCTGGTTGTATGATTTATGTAGAAATAAGGCACTTGTTATAGGTTATAGGTGACTAGCATATAGAAATATGCTAATGTTGTACATCTGATACCAACTAGTGACCCTTACATGAATCCATGGGTATGTAAAATTATCATTCAGACCTTTGACAAATTTGATTTTTACTGATGTTTTTTTTTTCCGATTTTTGTTGGTGGTTATATTCATTTTCACTTCATTTGTTTCCCAATATCTTAACTTCTTCTCACCTTTTTTCAAGGTTCTCCTATTTAATTGGTAGATTCTACTTAGGCTATGCTTCATATCTTCTTCAATTCTTTTTTTTCTTTTTTTTTTAAAAAAAAATTTCTCTTTGTTTGGGTTTTGGGAGGTGGGGGGAGGTTGTGGGGTTGTTGCCTGATGCTAGATCCTCAGGATCAATGTTCTTTTCAATTCCTAGGAGGAAATAATCAAGTAGGTAGGTATCATATTAACATGATGATGCTTCTTTGAAAAGCAGATGGTTGATGTATTACTTATAGTAAAATTGCTAGCTTCATATACTTTTTATTATGCATAATTCTTAAATCTTTGTTTTATATTTAGACTCAACTCATAAATTTGTTCTCTCCATTTGGCTTTCCTTAAGGTTTCCTCCTTTCAGAACTGTAAATAAATACCTGAAGATTCCATTGTTGTATGATGGCGAGTTCCCGATATTCCCTATTCATTCTTCTATTCATATGTTGCTGGGTGTTAATGGAAGGATCAGATTATTCGAAGTATAAGGATCCTAAGCAACCACTGAATGTTCGTATCAATGATTTATTACGCCGGATGACCCTTGCTGAGAAGATTGGACAAATGTCACAAATTGAAAGGAAAAATGCTACATACGATGTCATAAAGAATTATTTTATAGGTACAAATTTTAGTGTCTCTATTAAATTCAAAACATGGAAAGGTATAGTTGTTGTTGTTAAGCTAAATATGTGTTGCAGGTAGTGTACTCAGTGGGGGAGGAAGTGTGCCTGCACCTAATGCTTCTGCTGAGACATGGATGAATATGATAAATGAGATGCAGAAGGCTGCTTTGTCTACACGTCTAGGAATTCCAATGATTTATGGCATTGATGCTGTTCATGGACACAATAATGTCTACAATGCCACCATTTTCCCACACAATATTGGGCTTGGAGCTACAAGGTTAGTATATCGTACTCTAGAGACCCAACATTTTGTTGTTATCGGAATCATTTTTTGTGTCAAACTTAACTTAATGCTACCTGATGAATCTACTAATGTTTCTAGGAAATTGATATGTCATGTTGAACATAACAGTCTATTTTAACAGTGAGTACTTTTTTTTTTTAAGAATAAATTAAATTAACAAACAAGTAAAAAGTAAACAATAAATAGAGAGAGAAATTTAGAAGCAGCCTGGTAGTGGAGGCACACTTGCAACATTGTCCTTGTTGATGGAGAATGTTGGTGCAAAGGATTTACACCTCTCTTCTACTCCTGAAGCTCAGCTTAATCTGCCATAGACCACCTTGCCTGCACGAGCAAAGGTTGTTGAAGGTTTGAATTGGTAGCCTTTAGACACCAAGAACCCAGAATTGGCAAAATGTGAAAGCCGATGTCAAAAGCATTTTTCTTAATCATACAGTCCCCAGGTAAATGTTAGAAGCAATTAATCTAACATGGAAGTGCCCTCTCTTCATTCTGTATTCACAAGCCCTTTATATGGTTCCAACAGGTGGAGCAGACAGATGCAATTCTGAGGAAAACATCCATCGACAGAAGCATTTCAAAACAAGTTTGCCATTGACTTCAAAAGGTTAAAATCCAAAAGAAATAGTTGTTAGTCTAAAGCGCAAATGGCTGTTGGAAATCAGAGTTCCAGGTGAAATGCCCAGTTCAAGGCATACCGAGCTGTGCTGGCCTTCACCATCTCCCTCCCTCCCTCCCCCTCTCTCTCTCTCTTTTTTCTCATCCATTCTTCCTCTCCCCCACCTTCTCTGCTATGTCAGTTCAAGCTCAGCATTGAACGGCATGAGGGTGTACTGAACCATGCCGCTGGCCGACTGGTCCAAGTCTCGACACCGGCACAGTGCACACCTTGCCAGAGATGTTTTGAAAGGATACATGTATGGTTTAAAACTTTCATAAATAATGAAAGAAGAATCAACAATTTGTTTGTAAAGTTTAAATCAAATAAATATGATAAAACTCAATGTGTTGGAAACTTTATTTCCAACTTTCAAGTCATAAAACTTTGTGTCAATAAAAAAGAAACTCTAATGGTATTTAAGTTCTAACATGCAATAAAATTCTCAGGGGACTGATCTGTTGATGAAATAACTTCTTCTATATGATAAATATATTTGATATGAATTGATTAATGTCATTTTAGTATCATCTTGTAGTGTAACTCCAATTATTTGTTCTCTAGCATGTTTCGGAGTTACTGCTATTTTACTTTGGTTGTGAAAAGTTTGTGCTATTCTGGTTCTTGGTAGAAAGGCTTCTGCTGGTACCATTCTTAAATCAGATGAACCTGCATAATTTAGTCAGAAGGGAAAAAAAACATAATTCTATGTCCCAACTGTTATATGTCAGGGTCTTGCCTCTCAAATTTCTGAAGAAGAATGAGGTGCTGGTGAATCATCAAGAGGAAAATTGTTTCTTATAGGAAACATTCTTCTGCAATATTTACAATGAGTAGAAGATTTAATTGAAGTTTCCTTAAAAGAAGAAAACAAATAAAAGAGGTAGCACTTAAGCTCTTTAACTTACTTTTTTGGTAAGGTTAAAAAAATACTCTGAATAAGAAGATCAAAGAGTCAACCCTCATATTTGAGGTCTATTTTTTCTAATTATATCTTTTAGAAACATCCACAAATGTTGGAAGTGTGCTTACCGTTAAGACTTGACTGGAAAATTATCAAGTGGAATCTTGATGAAGCTATAAGACCTTACAAATGTTCATGTAGGAGAAGGAAAACAGAAGCAACAGTAACAGTACGCTTTTCTAGTGTTAAATGTAAGACTGCCTGTTCCTTTGGCATTCAAATGAAAAATAAAAATGTAAGCTTTTGCAGGCCTGAAAGATGTCAAGTTCAATAGGGTCTTCTCATGGGTTGCTCAAAAAAAAAGAAAAAAAGAGAGATGGCTCATAGGAGATTTGCAGGCTTATTTTCCATGTCAATTGCCTAGTGATTTGTCATTTAACTGTAACTAGTCTATGCACAAGGTTGACACAGAGTGGCAATTCACTTAACATCCTGCTTGCACACATATGGCAGTAGGTATCAGGAAGTATTCCAACAGATTGTAGGAGTAACATTTTTATTGATTTTGAACCAATTCGGTCACAAATTGAAAATATATCTTTCTATATGCTTCATGAGTGCCATTAATTATTGGGATACTATTGAAAGTATTCACTAATCACAATCAGCATAACATTCTAGAATGGGAACAATCTCCTAAAAATGTCAGCTCAATAGCAATAGTTGGCCCTGTCACATGAAACAAATATCCTGCTAACATTCTAGTTTTCTCTAATTGTTCCATTATCATATCTAAATGTTAAATATCATAATAGTAAAATTTCTTACTCTTTGAAGAATGTCAAAGTTTCTTATTGTTGTATAGCCTCATCTTGCATATATTGGTAGAGGCAACTTTGTCATTTTCTTTGTGATTCAATCTAAAGCCCTTCTTGGTTCCTAGATCTTAGATACAGAAACAGCTTTGCAGAAAACCAGTGTCATTTTAGCCTAAATTGCTTTGTATGTTTGCTATTTTTAACAAAAGTGTCAGAATACCCTAAAAATGATGAATAAATTGAATATATTTTTTTATTATTGTAAAATAATTTCTTCGTATATATATTTTGTAAACAAAGATTCTTAGTATATCTGCAATCTTCAGTCTTAATTCTGATATAAAATTCCTTTCTTTTAGGGATCCAGCACTTGTGAAGAAAATTGGTGCAGCAACTGCTCTTGAAGCTAGAGCAACAGGCATTCCTTATGTTTTTGCTCCATGTGTCGCGGTAATGTTTGTAATAAAAGAAAATTCAGTTTCTGTGAATCTTAGGTTTTATGCAATGAATAAATTCTGTTAGAAATATCTCTTGCAACAAAATATTAGTAATGTTTCTTTTTATTCTTTGCATGATCTTGTTTAGGTCTGTAGAGATCCACGATGGGGTCGCTGTTATGAGAGCTACAGTGAAGATCCAAAGATCGTCGAGGAAATGACACAGATAATTCCAGGCTTACAAGGAGATATTCCAGAACATTCTCGAAAAGGAGTTCCATTTGTAGCAGGAAAGTAAGATATTTCCACCAATATCATCTTCAATCAGAATGCATTAATTTATATCATTTTTTTATTGCTACGCAATCCTTTAGGTTTGTTTGTTTTCAAATCATCATTACAAGATTGATGATAGTGGAGGTAGCTTAGCGATCACAGAACCAACTTGAACTGGGCAGTTCCGCCCATACCGAATTGAATAGATGCCAAGTCAGAATGATTCAATAGGTTAGATTAGTTTGGTTATAAAACCCTCCCCTCCTTCCCCACCTGTTCCCCTCTTCCATGGTTCAAGGGCTTTTGAGGGTTGTCTTGCTTGCATCACCACTGGATGCCACTTGCTCCCCCTTTTGATGCAGGCCATCACCAGTAAGCCTTCTCCCCTCTAATCTCAAAACCCCAACTCTTGAGACTCTTCTCATTGACTGAATGCTTGTTTTCCCCTCAAAACCCATCCTTGTGGTCTTTGATTTGCTTGTATTTGGAGGTTTTCTCAGGGCCTTAATTCGGGGCATGGTTTTGTGATCTCTGTGCTTGCCAATTGAATGCTGTGTGGATAGCAGAAGGGAAGATGGATCTGTCGGAGGATGCTTTGCTGCAATGCTTTGCTGATAAGCCCCCAACCCCCCACCTCCACTCGATTGAATTAAACATATCCTCAGCCACTACGAGCCCCGATACCAATTTAGCAAACCTTGTCTCCAAAACCTGTCTTGAAATTGAACTTTGAAGTTGTAGTTCTTGGTAGTGGGCTTACAAAACCAGAATCAAATCAATGTCAATCAATTAACTTGGTCTGAGTTTCTGTATCTTGCAGTTCTACTCTCTCTCTCTCTCTCTCTCTTCTTTATGTCTGTCTCTATTTGCCATCTGGGGAATAAAATTAAAGGGAAAAGAATACAATTTATGTAGAAAATCTTAATCTTTTTGTCCAAGATCTCAGTTTTTTTTAAAATGCTAATTCCTTAAGTTAGTAAAATAAGCAATGAAGTGTATCCCATATGATAGTTGTTCTATATGATGTATCTGATATCATCAATTCTGCTCGTGTCTTCTAATAGGAGGAATGTTGCTGCATGTGCTAAACACTATGTTGGTGATGGAGGAACATATATGGGCATTAATGAGAACAACACCATCATTAGTCAACATGGGTTGCTTAGCATCCACATGCCTCCTTACTACCATGCTATCATCAAAGGTGTCTCTACTGTGATGGTTTCCTATTCAAGCTGGAATGGAGTCAAAATGCATGCTAACCATTACCTAGTGACTGATTTCCTCAAAGGCCTGCTACATTTTAGGGTTAGTGGATCGTCGCACAAACCATATCCCCAACAAATGAAGTTATCATTTCTTGGTTTTCCTGATATGGATTGCTATTTTTTTCTTCAATAATACACTATCGCTGATTTTTTTCTCTTTCCTTTGTGTTGGAATGATAGGGTTTTGTGATCTCTGATTGGGAGGGAATAGACAGGATCACCAGTCCTCCGAATGCAGATTACTTCTATTCGATCCAGGCTGGAATTAGTGCTGGCATTGACATGGTCGGTATCACTCTTTTAAATGACCTTTTTTTGAAGGAAACTCTTTTAAATGATCTTAAGATGGTTGGGTGTTGCACTATTCATGAGTTTTGCTAGGACAGTAGAGCACATTGTATCTAGCAATCTATGCCTGCATTTGAATGCTCAAAGATGGTTTGAAGATTAAATTCAAGACAAGAAAATCATAAGTTTAACCTACCGGTAGTTTCTACGAAGTGATCTGGTGAGAACTTGGTCGAGTGCTTTTAAGGAACGCAACCAAGCTAGCTCTATTTTAGAGCAAAATAGAACTTAATCAGACTGAAATTCTTCAAAAAGCTCTGATAATTCTGACCTATTTATGTTTTCTTTCATCGTCTATATGTTTCTTCTTACAGGTAATGATTCCTTATGCTTTCAAAGAGTTCAAGGATGACCTGACCTACCAAGTTCAAAACAACATCATCCCAATGAGTCGCATCGACGATGCTGTAAGAAGGATTCTTCGGGTCAAGTTCACAATGGGTTTGTTCGAGCACCCCTTCCCTGATCCTAGCTTAGCTGATCAGCTTGGGAAGAAGGTTAATCACAATCTCCTCCTGCCTACTCACACTTTCTCTTTCAACAAAATTTATCAGGAATGTCAGCATTGCATATGTCTGAGATTGTTAATTAATAGACCAGTCCAACCATGCATACCGCACTTGAAAACTATCAAGCATGTATATATTGAATACCGTATAACTTGACGTAGCTAATTTATTCCTCATCACTCCCAAACTAATGTTGTTTGGTAACTAAAACTACCAATTTTTCGACAGGAGCATCGCGAGCTTGCAAGGGAAGCCGTGAGGAAATCACTTGTGCTGTTGAAAAATGGCAAGACTGCCGACGGTTTGATACTGCCACTTCCTAAGAAGACAGGACAAATCTTGATTGCCGGAAGCCATGCTGACAACCTAGGCTATCAATGTGGAGGGTGGACAATCACTTGGCAGGGACTCAGCGGAAACAATCTGACAACCGGTAAAGCTTAATAAACATTTGAAGCTCGCTTCCTCTTGAAAAAATTCTGAACGCAATGCATTTTGACAGGAACCACCATTCTCAATGCAATTCAGTCCACTGTTGATGCAAAAACTGAGGTCATCTACTCCGAGAACCCTGACAGTGAGTTTATCTCAAGTAACAATTTCGCATACGCTATAGTGGTGGTAGGAGAACATCCATATGCTGAAACAAACGGTGATAATTTAAACCTCACAATACCTGACCCTGGTCCAAAAGTTATCCAAAATGTTTGCAGCAGCATCAAATGTGTTGTCATACTAATCTCTGGGCGACCGCTCGTCATCGAGCCATATATCAACAAAATTGATGCACTGGTGGCTGCATGGCTTCCTGGAACTGAAGGCCAGGGTGTGGCTGACGTTCTCTTTGGTGACTATGGGTTCTCTGGTAAACTCCCCCAGACATGGTTCAAGTCTGTGGATCAGCTCCCCATGAACGTGGGCGACCCGCATTACGACCCGCTCTTCCCATTTGGATTTGGGCTTACAACAAAGCCAGCGAATGCAAACTAGAAATCTCTTTTGCCATGGAGCAGGAAATGTTGAAGACCAGTTAGTTATTAGCCTTGAGGCTGTACCAGAATTCTGCTGAATTTAAGATTCTTATCCATAAAAAAATCAAGGACTTATGATGTTGCTTATTTTTAATTCTTGAGAATGAATAAGGCCACCATTTTGGTGTTTCTGCTCAAGAAGGTAAAAGGGTATGATGCAAAGATGGTTTGTGAATGGTTATGATTCTGAATAGGGGTGGAAATTTATCATCTAACTCATCAACCTAACCTGCAACCAACCCACTTTAAACAGGTTTGGTATAAATGTGTTCAAGTCATAAATAAGTCAACATACTAAAAGACATTTATTAAATAGATCGGATTTAGATTTAGATTTTAATCCTTTTAAACTGTTTTAACTTATTTAATAATTAGTCTGAATTACCATCCGACTAGTTTAACTTGTCTAAGTTATATTCAATCCATTAAAATGTAGTTAACCCATTTCTATCCCATGATCTCTTAATCCATTTAACCCATTTAAACCTATATAACCTATCTAATCTATGGATTGGGTTGGGTTACTTATTTATGAACAGGTTGAGTTCAAATTTAGATTTTTAATATGTTTAATGAATAAGTATTTGATCGATCGACATCTAACCTAACCCATATCCAACCTAACCTGATCCATTTTCCACCCCTACCTTTGAAGTCATGTCCTTTGTTATTTCATATAATCCAATAATTTTGTTAAGAATTTACATCATAATGTTCTTTAATCAAATTTATACTCCTATTCATCTTAAATTACTTTAAGATAGCATTTGGTTACATAATTTTGGATGGAACAAGAGCTTATTCTACCTTATTCCCCCAAACACCATTAAATTTGTTGGTGGGCCTCCCTGGTTTATTAATTTCTTTTGGATGCTCCTAACCCTCGAATAAGGATTCCATGGTCGATGTGGAATTGGGTATCCTCGGTTCTTTTATTCCGAGAGTAGTTGTGTCATTTATGAAAGTAGGAAGGTGGGGGGGACCCTATCTACTGCCATTTTTCTCCTTCTCATCTTCACGTCGTGGCCGCTGCTTGCCATCTTTCACCTTCTCGGTGGATCAAAATCATTCGCACTGACAATTCTTTATGTTATCCTTCTAATACCTTTGGTATAGCGTTGGAACTTCTTACTTGATTTTGCTCTATTATTATGATGTATCAGAAGCCTCATGTCGGTTAATAAGCCCTATGAATGTTGCCTTTGTTTATTTCTTGATTTTTTGGAATGTTGCTGTTATATATATATATATATATGGGTGCTAGCCTCTTCTTGCATGGTGTTCGTTCCTTATTGACTATGTTCTATGCTATCTTATGTTTCAATTTTTTAAACCCTTTTTTCTCTTGTGAGGGCTAATGTAATATTTCATTGTGAGGGCTCCTGTAGTAGCATCATGTTCTTTTTTTTTTTTTTTTTTGGTGCTATCCTCTTCTTGCATAGTATTCGTTCCTTGTTGACTATATTCTATACTTTCATGTTCTTATATATATATATATATATATATTTGTGCTATCCTCTTTTTGCATGGTGTTTATTCCTTATTGACTATATTCTATGTTATGTTTCAATTTTTCAAGCCCTATTTTCTCCTATGAGGTCTAATGTGACGTTCTTCCATGAGGGCTCTTGTGGTAGCATCATATTTTGCCACTGCTTTTAATTCTTTATTGACTTTGAACTTGTGTAATGTACTTATTTTTTCATCTATATTAATTTTTATTATATTTTTCTTTGATTTTATTTTGGCAACGATGATGAGCTACCTTAAGATTGAGCATGGCTGAAGACAAGATTTAACTATGTAATTAGTTTTTGTATCTTGTAGCCGCGATGCTTCAACGATATTAATAAAACTTCATATATCCTGAGCCAGCTTCTAATATTTTTCAAATACTTATAAATATTTATTTTTTTATTTTATACAATCAAAATGCAAATGCAGGACTTAGTGCATCCCATTTTATAGTTGAAATTGATTCTCTTTTTTTTTGCCATCTTTTTTTTATTTTATTTTGGCAATGATGATGGGCTGGCTTATGATTGAGCATGGCTGGGAGATAAGATTTTAACTATATTATTAGTTTTTATATTTATAGCCATGATGCTCTAATGAGTATAATAAAACTTCGCATGTCTTGAGCCACCACCTAATATTTTTCAGATGCTTATAAATGTTCATTTTTTGTTTTATACAATCAAAGTATAAATGCAAGTCTTAGTGCATCCCATTTTATGCTAGCAATTGATTGTCTTATATTTTTTGCCATCTTTCTTTTATTTTATTTTGGTAATGATGATGGACTGCCTTATGATTGAGCATGACTGGGAGATAAGGTTTAACTATATCATTAGGTTTTATATCTTATAGCCGTGATGCTCCAATAACTATTATTCTTATCATTATTTATTTTTATTTATCAATATTTATCATTATTCTTGCTCCACCATGTCATTATTTATCTTCTACTTTTTATATAGTGAGTTCTATTTTATTTTTTAATGTCCTTTTATTCGTACCATTAGTCAGTCCTAAATTGCAATCAATTAGGTTCATGTATAGTTAACATATCGAAAGCCTATATATCTGACAATTATGAATGTTGGAGGATAGGATCATCACGTAGAAGGGCTCCTAATTGGACTAATCCCCTTGATCTGCTCATGCTTACCTTGATGAGGCAAGAAGATGATCAAAGCAATTATCAAAATGGTACCTTCTTCCAAGAAACCTGAAAGAAGATGATAAATATATTTAACGAGCAAACGAAGAAGAACTTCACTTATAAAAATCTGAAGAATCGGTTGAAGATCCTAAAGAAGAACTTCAACCTGTATTATAACCTAGTAAATATATCTAGATGGGGATGGGATCTTGTGCTCAAAGTTCCCACCCCTGGGGATGAAGAAATGCGGAAGGAGGTTATCTCGGTGAGTGTTGGATAGTTGTTAAAATCATAGCTAGCAAGCATGTCGGTAGATGACCATACTTATTTATTTCTATTAATAATAGGTAAACAAAAAGTATGCTCATATTAAGGATAAGCCCTTCTTGCGTATGATGATATTGACATCTTGTTCTCAAAGAACACAGCCACTGGTAGGCATGCAGACACATCAACTCTTTCTAAGGGAGTTTCTGACAATGACATCTCCAAGGATGAGACGTATAGATCAGATGAACATAGAGTTTTTGAGTGCTAAGGATGGGCAATCCTCACAACCTAGTGGTCGAGTATCTAGCTCTTCTTTTGAACAAAGTCCATCCGATGTACCCCTCAGCCCGACTACCTTTACTATGACACAACCTACTAACTGTTTTACAGATAGATGTGCATCCTCCTTCATCGAAAAGAGGTCTAGGTCAAGCTTCATGACTTCTAAGCACATAGGACTAGGATGTCTACTGATGCTCTCCTAGATCCGTTGAATCAAGGAAGAAGAAGATTAGAAATTGTCAACAAAATTTTTAGAAGGGATAAGCTTGCTAGGCCTATATTGTATTCTATTGATGAGTGCATGACAAAGCTTAAGAGGCTTCCTGGTGTTATGCCTGAATGCATCCTTGCTGCAAGAGAGACATTTAAGAATGAGATGAATCAATAGTTTTTTATGCATTATGAGAGGTCATTATTGAAAGCTTGGCTCTAGAGACAAATAGCTGACCTCTACCATATCCCACCACTTATGGCAAGCGCTTCTGAATCATATAGATTTTTCGAAAGTGTCTCTAATATTTTTACGCCTCCTCCCATGTATGGTGTGAATCAAGATGGTCATCAACCTTTCATGGAATAGTCCTTCAGGACTACCACTCATGGTAGCCCTTCGGTTGATAGTACTCAGCCTTCTTCTAATTTTGCAAGTGCCTCCTCACAAGGTGGCCTACAAACCATTGATCCAAATTTAGCTGCACCTACAACACTACTTGATCACTTTTATAGCCATGCTTGATCTTCAATTTGTTAGGTTTAAGGAGTTCATTTTATGCTTGGTAATACTAACTATTGATGTAGTGACTGTAATTTGAGGCAGACCTATTTTGTTTGTACATGTTAACATTTGTTAGCTTATTGGGATATGCCAGTATACCTTTTAGGTGAAAAAATTTATATATGATGTTATGATATATTTACTAATAGTTTTATAAAATCTATTTCCTGTATTTTTATTTTTTTACGTAGATAGGTTGTACGATCACTAAGTTGATTGTATGGATATAATCATCAATTAATGTATTTTTTTTTTAGATGGATACGTTGCATGAGCTGATGGAATTCTTGATTGAGGAGGAAAATTATATGCAAGATGTCATAACCACACTCATTAGTAGTGAAATCATTCATGTCAAGGATTGTAATATGCTTGTGAAGATGCCTTGTCGGACCCATCCTTTCTTCAATCACGATTTCACAACAGACATGTTGAATGACCATCCAAATAGAAATTACGATCATTTTAGAATGAAAAATATAATATTTCTACAACTAGAACAGTTGTTTGTGTCACGTGGCCTAATAGCTAGCACTCATCATGTGATGATGCAGGAGCAATTAACCTATTTTCTATACTGCATAAGTCATGGTGTCACCAATAGAATTTTGGTCGAAACTTTTCAGTACTTAGGAGAGACGATTTCACGGCACTTTAACAAAGTATTGAAAATCATGTGTTCACTGAAGCAAGAGTTTATAGTTTAATCCTGTGAGGATGTAGGTGTGCATCCACACGTCCGTGAAAATAACCTTTTCCATCCATACTTTATGGTACCTCTGAACTACACCATGCTTGTTCACTATTTTTTATTATTGGTAGTTGATCTCTCTAACATAGCTAGGTCATATTATAGAATGCTATCGGTGCTGTTGATGGAACACACATACCTACACTAATCAGTAAGAGCAAACAACCCCGCTTTTGCAATCGAAATGGTACCATTTTTCAAAATGACTGTAGCTTCATTCGATCACTCATTCTTTTTCATTTGTACTGGATGGGAGGGATCGACAGCTAACATGAGGGTTCTTCGTTGGTGTGTCGAGTCGGGAGGGTTCAAAGCACCAGAAGGTATTCATATCCTATCAATTTTAGGATTTCTGACATTGATATTTAATTTTATAGTTATTTTGACATTGCTGGATGGGGTATAGAAAAATATTATCTTATTAACTCAGGATATGCCGACATGAATAAATTCTTTCTTATCGGGGTAATAGGTACCACCTAAGTAGCTTTAACAATCCTCAAGCATGACGATATTCTAATTCTCAAGATCTATATAATCATCAATATACACAATTATGAAATTATGTAGAGAAGGCCTTTGATATTCTCAAGAAGTAGTTTAAGATATTGAGAAGTCCCATCTCCTTTTCCTTCAAGGTGCAGAAGCGTATTGTAATGGCTTGTTGCATCATTCATAACTTCATAAGATGCAACCAAGGCAATGACATATATTTCAATATATCATTGGCACCTTTGCTAATTGATCTGGAAGGGAATGACATCAATCCTTTTTTGATTGTAGGGGATGATGAAACTCATAGAGGCGAAGAACCGTGAGGGTCGATAGCTAATAGGCTATAGGTTACTTATAACCAATGAAGTACGTTTCATAATTGGTGCCATACAATATGAATTTCATGTGTATGCTAATTGAAGCATAGTTTATGTTAATATATATACTGTGTTTGAATCTTGACTGAATATAAATGCAGAAAATTGATGGGGTGTTCAGTGAGTTATAGTAATATATTTGGAAAGATTCTATATGATTTTTGAGGGGTGTACATGAGGGATTTATGACTCCTGGATTGAGTATCAATGGAAAGTCTCTAGGTATAAGCATGTCTTATATAAAAAGTTTTCAACTAAAGAGGAGGCCATTGCTGTACTTAATAGCTATCTACGATCTTCTAGTAATCCCACTCATGAACACATGCATGCCAACAAATTTAAAGAGGACAAAAATCTTGATGGCAGGCCCATGAATGTATGTGCATGTAAGGGTACCCTGCTTCTGATTGTAGTTGCCTTTGTTGTAAGCTTTCTTTCTGGCCTTATAGTTGGACATCTTTAACTTATTTTGTGATGATATTTAATGATGTTTTTGGATTATTGTATTTTGGCAAACTATTGATATATTTATACTTTAACTGATTGGAAGCTATACTTGTTTATTTTTATTTAAGTTGTTGGTAGTGCAGCAGCAATTGGCCACATTAATTGTTGTGGTTTTATGGACATTTTGTTGTCTGATTGTAGGAATATAATCTTTGAGCAATGAAGATGCTGATATATTATATTTTGATGGTTTATTATCTTTTAATGATGCTGATACATTATGTTTTGATGGTTATTGCATTAGGTTGCTATACATTATGTTTTGGTAGTTATTGCATTAGGTGGTTTTGGTGGACAATTATATGCTATACATCTATAGGTTTTTCTAAGATAATTGACTAATTTGCTTGGCTCTTGAGTAAATTAGTTCTTGACTTGACACGACATCTAGCATGCTTATTTGCCTACTATATAGTTTCATCTTGACTTGCCTACTATCTCATATTTCTCTCATATTACTATCATCTAATGTATAGTTTCATTCTTTATCTTTCAAAGGCACATGTTGCTGATGCTTTGGTTCTTAAGGTATATTCTTACATATTTGTTGTTGTTGCGAAGCTTTTATTACATATACCAATTTATATTTGATACTATTCTTGCTTTTGGTTTGCTAGTGTTGCTGAGCAGGAGGACTTTATTATTACTTACTAATGACTTAGTCAACCATGAGCTTTCTGCATTCCTTGTGGCTAATGCTTATGTGGTTATTATTGACTGATAAGGATGCTTATCAGCCATACTTGTGGATATCTATTTCAAAGTTTCAAGCATATCCATTTTGCCATATTGATATCTCATATGTGATAAAATAGGGTCAGATGCTGTTAGTCTTATTTTACCATAGAAGCTCTGACATCACAATAATCTGTGGGCTCGAAATTTTTTTAATATAATGCTAATAAGAGCCTGTGCAATATGAACTTCAAAGTTCATATTCTTATCTACTTTGAATTTACATTTTTTACTGTTACTAATTGTACAAACTCTTATTTTTAGCTTTATATTTTGGTTTCAATTTCTTCTTGACTTTGGATTTTGGTAGCCTGATGAAGTTTATTATGAATTTTTTTTTTTGTGCTATGTTTAACTTGTTGGTAGTTCTTTCTATGCTATATTTAGTTTTGAATTTTCATTCTTTACGCTTACAGGTTGTACAGGCTCTTGTTATTTTAGATTTAATTAAAAGTTCATATTCTTATTTATTACATCATTCTTTAACTAATTATATTGTTCACTTATTTTCTGCTAAGTTATTTTAGATTCAATTCTTTCTTGACTTTTCCAGTTTTGGCAGCTTGATGAAGCTTTTTGATTTACGATTTCTTGGCAACTCATTTTATGTTATATTTAGCTTGTTGGCAGCTCCATTCTAGCTATATATGGATAGCTTTATATTGTATATGGATTGCTTTCATCATTGATATGTGTAATGTTGTCTTATTCTATGGTTGCTACTTTTAGTTATGGGGCTTTTCCTAAGCTGTAGTTGTCTTACAATAATATTGCCTATTGTAGAGGTATTTGCAATGATGAAAAGGCAATATATTGAAGGCCAGATGTATTATTTAAAGGCATGCTCATTATATGTCTCTATAGTCCAATGTAATGCTATAACTAATTTCTGAGCTTATAGCCTCTTTAAAAATTTATATTCATATCTGCTTTGGATTTTCATTTTCTACTGTTACTAATTGTATAGGCTCTTATTTTCAACTTTATATTTTGGGTTCAATTTCTTCTTAACTTTTGAATTTTGACAATCTGATGAAGTTTATTATGGATTTAACTGGGGGCAGCCTTTTTTGTGCTATGTTTAACTTGTTAGTAGCCTCTTCCATGCTAGATTTGATTTTGGATTTTTATTCTTTACGCTTACAGGTTGTACAGGCTCTTGTTATTTCGGGTTCAATTGAAAATTCATATTCTTATTTGTTGCCTCATTCTTTACTCTAACTAATTGTACTATCCTCTTATTTTCTGCTAAGTTATTTTGAGTTCAAATTTTTCTTGACTTTTTCAGTTTTGGCAGCTTGACGAAGCTTTTTGATTTATGATTTGTTGGTAGCCCATTTTGTTTAGTTTGTTGGTAGCCTCATTCTAAGCTATATTTGGATGGCTTTATATTGTATATGGATTTCTTTCATCATTGATATGTATAATGTTGCCTAATTTTATAGTTACTGCCTTTGGTTATAGGGCTTTTCCTAAGTTGTAGTTGCCTTATAATAATATTTTCTGTTGTAGAGGTGTTTATAATGATGAAAAGGCAACATATTGAAGGCCAGATGCATTACTTGAAGGCATGCTCATTGTATGTCTTTATAGTCCAATGTAATGCTATAACTAATTTTTAAGTTTATAGTCTCTTTAAAAGTTCATATTCTTATTTGCTTTAGATTTTTATTTTTTACTATTACTAATCGTACAGGCTCTTATTTTATTTTGGATTCAATTTCTTCTTGACTTTTGGATTTTGGCAGCCTGATGAAGTTTATTATGGATTTAATTGATTGGCAGTTCTTTTTGTGCTATGTTTAACTTGTTGGTAGTCCTTTCCATGCTATATTTGGTTTTGAATTTTCATTCTTTATGCTTACAGTTTGTATAGGCTCTTATTATTTCAGGTTCAATTGAAAGTTCATATTCTTATTTGTTGCCTCATTTTTTATATTATCCTCTTATTTTTTGCTAAGTTGTTTTGGATTCAATTCTTTCTTGACTTTTCTAGTTTTGGTAGCTTGACGAAGCTTTTCGATTTATGATTTGTTGGCAGCCTATTTTATGCTATTTTTAGCTTGTTGGCAGTCCCATTATATGCTATATGCTATGCTATACTAGTTGGTAGTTGATCGCTCGTATTTTGGATTTTCATTCTTTACTGTTACTAATTGTATGTGCTCTTATTTTCAGCTTTATGTTTTGGGTTCAATTCCTTCTTAACTTTTGAATTTTGGTAGCTTAATAAAGTTTATTATGGATTTAACTAGTTGGCAGGCTTTTTCATGCTATATTTAACTTATTAGTAGCTCCTTCTATGCTATATTTGGTTTTGAGTTTTCATTCTTTACTCTTATAGGTTGTACAGGTTCTTGGATGCTTCATATGGTTATGGATTTTGGTAGTCTCTTATGTTTAACTTATGCTTCATTCTTTACTTTTATAGTTATAGATTTTGATAGCCCCTTTCATGCCTATGTGGTTACTATTGAGGATGCTTTATGTTTTGGATTTAATTCCTTCTTGACTTTTGAATTTTAGCAGTTTGATGAAGTTTATTATGGATTTAAATGGTTGGCAAGTCTTTTTGTGCTATATTTAACTTGTTAATAGCCCCTTCCATGCTATATTTGGCTTTGAATTTTCATTTTTTACTCTTACAGGTTGTACAGGCTCTTTTGGATGCTTCATATAGTTATGAATTTTAATAGCCTCTTATGTTTAACTTGTGTTTTATTCTTTACTCTTATAGTTATAGGTTTTTGTAGCTCTTTCCATGCCTATATGGTTATTGTTGAGGATGTTTTATGTTTTGGATTTAATTTCTTCTTGGCTTTTGAATTTTGTCAGTCTAATGAAGTTTATTATGGATATAACTGGTTGGCAGGCTTTTTTATGCTATGTTTAACTTGTTAGGTTTTCATTCTTTATTCTTTTACTAGTTGTACAAACTTTTATTATTTTGGGTTTAATTAGAAGTTCATATTCTTATTTGCTACCTCATTCTTTACTCTTATCAATTATATACATTCAATTTTATTTAGCAAATGCTAGAAGATTCATCTTTTTTTTTTGTAGACTTGATGCATCAAGAATTGGTAATGGTGATGCTCCAATAACTATATGGTTCTCACAATATTTAGCCAAAAAACCCACTCTATTATACAAACTTAGCCAAGGGTATTCTTGGATTTTTTGAAAAATTCATCCTCCATTCCTCACGGAATAGAGGCTTATTCTCATATCAACCAAATAGTGTTTGGAATAACACTGCATTAATTGCACTGGAATAAAGATGGAATACCAGATTCCCAACCAAAGAAAAATCTGGAATAACAAAAGTGAATAGCTATTCACTGAGAATTTGTATCCTTATTCCAAAAATAAAATTTAGGTATCCAAATACTACCTAAGGCCCTGTTTAGTTGGGATTATTCAGGTATACCAAAATGAATCAAAAATAAAAAAGAGAAATGATAAGAAAAATTTATGAGTCTCATCTTTATTTTTTGAAAAGAAGGTAAAACAAATATTATAGAGCTGCATATGTAATCATTGAATTTGTTTTGAGATCTTTCCAAATTCATTTAACAAAAAAAATTTATAAAAAAATTAAGATGCACATAACATTATAAAAAGCACTATGTAATGATAGTTATTATATAATTAAAAACTAATTGAAGATGACAATACTATCTTGATACTAAAATATTATTTTTTATCAAAAAATATATTTATAAATTTATCATATTTTTTAAAAAAATTATCTTCAACCAAATATAATAATATTTTTTGAATAATTTTTTCACAAATCAAATATAATAAAAATTATTTTTTTATAATTATTTTTAAAATAAATAATTTTTAAAAATTATTAGATTATCCTACGTTCTGATAATTAAGTTTGGATGAAAAAAGATATTACATGAAAGTAAAGTATGGTGGCATCGATGGAAGTACAGCTCATTTTGATCCATCATGGGTGACGAACGTGATTGTGAAAGATGGATTCTATTTGCCTTATGGTTGGACCATTCTCCGAGCACTATTAATTTTTTTTTTTTATTTTATCTTCTGAAGTGAAAAAAGTTCGTCCTAGACCGATAAAAAAGAAAAATATTCCCGATCGGTCTCTAATCAATAGATTAGATTAGAGGATCTTTCCGATCCCAGGATTCTTGGTTAAAAAAATAAGAAATAAGGGAGCATCGACCTAATATAAACAGATATTAAATCCAAACTCTCATTTCCAGCTCCGACGTAGGCCACCTCACATGTCCCCTTTGACCAATTCTTTTTCTTTTGAAAAAAAATTCCAATGAGGTTTCATTCTAACCCGTCGTAGTGGCAACGTCGTGGAGCCCATCGTTTGACATGGTGCAGAATACCAGGTTATCATAATCCAATGAATGGATTCCCTCTCGTCTAGACGACTCCCTGGTTGAAGTACATGGAACGCTTAATTTTTTATCACCCAGACCCGTGAAGTCTCGTTAGCAGGCGGAATCACGTTGGCTGGACATTGGATCTGTCCGCCGGGGGGAGCGTTGGATCTTATAACATGCGCGTGTCTGCCTTACCCCCGCTTTTTGGCCTGTCGGCGTGCTCTTTTTTCCGTCATCAATAAAAAAGAAATCCCGGGGACCCACCCCCCCCCAACAGGAGACGACGAATTCTCTCGCGGCCGAGGGAAGCAATCCTTCCGATCTTCCGTTATTTAGTAGAAGATAATCTCGTTCCTATTTATATTTAAATAATAATAATAAATTTATTTTAATTTTTTAAAATTAATTTTATTTTTTTTATTAATATTTAAATTTTATTTTAATTATAAATTTGATTTTAATTATGAATCAAATACATCATGAAATATAATTTTTTTATTTTAATCCATTTCAATTCTGATTCGGACCGTAAATCAAACATGTTCTGTATGGTAATAAAATTTTATATTCCAAAATTATATAAGTAGGTGGATATGTGCATTATAATAGAGATTTTCTATGCTTTATTTTTTAGAGTTCCTTTTTTATTTCTTTTATTATGTTAATTTATAATTAAAATTTTTAAATTTATTTATATTTTACTTTCGAATGTTTTTTACTCTAACATATTATCAAATGTTGTTATTTCTTACAAATATAATTATTGCTGTTCAATCAAGATGTCAAGCTTATGATCACAGAAGTGCTAGGCTTATTCATCATCCAGATCAAGAAGATTGGCTAAGAATTGCTATGCACTTCCATGATGATGATGATCCGATGGCTATCAATGATTGTTTCCATGTTGCGCACCTCCAAGTTGACATTAGATGATGGATTATGATCTTTTATATATATATATATATATATATATATATATATATATATATATATATATATATATATATATATATAATAAGAATTCTTCAATGTCTAGGTCAAATATAATTTTCAAGTTATGTTTGGTAGCCGGTAATCTATCCAGATTATTGATAATTTAAAAAAAATTTCTCCACCAGATTATCATATTTGATATATCTTTTAGATTACGTTTGGTAGCCAGCAATCTATCTAAATTATTGATAATTTAAAGAAGCTTCACCATGTTTGGTATATCTTTTAAGTTGGTAATCCAGATTGCCGGGTAATCCAAATTATCTTTTATGAGATAATCTGAATTACCAAGTGGAGAGGTGACTATCCAGATTACTAAATATTTAATAATCTGACAATAACATGTTTAGATGCAAATATCCTCACAAAAATATAATATAATATAATAAAATATTATAATAATATTATAACATAATATTATATTACATAATATTATTATAATATTATAAGTTTAATATAATAATATATGATCATACATTAAGAATATATTATAATAATATTATAATAATATTATATTATATTATACTATAATGATATATTATCATATATATTATAAATATAAATAGATAATAGATTATAATATATTATATATAATATATAGTATAATATATAATATTTATATTTCTATTATAATTATAATATAATATAATATTATATTATATTATATTATTATAATATAATATAATATAATATAATATAATAATATGAGATAGACCAAGCTATACTCGATTGGATTTTAGTCAATATCCGATCGAATCTTCTTCCATTGGATCAACGAGCATCTCAAGATGCCATTCCTAAAAGCAAACGGAGAAAAAAATTGACGTGATGTCCTATTTTTTTAAAATAAATATCAATACAAATAATAAACATAAAATTTTTATTTATTATATACTATTTATGTTTATTTTATGAAATTTATGTTTATTCTGCGGAGTTTGTATTTATTCTGTGGAGTTTATATACTATTTATGTTTATTTTATGGAGTTTGTGTTTATTATGTAGAGTTTGTATTTATTATGTGGAGTTTGTGTTTATTATGAATAGTTTGTATTTATTCAGTATTTTTAAAGATGCCTTCAATCTTAATGAAGGCGCCTTCAACCCAAATAAATACAAACAACTTAAAATAAATACAAACTCCATAAAATAAGCACTAATAACAACGTATAATAAACAGAAACTTTATGTTTATCGTAAGTTCAATATTTATTTTTTTATAGCCATATTTATTTCAATATTTATTTTTTATTTTTTTAAATATTTTTTAAATTTTTTTTAGTCTGGAAGGCACCTTCAGGCATTCTAAAGGTGTCTACAGGGCGCATGCAAGTGCCTTCCATTGTGAAAAAAAATTGAAGAGCTAAAAAAAAATTTAAAATTTTTTTAAGGCATGCTTCATACCCAAAAAATTAAAAAAAATTTTAAAAAAAATCTTAAAAAAAAGAGGCAAGCCTTCTTTCTCTTGAAGAAGGCGCCTTCTTTCTCTTGAAGAAGGCATTTTTTTTAGCTTTTTTAATTCAAAGAAGAGAATTTTTTTAATTTAAAAAAAAAGCATCTTTTTAGAAAGAAGATACTTTCAATTTTTTTTTGATTAACGGATCATTTACTTTTTAAGAGATATTTTGGAGATATGCGCTAATTCAATGGTTGAAGGTTCGACTAGATATGCATTAGGCTTCGATCGATCGGAACCCAATCTATCTCTAATAATATAATAATATATGATCATATACTAAGAATATATTATAATAATATTATATTATATTATAATATTATATATTATAAATATAAATATATAATATATAATAGAATAGAATATATTATATATAATATATATTATATATATTTATATTAAAAATAAAATATTATGTTATATTATAATAATATTATAACATAATATTATATTATATAATATATTAATATTAATATTAATAATAGAATATTATTATTATTATTATATATTATTATTATTATAATATAATAAATTTATATTATCATATATATTATATTATATTATAGTATAGTATATATTATAATATATAATATATAATATATATTTATAATATATATTTATATTTTATGCATAAAATATAATTTTTAATAAATTTAATTTAAAAATATTATAAAAATTTGATATTATATTATCAGTAATCTAATTATCATATCAAATATATCAATCAAAATTTTTAATAATTTTATTATAATATTATCTATATATATCAAATATAATAATCAATATTATTAATAATTTATTTAAATTATAAATAATTTATATTATTTAATAATTTATATTATAATTATTTGGTAATGCACCAGAGAGAGAGATCATGCCGGCGCTTCCCGGTGGCCTGCATTGCAAATAATTCGCAATCACGTAGCTGATGGGAGAATTTTAAATGAGTGAAGGACCCTCGTCCTGGTCGATTTCAGCAAGTTTTGAATGACCAGCTTGTAGATACGTGGCGTGCTCTTATTTGTCGGCTCGACGTATCGGTTAACGTGGGTTCGGAGGGGTATCAAAAGTTAGAGTGAAGGTAACCCTAATTCTTTATTTCTGACCTTTTTTTTTTTTTTGTCCGTCTGTCAGTAGTACCTGTGGGAGTACTCCCACTTCTCCCATATTCCGACCTTAAGCCCATACCATTCAATAAATACTTTCTTCCGAAAACCTTGGCTCTCTCATTCTCTCTCGATCCATTTAGGCTCTCATTGATGATTGGTATGCTCTCTCCTATTTCTCGCTGCCGTTTTTGCTGTTTCTTCTCTTGCCATTTTTTGGAATCTGTATGGTTTAGATTTTCTCTCTCTGTTTTTATTCGTAAGAGTTTTAGATTCTCTTTTGCTTTGCTTTCTAGCTTTGAATCTCCACATTTTTTTTGAATCTCAACATTTTTTTTGAATCTCAACATTTTGTTTGTTGGGGTTGCTATGAGTACTCATGCGATCATTCAGTGCGGTCATCCTCTTCAAGATTATTCCTCTAAAGAGGAAGAAATCCTTCTTTCTTGTGAAGTAAAAATGAAATGCGCTTTTGTTCACTGAAAAGAGGAAAAATAAAAAAGAAATTCTCTTCTTACTTGTCTACAAAACTATGATTGGATCTCTGCTTCTGCTTTGTACTGATGGTATTGGATCACACTTCAGTGGATTAGATCACTGATCTTTGGGTTGGAAACTATTGGTTTTGTTTTGGCTCATTTTTCATTTCCTTTTTTCATTTTTTTTTCAGTCTTTGGCTTGAAATGCGTTCTAGCTCATATGCTAAAGATTCCAAATGTCTCTATCAAACATATGAGGTCATGGTTCAAGAAACCTATCTTGTAGCTTATTGCTTTGTAATATAATAATATTGATGGAAATGACACCATGATGGCATAGTTTTAGAAGTTCAGAGATGTCATGATTAGGGATGGCAACGAGTCGGGTATGTGGCTAGTCAGCCAATATCCGTACCCATCTCGCAATTAAAAACCCCATTTACCCGTTCCTGCTCTATTCCCACCTCGGGTCAGATTATGTTGGGTCAAGTAGAGGTGCGGGTCGGGTAGATAAGAAGGATTTGGTTGAATTGGATCAGGTGGGCTAAATAAGAGGGGTTGGCTATATTGAAAAAATTATAATTTTGAAAGAGAGATTTAGATTAAGAGTATATTAGGTTGGGTTCTAGGTAGAGCCTATCATTATCCATACCTGATCCAAACCCGCTACGAATATCTTTTGTAGAATCCATACCCGTCTCGGTTCTAATTGGGTTTGGTAAAATCCAGCCCATTCTAGTCTGATCGGATACCCAATGTGTTGGTTAAAATTCCCATCCATAGTAAGTATGATGTAATTGGTAATGGTGTGTATACTTTTATTCCAGAACCATTCATGCTGTCAATCCATGACCATTTCCAGCACCACTGGAAGTGAAGAAAGATACAAATTATCTCTTGCCGAATGCTTTATTGCTTGTTGCTATAGAAGAAATCAGACTGCTTTATGGCTTGTTGATAAAGAAGCAATACATTTTCTAGATAGCCATATGTTGGTTGATGATGTCTGTAAAAATGGTTTCTTATTGGAATTGTATGCTACTGAAATTTACAAAGTCATGGCACTCATTCCTTGGTGCCAGCATGAAGTAATACCTTGCTTTTACAGTGAACAAAAGCACACACACACACACACACACACACACATATATATATATATTCTGCAACTGTTGCATATTTTTATTATTTGTGCATCCCCTTCACATGTTTTTGCTAATTTCTTTGGACATTATTTGTTTGAAAGATGTTTCTTGTTAGTTCAACTCTAGTTAGAATTTTGTTGACCAATGTTTGGTGGACAAGGATTGATCTTGGTGATGATTCTGTACCTCTGAATTGATAATTATTTCAAATCATTAAAGAAAAAGAAAGTATTGAGGCATAATAGCAATACTTTCTCTTGTACCTGCTGAACATAAACCATCGTGATAATTATAATTGCAGAAATGCTCACCTTAGCATGTTTACAATTTTACTTATGGTTTTATTCCTTTCAATGTTAATGCATTCTTTTACTAATTCTATTTTTCATAAGCTTTCCTCACTTGTATCTTACTTTAGCTTAACTTCTGTCAGGATTGGAAACAAGTGGTTATTAGTGTACTGTAAAGATGGAGCACACCCTGAGGCTCATATTTATTCCTCTATTCTTATGCTCCTGGATGGCAATGGGAGGAGCAGAGTATTTGAAGTATAAGGACCCCAAGCAACCACTGGACGTTCGTATAAACGACCTATTAAGCCAGATGACTCTGGCTGAGAAGGTTGGTCAGATGTCACAAATTGCAATGGAAAATGCAACATCTGAAGTCATTAATAAATATTTTGTTGGTATGGGCTCCTGATTTAATTCAGAAAACAGATAGATGAAAAGATGATTTGTCCTTTTTAACTGAATTATATGGTGTAGGTAGTGTATTGAGTGGTGGAGGTAGCGTGCCTGCTCCTAAAGCTTCTGTGGAAGCTTGGGTAAATATGGTAAATAAGATGCAGAAGGCTGCTCTTTCTACCCGTCTGGGAATTCCCATGATCTATGGCATTGATGCTGTTCATGGTCACAATAATGTCTATAAAGCTACGATCTTCCCACATAATATTGGACTTGGAGCTACCAGGCAAGTATATTTCAATTGATGCAAGGATATAAATCTGTTGGTTATATATTTGTTTCTTTTTCTACTTTGTGATTCATTGCTTAATTAATGCTGCTCGGTGAATTTACAAATTTTTGGTTGTTCAAGAAACTAATAAATGACACAATTTTTCACACTTGATTTGTTGATGACATTCTCTCGTACATATAATAATGGTGTTTGAGATGAGTTGCTTGATATAATTACAGCTTTTTTTTCTGTGCCATAGCTTGACTGTTTTATTTCCAGGATTCTCCATATATATGCTTGCTTTTTCCTTTTGGGCACAAATGCCTCTCAACTTTTAAGGCTTAGTTTGCCTCAGCAACAAAATATTTAGGCTTTTGGCTTTATAAACTTTCAAAATCCATATACACAAGTTTACCTGTCTTCTTAGAATGCTTTCGATTGAGTTTTATGGTATATGGTGACAAACATTTCTATTTTTTATTGCATTACAAGATTTACTTTGGAGTGAAAAGATTGGCTTAAAAAAAAAAAAAAAAGAGGTAGACTAATATAGAGTGGAAAAGTAATAACGAGGAGATGAGAGAAGCAATTAATTGGCTTGTTTTAGGCAAGAAATTCAGGGGCTTGACTAAAGTGAAACAGAATATGAAAGAAGTTACAGAAAAAGAGGAATTAAAAGAGAGAATGGATGATAGAGTTAGTTGAATGAGCATATCTCTTTTTTCCTAAAGTGAAAAATAAGTATGAAATATTCACAAGAAGATAAAGGGGAGATGCACATCAGAGAATAAAACTGAACTAGGACTAATTATTGATCAAATATCAGAGAATAAGATTGATGGTGCAGATTTTTAAAATTGGAAGAATGAATGATTGAGGCGATAGTAGATTCTTATAAAAAGACATATTTCAGCTTCCATGGAGCATTTAATTTGCTATATGAATGGCTAAGGTCAAGGTTTCAATTACATTATTGTTCCATTCCAAGAGACCACCTAAGCGACTGTTATTCTGTTATAATGGCTACAGTGGCCATTGTTTGCCCCATCCTATGTGATTTGTGGCTGTTGAATATTAAAATAATGACTTCCATAATAGTGTTATACAGGACAATAACAGATAAAAACAGAAAATTACAGCATTATTGTCCAGTTCACTGTTTTGTTATAAGAAAAACTCTTTTCAGGTCTTACAAACTTTGTTTTGGAAGAAGAATCAGTAGAAGATTGAATATTAGAGAGAAACCTTATTTTATCATTATTGGGAATAATGGAAATGCCAATTTATTGCCCTTATTTGTGTTACAGCAGGCTGTTATAACATTATAACAGCTGTCAATTAAACCATCGCTATGATGAATATCATTTAGGATGGTGACATGGATACTGATGTGAAAAACAGTGAAGCTTCAAATCCATCATGGTTACATAAAAAAAAATTACATACATGCACACATATACAACCAACTTTAAGGATTCCATCAGAACACCTGCCATTGAAACATCAATTGTTGCTTTTTCAGTGTCTATACAGTGAAATGCAAACATACCTCTAGCTGTTTAGATTTTATCACGTAAAATAACAGTCAGGGAGACATCTTTTTGGTGAATGGTCAAGAAGCATGAGCTTGTGTGTCTTAAAGAAAGGATATCATTCTTGGAATATTACCTTATGAAGAAAATGATAAGGCTCTTTATCATCCTCCTCTGTATAAGACAACATGAAAATGTTTTAAACAAGACAAATGGCCAAACTAGATTTATGCAACTTGTTTGATAATGGATTCGATTATAAAATAGAATAATTAACTTATTTAAGTATTAAAATTGAGCATTGCAAAGGAAAAAAAAGAGTAATGATACTATATAAAATTTTATATGAAATATTATCATTATTAAAAATCAAATTCATTTTGTAACAAGATGAATGGCCAAAGTAGATTTATGCAACTTGTTTAATAACAGACTCAGTTATAAAATGGAATAAATAACTTATTTAAATATTAAAAATGGAGCATTGAAAAGAAAAAATTGAGTAATGAGACAATATAAAATTTTATATGAAATATTATCATTGTAAAAAATCAGATTCAGTTCGTAACAAAAAGAATTTTGTAACAAAAAATTAGGTTAGATATTACTGGTGAAACTAATTCATCGCAAAAAAAAACCCATAATTAATTAGTAAACAGAACTATAAGAAAAACAATTTTGCGAAATAGTCTATATTTTGTAATAAAACTTCGTATATCTCTAATAAATAAATTTTTAGCCACAAAATATTATCATCACCAAAAATCCAAACCAGTTTGCGACAAAACTAATTTGTCGGAAAAGTAAATCGTAAATAATTAGCAATGAGAACTATTTCATTATAGAAGTTTATACTCTATGCAATAACCCAGATCATCATCAAACAGTGAGTATTCTATGACAAAACTGTGTATGTTGACGATAAAGGTATATTTATCAATGAAATATTGTTATCACTAAAAATCTAGATAATTAGCAATGAAAACTATTTCAATGTAAATTTACACAACGAATAATGTGTGACGAAACCTTGTTCATCACTAAATAGTCTACATTTTGCGACAAAACTATAAACTATTTAGCAATGAAGTAGTATCCTTGCCAAAAAATAAAAACCCGCTTGCAATAAGTTATTTTGTCCCCATATATAAAAAACATTAGTGATGAAACTAATTTGTCACCAAAAAACTGTATATATTTCTTAAAAAAATTTACATCCATAGATAAACATTTGGGAACTGTTGGGGATAAACCCCGCTCCTATTGAAGTCCAGTTCGATGCTCAGTTTAACACAACCGATAGCCACGGAAGAGCTCCTTCGGACCCTCAGCGGTCGGGCCTTAGCCGAACCCCTCTAGCCGGCCGAACACCTCAGCGGCCGAGCTCCTTCGGACTCTCAGCGGCCGGGCCTTAGCCGAACCCCTCCAGTCGGCCGAACACCTCAGCGGCCGAGCTCCTTCGAACTCCTAATGGCCGGGCCTTAGCCAAACCCCTCCAGACGGACTCCTGCCAGACATCCCCTTCGGCCAGCCGAACTCCTCAACGGTCGAGCTTCTGTCGGACTCCCGCGAGATCCGAACTTCCTCCACGCTCCTTCAGCCAAATGCCAACGAGAACCGAACTCCCTCCAAGCCTTTCTAGCTGGCCGAACTCTTAAGAGGCCGAACTCCTCAGCGGCCGCCCCTCGGCCGAACTCCTCAGCGGTCGTCCCTCGGCCGAACTCTTCAGCGGCTGTCCCTCGGCCGAACTCCTCAGCGGTCGTCCCTCGGCCGAACTCCTCAACGGCCAAACTCCTCAGCAGCCGGACTCTGGTCGGACTCCTCCCAAACACCTCCTTCGATCGGATTTCTGGATCCCTCATTCAGACGAACCCCTACGGAAGCTGAATTCCTTCCGGACTCCTTCAACTATTGTTCCTCCCGGACGACCCTCTCCAGCCATATTCCCTTTGGAAGTTCGAACTCCTCCGAAATGGGTACACGTCAGAGCTCTTCAACTCTTCATTCGGTCCCGAGCAGCTCAGTATCAAGACAGCTGCAGCCATCATCATCAATTTGCTACAGGCGACAACGATCCGCTACCAGACGGCGATGGCTGTCACCATCAACCCATTGCAGACGGCGCTGCAGATGGCGCCTTCCCCTAGGACTGACTCCGCCGAACCTCGAGCAGCCCGCCACCACGCGGCTACAGCTGTCACCATCAAGTTCCGCCTATAAAAAAGGATCCTCCAGATACGCTAATATTTAAGCTTTAAGCTCTCCTCCCCTTCTCTAAGCTCTGCGGAACTCATTCCCAAGCACTCCATTTCTGTTGGTCAGAGCTGACTTGATCGTCGAAGGGTCCTGCTGGAGCCACCCCCCACCGGATCCGGATGGGACTTTGTTTTGCAGGTCCCGATGGCGACCTCGTCCACCTCCTCTCCAGCCGAATCCGGCGACGATCAGTTTCTACACCAACAGGAACAATTCATTTTGCTTTGCAAATCTTGTAGCCAGGCATCGTATTTTAAGAATTGTTAAAGTAATGGGCCAAATAATGTACTTTATATATAGATGCACCTTGTCTCCCCCTCACAACCAGCTCAATGTGTTGCTAGTGGCCCTGCAGCACTTCAGCAGAAGGAATTAGCAGTGGTGTCATATATCTGTAAACAAACTGAAGTTCTTCTAAGTATGTTTGTTTAGAAAATAATATTTTAATAGTATTTTAGTCATTTTGAAAAGGCAATACCTGCATCACTGCTTGCTATCATCAAAGAGTGTCAAAAGTTCTCACAGTTGCATGGCTATATCCAGCATATGCATTGGAAGCACTGAACTTATGGTTGCTACTTGTTCACACTTTAGTTGAAATGACTTGAAGCAATTGGTGCATTGTTGCCAGTTCAGCAATCTGGCAGCTTAAGTGGTTCCAGATATTTGCATTTCTAAAGTACAGCTTAATTTAGTTGTCAGAGTAGTTACAAAGGATAATCAAATTAAGAAAATTTGCTTTTATTCTATAGTGTTTTCTTTTTATGTCCATAATCTTTGTGTTCTCGTTTTATTTTTTTTTTCCTATTAGAGAGCCAGCACTTGTGAAGAGAATTGGTGCTGCAACTGCTCTTGAAGTGAGAGCAACAGGCATTCCTTATGTTTTTGCTCCATGCGTTGCGGTAACAATGACATGAAACCATTCTGTTTCTGTGAATTTTGGTTCTTACAGAAAAGATAAATAAGCTAAGCATATCTTGCAAGGAACTTCCAGGACCATTGTGTTTCAGTCTTCTTCTTCTGCTTGAGCTTGTGCAGGTTTGTAGAGATCCAAGATGGGGTCGCTGCTATGAAAGCTACAGTGAAGATCCAAAAATTGTGCAAGAAATGACAGAAATCATCCCTGGCCTACAAGGAGAAATTCCAGCAAATTCTCGCAAAGGAGTTCCCTTTGTTGCTGGACTGTAAGATATTTCTGCCAATAGCATCTTCAATTAAGATAGTTTCGTCTGTTAAATTTTCCTCTGTATAAAGCCAACATCTTTTTGTATCAGTTTTTGGCTCCCAAGCCACCAATTAGAAGTAAGCTTAGACATATAGGTAAATGGAGAAAAATTTGCAAACTCAACTGTTGAAAGGTAGGGCCTATGACTGTGGTCATTAATGCAATAATCCCCTTAAGTCATTCTTCTGAAAGGCTCCCTTTTTAAAGAAAATTTTTCAATAAAGGAAGTTTGAAATCACATTTTTGTGTTTATAGGTCTGCTGGTAGTTATTACTCTTGATTTGGTTTGAGCTTTTTGAACCTACAAAGGTTAATTTATTTTTATTGTTATTATTTATTTGCTTCATGCCCATTAAACCCGTTAGATCCTTTCATCAAAGTAATGGGATCCTGTGAAAGATTCCTTCATCAATGGAATGAGATCCCATGACAAAGTATAACTGAATTAAATAATTCTACAGTTGCGTTGACACTGATTACAATTCTACTTATACATCCAGCAAGAGAAATGTTGCTGCATGTGCTAAGCACTATGTTGGTGATGGCGGAACATACAAAGGCATCAATGAGAACAACACCATCATCAGTCCACATGGGCTGCTTAGCATTCATATGCCTCCTTACTATGATGCTATCATTAAAGGTGTCTCAACTGTGATGATCTCCTTTTCAAGTTGGAATGGAGTGAAAATGCATGCTAACCATTACCTAGTGACAGACTTCCTCAAAAACAAGCTTCATTTCAGGGTTAGTGGATAGTCCTTACATCCATACTCCACTCGATCGCAACTCATCATTTATTGGTTTCTCTCATGTGCTGATTCCTAAAATATCAATCTCTATATATTTTAAGGCTGAAATACTTCTTTTTTTTTTTTTTAATTAATAGGGATTTGTAATATCAGATTGGCAAGGTATTGACAGGATTACCAGTCCTCCACATGCTAATTACTCGTATTCAATACAAGTGGGAGTTCATGCTGGCATTGACATGGTTGGTATCCAAGACTCACCTTATGGCATCATGTGCTTCATTAGTTACAAGCTGTGTTGTAGATTACCTTCATTAATAATGCAACCAACATGAAGCATGAGCATATTAGAGGAAAAGTTCTAGAGGAACAAAACAACACCGTTTGTTTAGATTTAAACATCTTAACGAGTACCCAAAAGACAAAATGGCAATAGTTATACAGAGCATAAAAGACAGCCTAATTTTGCTTCACTCCTATTTTTCTGCAATATATGCCTTTTTATTTTGTTCTCTCTCTCTCTGTGCCTCCACCTTTCATTCCATTTTTTATGCTGGACCTCTCTCCAGGGCATGTGCTGAGGAGAGGGGTCCCAACCAGTAGACCAGGTTCTTGGCTGGCAGCTATCATCTTTCTCAATTTGCATGTTTTGCAGGTAATGATTCCCTATGACTACCCAGAGTTCATTGATGATCTCACATACCAAGTCAAAAACAACATCATCCCCATGAGCCGAATCGATGATGCTGTCAGAAGGATCCTTCGGGTCAAGTTCACCATGGGTCTCTTTGAAAATCCTTATGCCGATCTTAGCTTAGCTGATGAGCTCGGGAAGAAGGTTAGTCACTTTCTTGTACTGCCTTGCCAACTCATGAGCTACATTCAGCAGTTAAAATAGGATGAACCACAGAACAGTAAAAGAAACGATAAACCAAAAATTCTATTGTTCGGTCCGATATTTGTCTGAAATTTTTTCTTGCAGACAAACTACTACTAGATTTATCAAAATTTATTCAGTTGCTCCCATAATAATGTTGTTTGATCACTGAAAACTATTATTTCTAATAGGAGCACAGGGAGCTGGCCAGGGAAGCTGTGAGGAAATCACTTGTACTGCTAAAAAATGGAAAGGATACCAACAATCCACTGTTGCCTCTTCCTAAGAAGGCAAACAAGATTCTTGTTGCTGGGAGCCATGCTGACAACTTGGGCTGTCAGTGTGGAGGATGGACAATCACTTGGCAAGGACTGAGTGGCAACAATCTAACAACTGGTAAAAATTCAAAACACCTGAGATTCACTTTGCTTGTCATTTCTTTCAAACATAGCAGGGCATGTTAATGTTTTAAACTCTGATTGATCCTCTTCAACAGGAACCACAATCCTTGATGCCGTGAAGAACACTGTTGACCCCACCACCGAGGTTGTCTACTTTGAGAACCCTGGTTCCGACTTTGTCAACCATGGTCAATTCTCTTATGCAATTGTAGCAGTTGGAGAGCAGCCATATGCAGAGACATATGGAGACAACTTAGAACTTACAATTCCTGACCCTGGCCCAGCTGTGATTCAGAATGTCTGTAAAAGCATAAGATGTGTTGTCCTTATAATCTCCGGGCGGCCCCTTGTGATCGAACCATACGTGCACATGATCGATGCTCTCGTTGCTGCATGGCTACCTGGGACTGAAGGCCAGGGTGTAGCAGACGTGCTCTTTGGTGGCTATGGATTCTCTGGCAAGCTCTCTCAGACATGGTTCAAGTCTGTGGATCAGCTCCCAATGAATGTAGGCGACCCACATTATGATCCTCTCTTCCCCTTTAATTTTGGTCTTACTACAAAGCCAGCAATGACAAACTAGTAGTTTCTTTTGGCACAGATTTAGGGAACGTTGATGGCTTTACTAGCTTTGAGTCTTCAAGAAAGTTGTAATCGGTTCAGGCTTAATAAGGGTGTAGACTATTGCTCTTTACTTTGAATAAAGGCCGCCATTTTATGTTTTTATCATAAAGGGTTCGAATGAAGAACTTGTTCTTCCAATAAATATATCATCTTTACATTTGAGATATAAAAATGGTTAACATCTGTTACAGCCAATCCTCTGATACGCCTGTCGTTGGAGAAAGTCACTTGTAAAAGAAGTCCTTGTTGATTGAAAGTGTTTTCGATGGGATCCTCCGATGCTTAAGTTAGGAGAGAATTAGTGAACAGGATAATCAGAATAGAATTAGGCAGAGTTTTAGCCTAAAATTTTCTTACCAAAATACTCAGTTTATCATATTTTTATAGGCAAATGGATTAATAACCATCTATAACGGTTAGATATCATAGATTTTGCTTATTTCGGTATTGAGTAGTTAATGCTCATTATATGATTGTGGAGAAACTGTTACGCACGTTCTGCATCGAAAATATAGGTCATGTTGACTATATGTCGATCACATCATATGTCAGCATATGACTGACATTTCGATCAGTCAGTAATTGCCCATTTTTAGAGTCGTTCTATTTGGAGAATTGATTGGAAGCTACCGACCAACAGTCATCCAAAAGGTTGGTAGTCGAAAGTTGGCAAGTTGATTGATGATCGAACGAAGAAAATCGACCATCAATCGATTGGCCGATCGATAGTCGTCTGCCTGTAGGATTCGCCAATTATATGTCGAACGATAGATTAATTGAGAGTTGATCGCCAATCCAGCTTATAGTGGTGAGTCGTCATTTGGAATTTTATTGTAGTTGTCGTTTAGTCGATAGTACCGATCATTAGTAGATGAAGTCGACCATTGCTCATCGGATGTCAAATCGGGATGCCGAGCTAATGAACCCAACAACATCCATTTGGGACCATGAAGAGGGATGCTTTTAATCAGATATTTTGTTTCCTAACTCAAAGGTTTGAGCAATCCTTTCTATGTTCATTTTCTGGTCCAATTGGAGTTCAAATTGTATATATGCTAGCTGACAAAATATGAGGTTCACAAGTCCAATATTCCTCATATGCATATTCATCTTTGTAAGTGCAAGTTGAAAAATTATCATATTCAACTCAAGACCAAATTATCCAAGGTTTATAATATTGCACTTAACCCCTGCAATCATAGACTAGTTCATTTAGGCTCTATAAGATAACCAATTTGAAAATTCTAGTGAGATATGGGTCTTGTATTTTCTTGACTAACCTGAGCTTGACTTGACCATGCCAGCCAGGTCTAAAACTATTGAAACATTAGATAACAAGATCTAACCTGAGCCAACCTAAGTTAATCCAGTACATTGATTCCCTTCTACGGCATATATGTTTCTAGGTCCATTTAGTGGTTTTCTTCCGATATTCATATAAGAAACCTATATGAAGGCTTTAGCATTGTTGCCTGTTGTGGTCAAGAGTTCGTGGCTTGGATGGATTTGAATTCACTCTCGTATATGCATTGTCCAACCTATCTTATATAAAAGCCCATAGTCTGAGGCTTGTGGCTTGTCTTTGTTCTCGTGTATATCAGATATTATCTGCTTTAGCTTCTGATCCATGGCACAAGATCTCATGATTTTGTCCTTTAAAAGACATCTCACGGAGGAGAGAAGGTCTAATCCATATAAGTCAGATTTTTTTTTGGCTTCCAACCAATGTGGGACTAATGATGCCTTTCCATCTACACTACAATATAGCTCTCCAATCAAGAGAAACTTTAGGTAAGATTGCGAGAGGTATACCACAGTCATCCATTTATATCACAATACTATCAATTTTTTTTTAAAAAAAATTTACAAATAGAGACTATTTTTATTATTTTTATATTTTAAATAACTAAAATGTATTTGGTAGTTACTATTTTTTTTTAACAACATAATTAGAAAAACATGTTTAGTAAATAGGATTAAAGATGATAGCAATGGAGAAAGAGACATTTGAGAACATGCTCAATCTTGGTGAAGTTGGCAACCATTGTATAAGAACGGCCAGAGAAGATGTAAATTGGGGTGAGAGAGAAGCAAGAGAGAACAAAGGACATCAGTAATGAAGATACTAATGGAGATGCTGGAGAGATGGTGGGCAGTGTGGTGATAGAATAGGAGGTCCTTGGGATGTCGAAGGAGTTGAGAAGTAAGTCAAATAGACAGAAACTTGTGAAGAGTTGGGATATTAGGAGATGGATGGAGTTCGGGGACATAGGGAAGGAAGCTTGAAAGGTTACTTTTGAAAAATGTGGAAACAAATTTTTTTTCCTTTATTTTTTTTTGGATAAAATAGAAGTTATTTAAAAAAATAGAAACAAGGCAACCAAATAACTTTTTTAGATTAAATTCTGTATTTCTATTTTTTAAAAAAAATTAGAACAAAGATATGATACTAGGCCCTAATACTTTTGTTTTTGATTCTATTTTGTTATTGCTCCAAAAAAAGGAAGAAAAAGAAAAAAGTTGTTTTATTTGTTAGCCGGTGTAATTTGTAAAGTAAGTTGAAAGTTCAATCATCTTAAGGATATTATTACTTTTTTGATTTATGGAGATTTGGATGCTTGCTTACGTAAAACTAATAATGAAGATATGATATTTACTGGTGCATAGCATGGTATTTATGGGGGCATCCCATGATACGTACCATGCTAAGACATTATCTATATATTTATATATATGATGTCTCTCCTAATATTTTAATCTCACACACATTATAAATCCATCAATTTGAGAAAAAATTATATAATTAATTTATATATTATTTTTTTATTAAAAATATTATTTTTTTTAAAAAAAATAGTAGTTTATTTATTCTTTAATCTTTTATTTATTCTTCAACTATTAATGTGGAAGAGATTATTAAGATTTTTATACAACTAAAATTATTTTATAGATGGCATAAGATATATATATTTTTTTACTTATCCTTATTTATACATAAAATTAAATATTTATTGATATTTTTATAATATTTTAATTATATATTTATTTTATTATTTATTATAAAATATTTTTAATTAATAAATTATTATTTCATCCTCTCAATATTTGATGTCAGGCTCTGCTACTAGTTTGCAATCTTGAAAAGATATTTGACCTGAGTAGGTGCCAATAGATTCTTACTTGGTTGAATGGCTCAGAACTGTTTAGTTTCTAGCAGGTTTGACCTAATAAGGACCTAGTACCGATCAAGGCCACAATAATTTTAGGAGAAATGGCCTATGGTCTTTTTCTCCCTAATCCTTTTCTCGAATAATTCTTTATGCACCACATGTAGTGCAAAAAAATACACTGCTCCTTATGGTTGGGCTATGTAATCATCACTTTTTAACGCATATTTAACACTTATAATTTCATTTTTTATTTTGAAATTTTGAATGATGAAAATATTCTTCATCTTCTAAAAAAATTATGATATTCTATGGCTATATTATCATAATTTGATCATAGAATCATAAAAAATTTCAATGACAAAAATATCCCATCCTCTTTGGGACTTCTAAAAAAAAAAATTATAATATCCTATATATAGGAAGTCATAATATTACTATAGGATGTTATAATATGGTTATAGAATATCATAATTTTTTTCAAAAAAAATATTTTCATCATTCTAAATTTTAATCCAAAAAATATAACTGCAGGCATTAAATGTGCTTAAAAAAGTGATGGTTATATAGCTCAACCATATTGATCGATATATTTTTTCTACATTATGTGCGGTGTATAAAGTATTTCTTCCTTTTTCTTTATTTTAAACTAAGAAGGGAGAAATGAGTAGAAGAAAAAGAGGAGAGTGATAGGATGAAGAGGAAGTCCAATCTTGGTATTTGCCTCATTCTTCTCTTTTATTTATTACATCTCATAAATTAATAAAAACTGAATATGGCAATATCATGCCAAAAATTATGTTTTGGCATGATTTTGTGAGTTGTCATAAATCTTGATTGGTTCAACGTAGTGATATAATTTTTTTTTTTTTAAATTTTGTTGATGTTTATTTTTTTTTAATATAGATATTTTATATTTTCAGTGTTATATATAGTTAAATTAAAATGTATTATATAGTAACAGCATTCTTTAGGCATAACATAATAGCTAAATTATATTAATGTATTTGTTTTTCTTTTTGCTTCGTTTCTTTTCATTTCATTCTCTTTTTCGGATATCTGTGAGGAAGGAGAGCACCCGAGGGAGATTGGAGAGATTTTTTTTTGGTTCTGATTGGGGTTTTTTCTCAAGCATATGGGTTTTTGGTTGATTTCATAGTTGGATTCGGGACAAGATTTTAAACGGATTTGGATACGGGTAGGATAAATTTTGCGGTACCTTATCCATTGCGATCCCGAATGCGAGTCCGAGCGTCAGCAGGAGGAGGGGAAGGCCGCCGCGATCAGGAGGAGAAAGGGTTCGGTTTCGGTCTTCATCCCCATCCGATCAATTCGTAGTACTAGTAATCTATTGAACGGTTTCCGTCAGATAACATAGGTAAGACGATCCATACCTTCCATTATGAAATGAACGGTTAATAAATATTTGCATTTTTTTTTCTGCTGATGTTTGGCAGCACCGTAAGAACACCCTTGCTATAATCCCTCGCCGCTATTTTTAATCCGTTAGAGCTTGGGTTTTAGATCGCTGCGCTTATTCTCTTCCTCACGAGAAAGAGAGAGCTCCAGAGATGGTTCGCAGTCTCAAGAACCCTAAGAAGAGCAAGAGAAAGAACAAGGTGTCCCCTCTTCCGCTTCCCATCCACTTATTTTCTCTTCATCCCTATCCCTCGATTCTTTTCTTTTTCAAACCATTTATTCTTATGGTTTCTGTTGTTTTCTTTGTTGCAGGGATCAAAGAAGGGTGAATCTTCTTCTGTGCCATCGGCGCCTGCTAAGGTGAAAGAAAATTGATCCAAAAAAAATCATCTTTTTCCCTTTTTAATTCTAATAGCGTAGCTTGAATAGAATTGAGTTGTCTGCAGACTAGATTTTCTTGAACATGTAGTTAAATTTGGTTCAACTATTAAAATTTATTTAATTATTTTGGTGTCTTTAGGTATGGCAACCTGGTGTTGATAAGTTAGAAGAGGGAGAGGAGCTTCAATTTGATCCTTCAGTATATAATTATCTTCGTGCATTTAATATCGGGTGGCCTTGTTTGAGGTAGAGTGTTGGAAAGGGAAATTTACTTTCTTTTACTTCATGTCTGATATAATGTTGTCTTGCTAATCCATTTTTTTGAATTGTTGTAGTTTTGACATAGTGCATGATTCATTGGGATTGGTCCGGACAGCGTTTCCACATACAGTATATGGCGTTGCAGGGACCCAGGTTCTTTCTCTCTCCCTTCTAAGTCTTCATAATTACTTTATTCCATGATATAGAATAGTGAAACTTGGAAGCACCTTTAAAGAATGTTCTATATCAACTCAATTTGGGTTTTCAATTACATACATTACTTTTTTGTCAAGATGTGATGAAGTTCTGCATTATTGAGATAGTTATTTGGACCCAACTTATCTGTCAGGAGGGGGATGATTATGTAGAACCACCCAGCTGTAGAAGAGAAAAATGAGAAATTATTTCAATTAACTTGTTATAGGGAGACTGCTTTTTATTTTTGAAGCAATTGGCTGCAACCAGGTTATCCTCCCTCCCCACCCCAACCCAACCAAAAAAAAAAAAGAAATCCTTTTGAGTCTTTGTTTTAGAACTGCCCTTGACATCATCCTCAATTGGAGAGTTGCAAACATACTCTACCATTGTCATACTGTGCCACAATTATGGAGCCAACTTCTTATTTGAAACCAAGTTCCAGGGCTTGATGCACTTCACTTACGGCTGATTGGATAACGATTGAGAGTCGGACCCTATTGTTTCATGAACGATATTTGTTGCCTGATAGCTCTTTTAGGAATTGAACCATGTTCAGTCATGACTTTTTAAGATCATATGTTTGTCCAGGCTTGGGATTTGCCCAGATTGGAAAGTTACTTCTAGAACTGTCTAAACTATTTTCACCCATTAAAGAAAAAGCTGAACTTTAACCCAACAGGACATGCATATTCAGTTTGTAATAACTCATGACAAGTCCAGAAATAGTCCGACTATGGTGGTAGGTCTTCTGTGGCATGATTGGCACGATATCTCAAATTGTATATGATGAATATTGTAAATCTCTAAGGTTAAAAATAAGGCTGGATCTTATGAATGGAAGGTCTAATCTAAAAGAGTTGTGGAGAAGAATGAAAACTAATTACACTAAGAAAATTGCAGCCGGAGGAGATTGTAATTAGGGGAAAAATGTCCATAGATTTTTTTTTTTTTTCTTTTTTGATTTGTGTTCAACTATATAATCCTTGAAGGCAAATCTTAAGGTATGAGCTGTATATTTTGATAGACTGGAAGAACAAAACTGTTGGTGCAGAAACTGGTCGTCGCCGGAGGTAGCCGGAGTGGGGGTTGTCGAGGTCGCCACTGGGGACCTGCAAAACGAAGTCCCGTCCGGAGCCGGTGGGGGGTGGCTCCGGCAGGACCCTCTGACGGTCAAGTCAGTTTTCGCCCAACAGGAATGGAGTGCTCGAAATGAGTTCCGGAGCTTAGAGAAGAAGAGGAGAGCTCAGAGAGATTAGAGGTCAGAGAGCTTTGGCATATCTGGAGGGTCCTTTATAGGCGGAGCTTAGTTGATGGCGACAGCCATACCGTCGCATGGAGTTCGGTATGGAGAGGATGGCGTCGTCAGACGGTCGGTGGCGGCCATATTGGCAAGTCGTGGGCCGCATGGAGTTTAGTACGGAGAGGAAGGCGTCGTCAGGGAGTGGCGTTGTCAGAGGTGGTAGCCATGTCGTCTGGTTTCGTCGCCTGTCGCAGACTGATGGCGACAATTCATCTCGTAGGAGAGTCCGGTAGAAGGGAAGGCAGGGGGAGTTCGGCTGGCTGAAGGGTCGGCCATCTGTAGAGTTCGACCGAGGGACGGTTGCCGAGGAATTCGACCGCTGAGAGGCCCGAAGAAGCTCGGCTGAGGCCCGGTTGAAGGACTTCGGTTGCTGGTTGGTTCGGCTAAGGCTCGTCCGCTGAGGGGTTCGGCCGCTGAGAGGACTTCATTGAAGCTCGGCCGCTTGGAGTCGGTCCGAAGGAGTTCGACCGTGGGAGTCCGAAGGAGTTCGGCCGCACAAGAAGTTCGGTCTCGACGCTGGGAGTCTGAAAGAAGCTCGGCAGCTGACTAGTTCGGCCTGCTGGAAGAAGCTCGGCCGTAGGGAGTTCGGCTGAAGCCCATCTGCCGAAGCTCTTCTGCGGCTACTGGTTGCATTAGGTTGGGTATCGAGCTAGACTTCGGTTGGAGCGGGATTTATCCCCCAACACTAGCCCCCCCACTCCCGAGTTCAAAAATTGAAGGGAGTACCAAAACAGGCGACTGCCGAAGTCTTCTTCCAGGCCCCGCGTTTGTTGCAGCTGAAGCTCGGGGGAGGTCTCATCTCCAGCCAATGTTGACGCTGAAGTTGAAGCTGAGGCTTGGGGGAGACCTCATCTCCAGTCGATGTTTGGAGTTGAAATGGAACTCATTTTCAGCCAAAGTTGATGAAGCTGATGTTGAAGCTCTCTGGCCGAGGTCGTCGCGGGCCTTACGTCTATCCGAGGTTACTCAGGCGCTCTGGTCGAGGTTGTCGAGGACCTTATCCCTAGCCGGAGTCGATGCGGGCGCTCGGGGGAGATCTCATCTCCTACTGCCGAAGTTGGCCCAGTCCCTCGGGGGAAATCTGATCCATAGCCGAAGTTACTCGGGAGAGATCTTATCTCTGATCGAGGTTGATGGAGACTCTCTTTCCTGTGGACTTCTGAGCTCGGACATGAACTTTGCACACGTTATGACGAGGTTCTCCTCTTGCTCCAAACGGGCCGTGGGGGCACATGTGGACCGTCGTCCGAGCCTCTCCTCCCGTCTCGTCTTTTGTGAACGAGGCCTTCACTCGAGAGAGATCTTATTCTGGCCGAACTGCTTGGGAGAGATCTTATCTCCTGACCGAGGTTTTTTTCGGAGAGATCTTATCTCTGGCGAACTGCTCGGGAGAGATCTTTATCTCTGCCGAGGTTGCTTTTCGGGAGAGATCTTATCTTGGCCGAACCGTCGGGAGAGATCTTATCTCTGGCCGGCATTGCCTTTTCGAGAGAGACTCTTATCTTGTCCAGAGGGCCGGGTGCTTTCGGGAGAGATCTTATCCTGGCTGAACTGTCCGGGAGAGATCTATCTTTGGCCGGCGTGGCTTTTCGGAGAGATCTTATCTCTGGCCGAACTGCTTGGGAGAGATTTATCTCTAGCCGAGGTGGCTTTTCGGGAGATCTTATCTCTGGCCGAACCGTCCGGGAGAGATCTTATCTTTTTTTCGGGAGATCTTATCTCTTGGCCGAACTGGCGGAGAGAGATCTTATCTCTGGCGGCCGAGGTTGCTTTTCGGGAGAGATTTGTCTCTGGCCCGAACGTTCGGGAGTCTGCTCTGACGGTGTTGCCTTTTCGGGAGAGATCTTATCTCTGGCCGAAACTCTCGGGAGAGACTTATCTCTGGCCGAGGTTTGTTTTCGGGAGAGATCTTTCTCTGGCCGAACCGTCCGGAGAGATCTTATCTCTGGCCGCGTTGCCTTTTCGGGAGAGATCTTATCTCTGCCGAACGTCCGGGAGAGATTTATCTCTGGCCGAGGTTGCTTTTCGGAGAGATCTATCTCTTGCCGAACTGCTCGGGAGAGACTTATCCGATGGCAGAGCTCTCTTGATCTCCTGCTTGTATTAGGACAGAGGTCTTCCCTCCCTTAACAAATCGGCGAATTGTCGTGATGGCTTTCTGACCCTGTCCTAACAAGTTTTGGCGCAAAAACATACACTTGAAAGGAGAACTTCATTGAAAGGAAGTTACTGCAATGTTTCCGAATTCTCTGCGATTCAGGACGACCCTTCACCTCATGCTGCTTCTTTTGAAGTGTTCTCTTGGCTTCCATGCTGGGTCCTTGGGTAACGTTGACGACGTGAGGCGGCCGAACCTATCGTCTACGACAGCGCGCCCTAGGCCGCAGCTCGCCGCATTTCACTTAGCCGCCCTTCTCTTCCCGGAGCTTGTTCCCGCGCCTGGATGCACTCCTCAGTGGTGCCGATGGAGATGGCAGACGTTGCTTCGGTCAGCTTGTTGAGGGAGACCGTAACCCTTCGGGTTTGGCTTTCTAACTTCGTGAAGATCTGAGTTCGAGGAGCATTGAGGGGGCATAGTCCGGAATGTTTGGGAGGAGGGCTTCTTCGCGCTTCTTTGTAAGCTCGAGGAGTCCGGGCCCGCCCGCTGCCAGAGGGAGTCCGTGAGCGCGGCCGAACTTCATTCGGCTCCCCATTGCCTGCCAGCTGCTCCCTTAAGGCTTCTTCGTCCTTCGACTTGAAGGCTTCTTTCGCACGGGCATATCTTTCGGCCCGAGCCAGCAGATCGGCGAGGTCCTTAGGGTACCTTTTTTCTAGGGAGAACAGCAAGTTATTTTTTTGAAGACCGCCCTTGAGGGCGGCCATGGCGATCGATTGGTCCAGGTTCCGGACTTCCAGCGCGGTAGTGTTAAACCGGATGACGTAGGCCCGGATGGGTTCCCCCGCCTTCTGCTTGATGGCCATCAAGGAATCCGAACCTTGGCGCGGCCGCCTACTACTCACAAAGTGGGCCGCGAACTGTTGACTCATCTGGTCAAATGATAAGATGGTACTCGGTTTGAGCGCCGAGTACCAATTTCTGGCAGCTCCTTTTAGGGTAGAGGGGAAAGCCCGGCACAATGTAGCGTCTGGAGCGCCGTGGAGCAGCATCGTCGTCCGAAAGGCTTCCAAGTGGTCGACCGGGTCGGTGGTCCCATCGTAGCTGTCGAACTGTGGGAGCTTAAAGTTCGGTGGGACCGATTCCTGCATGATTTTCTGCGAAAAAGGGGGGTCAGTGCAAACGTCATTGCCACGTGAGGGAGAAGTGTGACGAAGTTCTTCGATTCGCCGGCTCATCTCTAAGAGCTTTTGATCCAGGAGATCTTCACGGTTTCTGATCTCCATGGCTCTCTTGTGGAACGGGCGCGAGGCTTCACCCTTGGCCGATCCATGATCCGAACAAGGGCTCTCCCTCCTCTGCCTCTCCAATCCGGGGATCGGAGGTCGGGCTGTCCAAGTCGGTCGCTCTTGGACCGGATCACTCGGTTCCGGAGAGTCCCGCGCCGGTTGGGCTGGCACCGGGGCTTGCTGGTGCATGGCCTGCACTGCCTCCGTGAGATCGCGAACCTGCTTGACGAGCAGGTTGAACTGCTCCGCGTCCACCGCGGCTACAGAGTGAGCCTGGATCGCCGGGGCTGGAGCAGGAGCGGTCGGATCCGGACGGGATCGGGCCGCGGAGGCCGCCGACCGCCGAGTCGAGGCTCTCCTGGGGGGCATCTCTTCTTTTCTTCTGAAAAGAGGAAGAAGAGAAATCTTTGGAGTGGAAAGGGGGAAAACGTCGCCGAGCACTCCTTTAAGAACGAGGGGACTTCGGCTCTCTCTTAACAGAGACCACAAGGTCGAAGTCTCCCTTCTTCCAGCGCCAATATGTTGGTGCAGAAACTGATCGTCGCCGGAGGTAGCCGGAGTGGGGGCCGCCGAGGTCGCCGCCGGGGACCTGCAAAACGAAGTCCCGTCCGGAGCTGGTGGGGGGTGGCTCCGGCAGGACCCTCCGACGGTCAAGTCAGTTTTTGCCCTACAGGAATGGAGTGCTCGGAATGAGTTCCGGAGCTTAGAGAAGAAGAGGAGAGCTCAGAGAGATTAGAGGTCAGAGAGCTTTGGCGTATCTGGAGGGTCCTTTATAGGCGGAGCTTAGTTGATGGCGACAGCCATACCGTCGCATGGAGTTCGGTACGGAGAGGATGGCGTCGTCAGACGGTCGGTGGCGGCCATATTGGCAAGTCGTGGGCCGCATGGAGTTTGGTACGGAGAGGAAGGCGTCGTCAGGGAGTGGCGTTGCCAGAGGTGGTAGCCATGTCGTCTGGTTTCGTCGCCTGTCGCAGACTGATGGCGACAATTCATCTCGTAGGAGAGTCCGGCAGAAGGGAAGGCAGGGGGAGTTCGGTTGGCTGAAGGGTCGGCCATCTGTAGAGTTCGGCCGAGGGACGGTTGCCGATGAGTTCGACCGCTGAGAGGCCCGAAGAAGCTCGGCTGAGGCCCGGTTGAAGGACTTCGGTTGCTGGTTGGTTCGGCTAAGGCTCGTCCGCTGAGAGGACTTCGTTGAAGCTCGGCCACTTGGAGTCGGTCCGAAAGAGTTCGGCCGTGGGAGTCCAAAGGAGTTCGGCCGCACAAGAAGTTCGGTCTCGACGCTTGGAGTCCGGAAGAAGCTCGGCAGCTGACTAGTTCGGCCTGCTGGAAGAAGCTCGGCCGCAGGGAGTTCGGCTGAAGCCCGTCTGCCGAAGCTCTTCTGCGGCTACTAGTTGCATTAGGCTGGGTATCGAGCTAGACTTCGGTTGGAGCGGAATTTATCCCCAACAAAAACAAAGGTCAAACAAGTTGGTCGTAGGCCAAATATACATCACTGCTAGTCTATTAAAGCTTGGCTTACATTGTAGGATGATGTGATGATAATCTTAAATGATTTCTATTAATAAGGGTATTGTTTCAATTTTTATCCTCAAAGAATTGAAATTATGGGTCTCAAGGATTCTAGAACAATCAGCTTGTTAAACAAGAGCTAAATATATTGAAAAAAGTTATAAGTAGAGAGACTAAACAGGAAGTTTGTGCTTTCAAAAGTTGTCACCAATGATGTGCTTACTGTTTGAATGATATATTCTCAGTAGGGCACCACATATGTTGGTCTTGTTTGCAAAGTTGACCTTGAAGAAGTTTTTATGCCAAAATGAATCAGAAGCATCGATGGTATGCCCTGTAAAACATAGGACTTGGTGAGTGATGGATTGATTGAATGAAATATTCCATCCTGACTCTTCTAGCTCTAGTAATTGTCCTTTTTGAGCTGTTATGATGTGGGCAAGGATCTAAGTAAAGGTGCTAGAACTTATTTAGTATGAATAAGAGTTGTTTGCTTTTAGGCATTCATTCTTACATATATAAGATGGAAAGCTTGCCTATTTGGTTCTTTGACATTTGCTGTTAGGAGCCTACTGGTGCATGATTAGGAATAATTGGAGAGTTAGTTAATAAAAGAGGATAGGCAGATTAAGTTGTATTTCTTTGTAATTAATTGGCTATAAGCCTTATTGGACATCCATCTGGTTTACCAATTTTCTGTTTTCATGACCAATCTAGCCATTTTGATGAAATTTGATGAACTCAAAGCAGTACCCATTTGTGGAGCAAGACTGGATGAAACAGTTGTAAAGATATCGACCTTGCATGTTATGCTTGAATTTCTGGCCTGAAGCATGAGGACTTGGTATTATATGTTTGAAAATTGTGAACAAGTTTTTCTTAGTATAATGGGTGTGCAGGTTGGAGAACGAGGAGGTAGCTCATAAAAGATGGTTAAAATCTAGATATTGAAGGAAAAAGTGCAATTGCTTCATGCTAGTGAATTTGGGAAGATGTTGCTTTAGAAAGGGATTGCTTAGGTGGAAAACTCCTTAGTAAAAATGTATAAGTTATAACATAGATAACAACCATATAACAGTTGGTATATATGTGTGGTGTTAACATGGTGTTAATTTGTTATTTGACAGTTAATTTTTGATATTTTTATCAATTAAGAAAAGATTATTTTCATAAAGTTCTCCTCAGTAGGATTGTCAGTGATTGAACATGTAAATTGAATGCAGACTGTTAAATATGATGTACAACATCTAAAGTTCCTGATGGACTACAAAATCAAATGTGTTGGAAATTTGCTTTATGTGCATCAAATGGTCCTAGAATGGACCATGGTTTGGATTACTTATAATCTAGAAATTGTCAAAATCATTTTAATTTTGGTTTTATGTATCTTTTGATATGCGTACTTCAAGATCGAAGGTCGTATTTCTCTACTCATGTCATGTACATTATTTTTTGGCCGCTAACTCATGTGGTTTTTCAATAGCTTGTTGGGGATTAAAGGAGAAACCAGGGGAAGTCTCTGCAGATAAGAAGAAATTTCACTTGCTGGACAAGAAGCAAACAAGCGTGGAGTTCAATGTTAGAAAAGAGAACTAGAGTATGAGAATGCCATTCCATAATCTTGTGAAGATAATTTTGAAAGTATCCACAGATGTCTACTAAGGAACTGGAATAAAAACAAAGGGGTGGAGGATGTACAAGTATCTTCTAATAATGAAGGAAAGCTAGATTTTGGTGGATTGGTCACTAACAGTAAATATATTCAACTATGCAGTATCTTCCTCAAATTTCATCCACAATGCCTCTTAATTGTGATAATGAAGTGCATAAAAGAACATTTGCATAAAAGGATTTAGCAAAATAGTAAACTATGGTATTCCATACCGGTCCGAACTGGTTGGTACACCCCGTACCATACCAGCGGGGGACCGCAATAGTTCAGACTGATTTTTCAGAAAATAATCTGAACCGGACCGAACCAATCGGTACGGTACAGTATGGGCCGGTACCAGATGGTTTGGTCTGGTATGGAATGGTACGGTACCGGTATGGAGCGGTATGGTACCGGTACGGGATGATTTTTTTATTTTTTTGGCCATTGGATGGGATTTTTTTTTGATTTTTTTATTGGTGATACAGGATGGTACGGTACGGTACAGTACCATACTGTCTAGCTACCGGCATGGGTAGCGGTACCGAGTTTGCGAACCTTGAGACAAACTATATCCTCATGCCTTTTTTTCCAATTTTAATATAATGTTATTTGCTTCATCTCTCTTTTCTCTGACCCTACGTCACAAACTAGATTTCCTTACTACCTTGTTTATTTAATGTTTTTTTATAGAAATTAAAGCTCATAATATTCTAATTAAGATTGTTGTAGTTGCTATTTTTTGTTAGAGTAGGCTTGAGAAATTAATATTGTACATGGATTCATATAACTTGAGGCAAAATTATGAATGCATTTGTATTTAAGAAAATTCTGATATCTTGTTTGGTTTTTGTAGGCTGAGCAAGCATCCTGGAATTATATTGGAATTTTCAAGCTCTCCAATATAGTAGGAAAGAAGCGTGAATTAGTGCCTGCTTCATCTGCTGATAATGACACTGATATGGATAGTGAGAGTAGCAGTGATGAAGATGAAGATGAGAGTGATGAATCTATACAACCTGTTCTACAGGCAAGTGAACTATTCTATCAACAAGATTTCATGTAGCAGTAGCTGGTATCCCAGTGCTAAAATTTGGGCCATAAAGAAATGCAGAAAGATCTTATGATGTTTATCCATTGCGATAACAGCTTCACAAGGTGGCTCATCAGGGATGTATAAATCGCATTCGCTCGATGACACAAAAACCTCATATTTGCGCTACATGGGCTGATTCTGGTCATGTGCAGGTTTTGGCAATCTTTCCATGGTTTGAGTTTTGTATATATTTGGATCTTTAAGATTATCTGCTTTGTGTTGTCTTTTATTTTTTGTATTAGAGCTGATATCATGAACTGTACACTGTTCGTTAAGACATTTAATTTTTAGGCAGATGCTTAATCTTGCAGCGGTATTGGTAAAATAAATAGCATCAGGTATTTTCAGCAGACTAAATTAAATTCTGCAGATCTACATTTACCTCATTGATGTTCCATTATTGCCTTTTTGATGTTGCATGATAGGGCCTCGAAGTTTTCTAATTCAGGAAGATGTTTTCCCAACTACTATAGAAGTTGAAGAAATGGTTGAAATTTTGCAAGTATTTCATTGAATCCATTACTAAGGGCAATGTCCGAATGTAACTATCATAGTTTGCTATACCGCCCCATATCATTTGGTACGGGTATACCGTACCAACACTTAGTATGCTGTCTCATACTGTACCAAACCGCATAATGATACTGTAATAGGATGGTACTGATATGAGGTTTAGCATCGAGACAGTGTACCATGATAACTATAGTTGTGACCCTAGAGACGGTGTACCATGATAACCTTAATTATGACCCTAAAAATGAGTATCGTGGTAAGATTTTGTCCATAAAAAATACATAAATCACCAGTTTTCAAAAAAAAACTAAAAATTATGGCCTTTTTATTAAGAGTGCTGCATTTATGGTTGTGTTAGAAAACATAGGGATATATATGAAAGCTTTCTATAATTTTATAATCATTTTGACAAGTAGGTATACATATATGAAGAATTACAAATTTTGCTGCAATTTTATGCAGGTCTGGGACTTCAGCTCGTTTCTTAATGCTTTAGCAGAATCTGAAAGAGACACGAGCAGTGGGGGTAATAGTTTACATCGGCTCTCTCCCATAATAAAATTTGGTGGACATAAAGATGAAGGCTATGCAATAGACTGGAGTGCTGTTGCTCCTGGAAGGCTCGTCTCTGGTATGGCTGTCAAGTGGTAGACAAGTTACCTCATTATTCTCTTAAGGATTTGGGTTTATTGATTGTTTTTCCTTAGGAAAACATAAAGTTAATGAGGTTATTCTTTCTTTGATTTTGAAGGTGATTGCAATAATCGTATTCACCTATGGGAGCCCTCATCCGAAACATGGAATGTGGATATGAGTCCTTTTGTCGGGCATACCGCAAGTGTGGAAGATTTACAAGTATATTCTCTATCTGGAAAGCAGATTTTGAGATCTTTAATTATAATTTCTAGCTTCCAATGCTCTATATACCTGGAGAACATACTGCATGTTATGTTTGATTTTTATCTGCCTTTCAAGTATTACCAAATTAAACATCATTGTGTTATCTGTTCAGTGGAGTCCAACAGAAGCTGATGTTTTTGCCTCTTGCTCGGTGGATGGAACAATAGCAATATGGGACACCCGGATAGGAAAATCGCCAGCAGTTTCTTTGAAGGCACATAACACTGATGTCAATGTTATTTCATGGAATCGGTATGGATAAAACTTCTTTGTTACTTTGTTTCTTTGTTATTTTGCACCACATGTTCTTGTGATTGGATTTTGGGCATCATATAATCCCTTCACTCTATTTTCACAACCTTGAATAGGCTGGCTAGCTGTATGATAGCCTCTGGAAGTGATGATGGTGCCTTTTCAATTCATGATCTTAGATTGATCAAGGTAAATTATGGTGTCTTTTATATTCCTCCAGCTTTTTCAAATTGAGTTCCTTTCCTTTTTTACCAGTTTATGGATAGTCTGCATGCCAGTCTAATTCTTCAATACCTTCAGGATCGTAGACCTCTTGCTTTTCCAGTGATGAAACGACAAATGTTTATGCTTTTTCCTCTTTCTTTTTCCTTCATCATGCAAATGATCACTATATTGTGTAGAGTTCTGACTTTCTGAAGATTCTTGTTTGTTAAGTTCTATTTACAGATGTTCTGTAAGTCAACCGTTTAATGTTCTTTCGGTATACTGTTTTCATGGAAGAGATGACTTACAGTTGCAGGGGGCAGTATGGAATCAATTATATAGGATTGTTAAGCATTGGGGAAAAATTGTTTGGAAAACAATTAAAAAACATACCAATGATTGTTAGAAATGTTCAAGTAAAGGTATCAAGAAAAGATAAAGGGAAAAGGACAGCATTTCCAAATATGAAGGAAAAAATTGCTGGTTTGTTGTAAACAATGAAAGAAATTTGAGACATTTTTTTCCTGTGAAGTCACCCCTAAATTATGAAAATTATTTAGAGACAAGGCATGAGTAAGTCAATTTTCATCCAATCTTATGGATAGGCCTCATGTCACATGTTATCTTGCTTGTGCTACTTTTTAAACTCTATTGTCACCCTTTACCTCTTGGACTCTGATATAATCAGGGACTTGTGCTGGTCCTTTTGTCTCTCAAGATTGCATTAAGCTTTTCTTGAGGATCTCCCAAGTTCATTTTGTACTCCACTTTTTACAATGCATTATGTGATCTCTTTCAACCATAGTCTTGACTATAAGTTTATGTAAGGTTTCATGTGTGAAGTTCTGAAGTCAATTGTGAAACTTTTGCTAATGTGCTTTACTTTCCAGATTCCAGCAAAATTCATGGCTGGTGAATTTGTCGATACACACTTCATATTTTATGCAGGCTTTGCTCTTCTTTTTGATCTAATTTTGAAGGAATGTTTTAATTTTGGAGATTTTTATTATCTTGTTATTTAATTATCAACAGGCATTTTAATAGATCAAGAGGAAACTTCTGTAGTTCTATTTGTTCTTGACTTATGGTGTTATCACATAATAAATTCATATTCAGCTTCCATTTTAATTTGATGTGTGAGTCATGACTTTGCTTTTTGTTTCTTATTATACTTCGTTGGATCATGACCAATACTTAGGAGTAGGAACCTTCTACCTCAGGTCACAGATTTGCTTTGGAAACTCCCTAGAGACTTGAACCTGCACCCACTTCCTGAAGATTTCCTTCAAGGGTTTTTTAAAAATGTCTGCTTCCCCAAACCTGTAGCCATATTTGATCCTGCACGCCATCTATATTCTAGCAACTGAGGACCAAATAACCAAGAAATGGTATAATAAATTTAATAGCATCAGATATGTAGAATCAAATTCTTATCACTTTCTTTCCTTCCATTTGTTTGCAGACTTTCTCAAGTCCCTGTGGAGATCTGGTATTTATGAATAGTCAGTCATCTTTAAAACATTGTTTAAGTACTTGGACAACTTTAGTTGCCTTGTAGATGCGACAGTAAGTACTAAGTAGAGTATCATTTCCGCAGTTTTAAAAGTTTGTTGCAGTTTCCATTTTGTTTGGGCTTGTGGAGTTCAATTTTGGCAAAAATTTTGGTGATTTTGGAAGTTTCTTTCCAAGTTTAGGAGTTTTGGTTGAAAAAACAGGAAAATCCCCCCCAAAAATAGAAGGAAAATAGAGAATCTAGGAAAGTTGTTGTGTAAAATTTTAGAATATTTTGTGTTATATAGATTCTTTATATGTGTAATTTTTACAATTTGCATATAAGTGAAATTCATTTAGTGTGCTAGGATTTTGTACTATGGATACTTCATTTGGTCAAAAACTCATTATGTTGGTAATTGGGAAGCATTTTAGTGCCTAGTGCAAATGTCGTTTTTGTTTTTCTGTTGAACTCACACTGGCATTCTTACTCATTATTTCATGTTAAATGGCTACATACTCAAATGTATATTGTTACAGATTTACTTGTTTATTTTATATAGATAAAGTTTGTTATTCCTACGAACTAAACTGTATTTATTCATACTAGTCTTCATAAAGATGACAATAAGAGCTTTTTCAAAGACCTTGACCCGACAACTATCATGTTTATTATCTATACCTTATTTTAGTTCAAGAAAAAGGAATAAAAGTTATTGAAAATTGATGATATATAACCTATGTATTCGAGTAAATACTAAATGACCCCAATATAAAACAAAAGAAAATTTAAAACAAGCATATATGTTTGGTTGTGTTCAGTTTGGGCTGCACTGGTTGAAACTGGACCGAAATTGGTCAAATTTGGCTGTAACTGACCAAAACTGCCAAAACTGATGGAGATCCGAAACTGAGGATCAGTTTCAGTTCGCTCTTGGCCAAAACCGACCTGTTTTGGCCTAAATGTTTTGGTCCTCTGAAACTTAAAACCTCGATCATTCTTCTCTTTCACTTTATGGGTAGCTGGTAATTGATGTAACTGGATTTCGAAAATATCTATTTCTTATTCTCATTTTTTTTGTTCTTTTAAAAGGGATAACTTGCCCATATGTTTGCTAGTGGCTGATAATGCAGTCTCACGATTTTTTTATTTTTCTGTAAATTCATCCACATGATGCTTTCAAATTACTCTACATATTCAGGTATTTCATAGTCGGTCAATGGATTGTCTTGATTTTATGAAAGTTTTTTCCCCTCTTTCCCGTGATGAATTGTCAGAATCTTAATTGTTTGGATTATCGGTCATTTTATTTTTCATGATTATGATCTCTTCAATATTTTGACTTTAATGCAATAAGCCTTCCACTTCAAGTAATTCTGGGTAGCCACTGATGACTGCAAAAGTGACTAAAAAAATCTCATGTCTTGATTCATGCTTATCAGGGAGGAACCCAAAATTTGGAATTCTATTTTTTAAGCCTTACAAAATTATTCCATTTTTTTTGTTGAAGCTGATGCTTAAGGCCATTGCTAGAAGAAGTGAAGGGTAGTTTTTCTTACAGAGCAAGGTCTCATGTGCCAATAATTCCCTTGCTCCCCACTTGTTTCCCTGAGCATAAAGGCTTGTGCATGATTATCAACACGTGTAACCATTTTAGGTTCTAACATAATCCTTGCGTCAGTGATAAGATTGCAGGATACATTCCCTTGGCCTCAGGTTGTCTGTTTGTTTGTCTACCCCATCTTGTCAACCAGTCAGCTCCTGTATTATGCTCTTTAAGTTTATATATGACATTTCAATCAGCGGATTAGTTTATTGGAGAGAAATACTTCTTTCAAGATACTAACAAGCTCCGAATCCAAATAGTTATTGTCATTTATTAGCTTTACTAAATACTGTACATCTGACTCAACTGAGGATCTTATATGGAAGAGAGCAAGCGCAGCTCTTGAGCTATCCTTAACTGCTAGCAACTCTAGTTTATTAATGTCTTCACGGTATTTCTGTACTTTTATCAATAACAGGTCTTATGTAAAATCCATTTCTATCCTTAAAGAAGCGCCTGTGAACCATGTCTGCATTACCTTTGTTTCATCTCTGCTCAAGACAATCCAGCCTTGTATATTGACAGATTTATCTGATTGCTTATCTTAGTATCTCATACCTTCCATAAAAATTTGACTGATACTGATAAGTTATACACAGTGACCCACAATCCTCCAACCTTGTGTTGTTATTTTCCCTTCCCTTCAATTACTACCTTATTCCTACACCTTTGTGATTTCCATAAATAATAACTATTTCTACATTTCAATTCACTTGGTTTGGCAATGAAAGGATCCTACCACATTCATCCATACAAGGTTGAAAACCTTCCATACTACCATTGTTGCTTTAGTGAAATTTCCCAGTGATGTTTTGGAATTTTGCAGGCCTTTATTTTTCCTATCATTTTTATTGGTTTTCGGCATGAAAACATTAATGCTGGATTGCATTTCTGGAATTATGTTAATGCAATTGGAACACCACAGTCTTAGGCATTTTTCTTTCCTATCGGTTTTCTTGGTTTTCAGCATGAAAACATGAATCCTGGATTGCGGCTTTTAAAATTCTGTGAGAATCACTCGCTTGCTTTCTGCTCTTTATTTTCTTACATTGATTTGAAATAGGGCAACTTTACATTTTTCTTTCCTTACATGCACAGGGGGACTCACTAGTGGCACACTTTGAGTATCACAAGCACCCCATCACATCCATCGAGTGGAGTCCGCATGAAGCATCTACCTTAGCTGTTTCATCTGCAGATCATCAGTTGACGTAAGATACATTATTGTCTGTCTGAGGCTAACAGATTCTCTCTCTCTCTCTCTCTCTCTCTCTCTCTCTCTCTCTCTCTCTCTCTCTCTCACTATCTGTGTATGTCTGTGTGGGTGCGCACTTGCATATCTGCACATATGCATGTGTGACAGATTGTGTAATTTGTTGTTTGGTTTTTGCTATATGTAGGATATGGGACCTTTCATTAGAGAAGGATGAGGAAGAGGAGGCTGAATTCAAAGCCAAGATGAAGGAGCAAGTGAATGCCCCTGAAGATCTACCTCCACAGCTCCTTTTTGTTCATCAGGTACTTCTATTGCCATTCTGATCTTAACTAGTGCTTGAGTTTTCTGGCCTCATCTGTTATTTTCTGAAATACCGATGGACATAGGCTACATGCTACAATCTCCATCCTCCTCCTAGCTGGTGCCTCAAATCAATGCCAGTTATTTTTCCTTTAGATCATTGGTTTTGAATGCGCTTTTCCCTATAGATCAGTGGTTTTGGTTGTTTTAGCTCCATGTAACAAGTATTTATCTGTGTTCTGGAGTCCTTGGCATGACTGAACCCAGCCAGGGCTTATAGACTAAATCAGTTGCATTCCTGATGTTTTCCTTATATTATGACTCGCTGAGGATACTGTTCACTAAGCTTGTTGGGCCTTGTTTCTCTTCAACTGATGGGCAGGGTCAAAAGGATTTGAAGGAACTGCACTGGCATACACAGATACCAGGGATGATCATATCAACCGCTGCTGATGGCTTCAATATCTCGATGCCTGCTAATATTGATACCACGCTTCCATCAGGTGGTGCATAAATATCTGACCGACATGCTTATCAGTGTCGAAGAATGGGTCAGTTGCAAGCAAGTATAGATATAGCCTTGTTTTGTTGGCTCGCACAGTTTTGATCAAAGGAGGCATTTTTGGGTTAGAAAATCCTTTTTTGGTGGGTTGCAGGGATTTCTGCTTGTTCATCTGTTAGAAGTTCATAGGGAGATGTCCATCACTTCCTGTTTTCAAGCACCCATGAATTATCGTAAACGTTGGAAGGTGAAGTGTCAGCTACCCTCTAAACATACGTTCACTTAGCTGTTTAAAACAATCTTGTCAGCGCTGTTGTGCATGTAGCCATCATTGTGAAGTTGGTGGAGTGATCTCATGCCTAGTAACATTGGTGGGACTGCCCACTGTAATGACAAAGGCTTTGCAGCGTGGTGCCCCTTTTTTTATTAAATTACTAATTCTGGCTTGTAATTTGGAATTTATGGTTTTTTAAATTTTTAAGTCTGATGCAACGACGCAGGGATTGGGGTTCAAAGAAGAATTCCCTAACTGGAATTTTGATATCGTCTTCCATTTTCTGCGATAGAATCCAAAAAATGAAATAATTCAGGGATTGGGTTTGCCAAGTCACCGGCTTTCCTACAATACGGTCATTGAAGGAAAATTTTGTTGATCCTAACAACATTGTGGTGCCAAGGGTGGTCTGATCAGCTACAAGGAATGGTAAGGAGCAGCCGTAGGCATCCATGTGCTCTCAGATAAGCTGTTAATGATCTGGTACTTACTTTGTTTGGGATTTTTATGGATCTGAATCCTATTTGAAGTGTTGTAGTATTATCACATCTTGCAGGCGTAGTGCAAGAAGTTTGTAATGCAGACTATGCAGCAAGGAAGCTTGTGGAGCTATGTTGGTTTGGCTTTCTGCTTCCAGTGATCAGTGTTTTATGTCTGGCGCGAGCTACAGGGATTTGTATTCAGCCTTTTGCAGTTATCTCCAAACTCAAGATTGACATTGAGGAAAGTTTTAATAAAGGTTATTTGAGGCACAGTTTCAGATACCATCAGGAGATTGAGATGTCTGCATCTTGTTGGTTAAACCACAAAGGACAGCCCACAGGCCCAGCCCTTGCTCGGTATTGCTAGGGGCATGATGTTTGGTACAGTTGCATTCATTGCTATAAAGCTTCCTTTCTAGGTAAACATACTTGGGATCTTGGTGCTTGATCCTCTGAGCTTTAGTTGGATCGGACGGTAGAAACCTGTTAAGGAGGTAATTGATCAGTAGGCCCATCCAGCTCGACTTGTGATCGATTGACTCTTCCTCAATATTTGCTTTGTCAAATGTTCGAAGAAGATCCCCCAAGGTAGCAAGATGAGATAGAAACTCTTTAATTGAGGAATCATAGAGCTACTACTGATGCACAGAAAATAACAAATCAGAGAGCTATCACAGCACATTTATGCTGGTATTCACATCATTGGAAGTGAGCTGCATGGTGAAAAATTCAGTAGTGCATGTTAATGATGAATGCCTTTTGAATTGCACTGTAGATCAGAGTTTTGTGGCAATGGAAAATAAAGAAGATCAAATTAGGGTTATCACTCCAAACTTGAGACTCGGTGGTGATCCCGATCAAATCCAAACCGGAGTTTTGGATCTTTAGAGCCGACGTAGAGCCGATAATAAGATATCTAAAGATACAGGTTTAAGGGTGTTAGATCTAACCTTGACTCAATGTAGTCTTGACTAATCATCTAGTTTACTCATATATATATTTCCTTCTGTTTTTTGAATCTTGACTTATGAAATTTTTTTCAGCCATTTAGTGTTAGGAAAGAACCAAAGTTGTTATATGTTAGAACATTAATGCATATTTGTAGTTGACTTAAAGTTAAACATACTGGTTCAATTTTCTACTCAATTATTATTATATGGTTAGCAATCAAGTACTTGTTTTTCATAAGTTAATTTTTGGAGCATATATTGGATGTCCCAGTAATAAACTTCTTAGAGTATGAATGATTTTAATTTGATTAATTGGTCAAAAAGTATTGTTAAATATGCCAGGGGAACCTAAACTAAATCTGTACCTGACTTGAACCTAGAGTATGTTGTTGGGGTATGGGTCTTAACATTCTCAAACTTGACCCAAAGACCCACAGGGTTTTATAATATTGTTAATATTGGAACCTGGAATCAACTCGATCCTTCGATGGGTCGAGATTGGAACAAAATTTGGACTGAAAATTCCAATTGATTGTTTTGGGTTTGGTAAAACCTGCTCATGACCCAATATAATATACCCCTACATAAGATAGCATACCATTAGTTGTATGAGCGAGCGAAGACTTGATGCATCCATGGAAGCAAATGGGGTAATCGAGTTAAGAATAGGGTTTTATGGAGAACTAGAGGGAACCAAGAATTTTTTTTAGAGCTTGGTCCATATTTTTGGATCAATATATTTATATGTTGGCCAATATGATAAAATCCATCTTAAATACTATATTTAAATACTGATTTGAAGATTTAATAATTAAAATATATCTTGAGGAAAGCAAAAAAGTGATTAAAAAATATTGGAGGATGTGAACGATAGTAGCAGCCGATGTCTTGGGATGTATTAATCTATGTCAATTGAAATCTCGGCCTCGATCTTTGCTTGTGTCTGTATAGCACACCTTTTAAGAATCTAAAAAATATTAAATTATTATTTTTTCGTCTGTTCTCGATGTGGACAAACAATGGTCAAAAGAGTCATCACATATATTACTCGAATCAACTATATTCTATATTTAACAAGACACTGCTATTTCAATGCAGAAAATTATTCTATTTATTTGCCCGGTGATGTTTGTACAAAACAAATAACAATGGGCGAACTTTATTTATTTATTTTTTTCTAGATGAGGTTTTGGGTCATTATGCTTTCATCCACTTCCTCTCCATCAACTTATATTATAGTTTAACAAGGAGATTGAGGAGGTAAAAGTAATGAGCTCGTGGCTTCTATACCAATATATAATGTATCTTATATTAGATGTATGCTTTAGAAATTAAATTATTTGACACATATAAAATATTTTAAGAGCATAACTTATAATATTTTGATTTATTATTAATAAATTTGATTTATTTATTTATTCACATTTGTATTTAAATATGTTTATGAATCATTCATTAAATTAATGGGTTTGGTGACATATATTCTCCAGAATTGAGAATTTAAGATATGTATCATTATAATTAATTTATAAAATTACTTTCGATCATGAGATCATCATGGAGATGGTAATTGATCTAGATAGATTGGTGCATGATCGCTTTTCTAGGATAGATGAATCTTGAATTTATGGTGTGAAGACATCAGAACAAAAGTGCAAGTGCTTGTTATGAACAAGGATACTGAGTATGACCAATCATGAGTAGTCACTAGGATATTTATTTTTTTGTCAGTAACTAACTCGATGCTGTGGTAGTGTGACTGATTCTCTGACCTAAGGTGCATTGACCATTCAACTTAAGGGTGTTATAGTTTGACTATACCATAACTCGATTTCCTAATCATATGGAGTCTTGAGATGTATGTTGGCTGTAGTATGTTTATTATAGAAATTATGTTGTACTAAGATGGAATCTATTAACCATGGAGAGTGATCCTTTGTAAATTGTTAGATTGAGTCCTGAAGCTCATGACTATGACAGTATGAATAATAGAAAGATGTTTTCATAAGATTTTATATCGAACTTGAATCGATTGACTTTAACATATGAAAAGTATGAGGTTTGATGAGTTATCTTTAACTTCCATCTTGTTGGGACTTATAAAAGGAGTTTCAATGATGCTATGATGGAGATCATAATATATCTCATTACCAAACATAATTGAACATATAGGATCACACAATAAGGGATTTAATCTTGGATTGACCAATTAGACTTATAAAGTCACAATTGGATTAGGATTTGGTGAAATTCTATTAGGTTTAAGAGCACTATGCTAGCACATAGTCAAATCCAATTTTTTCTTTGAACTTGAGTCCTTATTTGATAAGGATTAGATCAAGTTAATAGCCTTAATTCTTAACTAATCCATTAGAGTTAACTCAATCTTTTCTTTCCTTAATTTCTACTTGGAACATGGGATTTTATGGAAATGATGCATGCCACTTTTGAATGAGATCAAGAGAGGCACACACCTTGGCATGTTTCAAGTGCACTTACCATTAGTATCCATGTGAAGGAATGAGAGGAGCACACATCCCTCTTTAATTTCAGCATGAAGAGAAGGGAGAGAGGGCACATGCTCTCTCCCTCTCTTCCCTCTCTCTCCCTCTCTTGCTTGGATGAGGATAAGTGGCTGCCAAGTGTTGGCGCCCACTTTTCTTATCTTTTAGGGATGGATCACATAATATTTAAACTTGGTTTTCTTGAAAAGAAAATCAGATTAAATGAAAGGTGTTGTTATATAATAATAACTAGCCATTTTACCCCATTTGATTTGAATTTTGAATTCAAATCAAGGGTCTATAAAAGGAACATCCTTTAGAGTTTGTAAAAGAGGAAATACCAGATTTTCATAATTCTTTCCTTGTGTCCACGCCTCATCTCTCCCTCTCCTCTCTATCCTATGCCCAAGTTTGTTAAGCACCATTTTTCCAAAGACCTAAAGGAGTTAGGCCAAGTTTCTTTTGTGCTAAGAAAGAAAAATCAGATCTCAAGTATTGAGATCTTGAGAAAGAAAATTAAGTGATGATCAAGGATCCATGAAGGCAAAAGAAGGATGATCCAAGCTTTATCTCGTGGATACCTATAGAGGCCATGCAGTTGCACCGCTCAACAGCAAGCGAACTTCCTCAGATTTACAGAATCAGTTGCGGTGTTCATCTACCCATACAAAGATGATAAAAATAATCACTTCCTCTTTTATTATATACTGCTGATTTTATATCTAAATAAATTTATGCTTCTTATGATAGATCAATTAAAAATTTTAAATTCTGCTGCAATTGACTCTGATCGATGTAGTATAACAATCGATCCTTCATCTTGGTGCTAAGATGAGTTTCCATGTGTATATTACAAGAGCGGATAGCAATGCATTTCACTAGCATGGCCATTGTGGATGAATACTTAAAGGCATGTTTGGTTGGAGGGAATTGGATTGTAAAATGAGTAGCTCTCATTCCAATTGTTTGGTTGGGGAGAGTCTCAATTCTATTTCAAAATTCAATCCCTACTCTTTCCTAACATTCAAATCACATTCCAATTCCGACTTCGATTTTGATCATAAATCAAATACATCAAGGGTTATGGCCAATCCAATTCCTATTCTAATTTCGATTCTAGTTGTGAATCAAACACACCTTAAATTTCTTACAAATATTTATCAAATATATATATAGTGTTATCCTTGAGGATGGAGTCGTTCCTCCGAAAGGGCCACATTGCTTAATGGTACCACATATTATGTCCTATTCAGATATCCATGCGAATCCGAAAGCTTGAATTATAATAAATTTCTTTTGTGTGTTGCATGTGTGGGATTAGGATAATTCTCTCGTTGTAAGGGCCACTACATATATTATTTGAATCAATACAACGTTTTGATGCAGAAATTTGTACTGTTTATTTTCTTCTCAGAGTTTATACAACACAATTATCAATTAGAGAACTCTCAATAATTGTTGTCTCTTGTTCCATTTTAGCTATTCAGACAAACTCCCAGATTCCACAAGATGGTGTAGGATGTCTCATTGGACATATCGACCTTCATTATTAGTTTCACAGAAGCAAGCATCCAAATTTCCCCAAATCAAGATGGTAATAACATCCTTGGGATGATTGAACTTCCAACTCGCTTTACAAACTACGCCAACTAACAAATAAAAAATATATATTTTTATTTTTTTTGGTTGCGTGGAGCAGTAACAAAATAGAATAAAAAACAAAAAGTATTTGGGCCTGTCTGGTATCATATCTTTGTTCTGATTCTTTTTTAAAAAAAAAAGTAGAAACACAGAATTTAATGCAAAAAAGTTATTTGGTTGCCCTATTTTTATTTTTTTTAAAATAACTTCTATTATTTTTTAAAAAAATATGATAGAAAAAAAAATATTTCTATTTTTTTAAAAAATAAACTTTCGGGCTTTCTTTCTCATATGCCCAACTCCGTCATTCTTCCATCATCCCAACTCTTCACAAGTTTCTATCTATTCGACTTACTTCTCAACTACATCCCTAAGACCTCCTACCCTACCACCACATTGCCCACCACCTCTCTAGCACCTCCATCAGTAGTCGGTGTCCTTTGCTCCCTCTCTTGCTTCTCTCTTATCCTATTTTGTACCTTCTCTAACCGCCCTTATGCAACGGTTGCCTACTTCACTAAGATTGAGTGCATCCTCATGTGTCCCTTTCTGTATCACCATCATCTATGATCCTATTTACTAAATATATTTTTTTGATTATGTTGTTAAAAAAAAGGTAGTGACTACCAAATATATTTCTATTGTTAGAAATAGGAATGGCAATTAGATCGGATCGAATTAGATACAGATCAAGTTAAAAAAACTCTGAACCCAAATTCAATATATTTATTAAATAAGTTAGATTTTAAAATCTGAATTCGATCTATTTATAACCTATTTATAACATAGTTAAAAAAAATAGAATTCGACCCATTTACGACCCTTTAAAAAAAAAGCAAAGAGAAAATTAAAAACCTGCTCTCCGATCTCTATCTTTGTTGCATCTCCGCTCGACCACCTCTCCGCCCTTGTCATGCTCTCGGCCGCCTCTTCCCCAACTTGCACTCTCGCCGCCTTTTACTTCGCCCGACTGGACCTCTCGGCTACCTCTGGCTCCATTCTTGACCGCACTCTTGATCGTCTTCGTTCCACTGGGAGCTCTCGGCTATCTTTTGCTCTATTCTTGACCGAGCTAAGTGGAGTTTGAGCCTTGAGGATAGCAAGAGAAGAGGAGAGGACTCTAGGCTTCGGGCATTGTCTCTGGAATGATGGTGGCACAAAGAAGGAAAGGGAGGGGAAGAGAAAACCCTAACCACGATGGGGTATTAGGATGGGTCCTGGGGGAATTGGGAAAAAGGCATGATTATTGAGATGGGCCAGGTGGGAGGAGTGACCAGTTTTAATCGCGCATCTATCATCAGCTTGTTACTTAATTCATTTAAACAACCTGGTTAATGGTATACTACCTAATCTTGTCCAACCAAAAAAATATATGAATTAAGTAGGTTAGAGATATGAAATCTAAACTCGATCCAAATAATAAAGAGGTTAAATAGGTCGACTTGTTTACGACCCAAACCTATTTAGGCCAAATCTAAATCTTTTTATGATGGATCGAATATAGGTCGAGTTGACTGGTTGGATCATATTTTGCCATTCTTAGATAGAAATTTGAAAATAATAGAAACAGACTTTCTATTTCTAAAACTTTTTTAAAAGAAAAATGGCAGGAATGCCAAATACAACCTTAATATAGGTTTGTTATATGAATGTCGGAAGAAAACCTCTTCGATCTATGGACAAATAGCTTCCTTATCCAACTTAAAAACAAAAATGTGGTAGAAGGGAATCAATGTACTGGACTTGCAGAATCTTTGGGTTTTTTGGCACAGGGAAATTACAATTTTGAAATTGCTTTGGAAGCTACCTTGCCTTTAGGAGAGGAGGGAATTCTTGAGGCATAACTAAATCACCCGGATCATGCTGTTTTCAAAATCTTTGCACCTTTTGGAATCCAATTTGTATAATTTTTTCCATCTTGAGCCAAAATATATATCGGTTGAATAATATCCAAAATTGCAACAAAAATAAATTGAGAAGAAGGAAGACAATCTCACCATTCTCAAAAGCTAATAAGAGGAGAACCAGGAAGGCTACAAGTATAGCAGCATTCCATGTTTACCGTTTTCTGGTAACAATTCTCTATTTACTATTTGATCATCAAGAACTCCACCAGATTCTATGAAATGCAGCCACACTTCAAGAGCTTAGCACTCTTAAATCGTGTTTGGTGGTGAACAGATGAGTCGGGCTAGATCGGGTCATTAGTGATTCCGATCAAATTTAATTTCTTGATTAGATCCTAATATTGAATACAAATTCAACTCAACAGAAAATTGGATCGGATTGGATCCATGGTTAAAAGTTTTGCCCCAACGGATCATTCGGATTAAGTCGGGACCATATAGAATCCAGTCCCAACCTAAAAAATTCAGGTCTGGAACATGGGTATCGAAGTGACCGTTGTCCATTGATGCTCTTATTTAATTAATTTGTTATTTGCGCTCTATAGATGAACATAAAAACATGGGTTGGTTTCATGCTTGACAGGAAACAGTCTAGTACTTCAAATGCTTACAGGGCCATGAGTAACATGTTTGGCAACGCCAACGCGTGAGAGTATTTGCATCGAAAACAAAGTGGGCATACCGGTCCTATGAATTAAGAACAGAGAGGATATTGTGAACTTGTATGTTGTCATCTCTGTGAACTTTGTTTGTGGTAGTTGCGGCTACTGGAGCTCCAAGCTTCCTCATATGCTGTGGAGATTAGTTACTTGGAGTTAATATTTTATAAAGTAATGTTCAAGCCCGTTATTTACAAGTATCAGCATGTATGTGTGATTGAAGTAATCCCAAAACCTTAATTTTTCTGGCCATGTATAACCAGCCGGAAATTAGGATGAGCCATGATCATCTAATAAGAATAGACGGTACATAGGGATGCTGCTGGTATGAAAAATAAGTAGATAAACTAATTTTTTGTCGAAAAAACATCTCAAAGACAGCTAGAAAACAGAGGTTATATTTGCATTTGAAGACCAAAATCTTTGTTAATATTCTGGGGTCTAATCATTAAGCATAAGATCTAAATCAACCTAGAAAATTAAGCGAATAGGATCAGAATCGATCAAAACTCAATAAATCCAAGTATGACCCAAAAAATGGAATGAATCCAAATTTAGAATCCGACCCGGCCCAAAGGGCCTTCTAAAATGGTTCAGATCGGATTTTAGCAGGTCAGGTTGGATTGGATCGGGTTATGGGTTAACCTGATTTATTTGCAGCATTAGGTAGGGCATAAATTTATGGAGGGCTGTCCCTTGTTAAAGGGATATTTTTTTTTCCATGGGATATGCCCTTTATAGCTTTTGGTTGGAGGGATAAGTATAGTTTAAGGGATCCAAGCTAAAATAGCAGTGAATAAGGATAAAATTGCAAGTGAAGATGATAAGTTTCCTCTATTCTACAAGTTAATTCTATTCCACTAATTTCAGAATTGATCCCAGTCGATGTTGCAGATCGCTCGCTATAAAATTTTTGATCAATCAATCAAAACCTATAATGTATGGAGAGTTTTTTTAAATCTTTTCCTTTTAGTTGTTGATATCTCATCATAATCATGAATGATTTTCACTATCTGTATTGAGCATGATGCATAGAACATGATGCGGGAGTAATGGCAAGATGACAGGAGGATTACTAGTCCTCCAGTTGCAAGTTACTCCTATTTGATTCGGGTTGAAATTAGGGCTGGCATTGATATGGTTTGTATCACTCTTTTAGATGATCTTTTTCGATAGCCTACTAAGTTTTCATGTAACAATACTCAGCTCCACCTCTATCTAAATAGGTAATAAAGAAACCCTCAGATAAGCACGACTCCAGAAAATACCGAATGTGAACTCTTACTCTCTTTTCTCCACTGTTCTCAAGCTTTAACTGACTTAAACATCTTAGGATCCCCCGCTGGAGCAATACCGGTGAGAATGGACATCTTGTGCAGGATTCCTCTTTGATATTTCGATCCCCGAATGGCGTCCAACTTCAGCTATATCAGTATCCAACTGGACTCTTGCAGCAACAATAGGAATATTAGCATTGCATAACCCTAACAGTGGGTTTATCTCAAGTAATAATTTCTCATATGCTATAGTTGTGGTTGGAGAACATCCATATGCTGAAACAAATCATGGTGATAATTTAATCCTGACCCTAGCCCAAAAGTGATCCAAAATGTTTGCAGTGGCATCAAATGTGCTGTCATACTAATCTCTGGGCGGCCGCTCATCATCGAGCCATGTATCAACAAAGTTGATGAATTGGTGGCTGCATGGGTGTGGCCGATGTTCTCTTTAGCGACCACGGGTTCTCTAGTGAGCTTTCTCGGCCATAGTTCGAGTCTGTGGATCAACTTCCCATGAACGTGGGTGACCGACATTACGACCCACTCTTTCCATTTGGATTTGAGCTTACAACAGAGCTAGTGAATGCAAATTGAAGATCTCTTTTGCCATGAAGCAAGAAATGTTCAAGACCAGTTAATTGTTAGTCTTGAGGCTATAGCAGAATTTTGCTGAATTTAGGACTCATATAAAAATAAATAAATAAATAAAGGACTTACAGCTTTAATTCTTGAGAATGAATAAGGCCACAACTTTTATGCTAGGCTATGATGCAACGATGGTTTGTGAATAGTTATGAATCTAAAGAGGGATGGAAATTTATGATCTAACCCATCAATCCAACCAGCAGCCAACCCACCTTAAACAGATTTGGCATAAATATGTTCAAGTCATAAATAAGTCAACCTACTGAGACCCATTTATTAAATGGTTCAAGTTTAGGTTCAGATTTTTGATCCCTTTAAACTATTTTGACTTGCTTAATAATTAGTTTGGATCATTATCCGACTTGTTTAACTCATTTAAGTTATATTCAATCTATTAAAATGTATTTAACCCATTTTTATCCCATGATCTATTAATCCATTTGACCCATTTAAACCTATGTAACCTATCTAATCCTTGGATTGGGTTGGGTTACTTGTTTATAAATAGGTCAAGTTCCAATATAGATTTTTGATCTATTTGATGAATAAATATTTGATTGATCGACGTCCAACCTAACCCATATCCAACCCAACCTGATCCATTTGCCATCCCTACCTCTCAAGTTATATCCTTTGTTATTTCATATAATGCAATAATTTAGTTAAGAATTTACATTGTGATGTTCTTTAATCAAATCCATGCTCCCATTCTTCTTGAATTACTCTAAGGGCCCACTTGGTTGGGGTTATTCAGGTATGAAAAAATGAATCTTCTATCAGATTATCATGTTCAGTTTGAAAAATGAAAGAGAGAGAGATTGTAAAAAAAAATTGATGGGGTTCTATATTTATTTTTTTTGGAGAGAGAAGGTAGAACAAATATCATGAAGGATTAGTGTTTGATAAATTCTCGAGTTATGGTAATCTATACTTGATAAAAATATCTCCGATAAAGCTGCATATATTATCATTGAATTTATTTTGATATCTTCCCACATTCATTTAATAAAGAGTTTTTGCAAAAAAACTTAAGATGTAGATGGCATTATGAAAAGGGCTATATGATTATAGTTATAATAAAAATTGATCGGAGATGATAATGCTATCTTAGTATTAAAAAATATTTTATATTAAAGTATATATTTATAAATTTGATTATATTTTTATATAGCATTATCTCTAATCAAACGTAATAATATTTTTCTAGTATAATTTTTCAGAGTAATTTTTTCACCAATCAAACATAGTGATAAAAATTATTTTTCTCCATAATCAATTTTTCATATAAATAATTTTTAGAAATCATTAGTTTATCCATAATATGATAGACCCCAACCAAATGGATCCTAAGAAGAAACAGACACAAGACATTATACAACCTAAGATGGTAGATATTAAATGCAAATAATGTGACTCCCATTTCCAGCCCCAACGACATGCCACCTCTTAGTGGAATCATTAATAATTTTAATTACCACGTTTAGATTGAATTACTTGATTTTCTTTATATTTATTGGAGATTGTTGGGTGAGCTAAACTTTATGTCAAAGTATAGGCTTTTGAGCTGATTTAAAGCATCTTGCTACTACTGATGTTGAATTAGAGAAATTAGTTTTGAGAGACTTATGGAGCTCAACATATAAGGGACAAGGTTTCAAGTGAGTTTATCGATTGATGCTAAGGATTATAATGAAGGAAGCTCTATGTGAAATAATGATATTGAATATACTCATAGAGATGATGAATGGAATTTTTCCAATTTGTTGAGGTTTGGAGTTCATTTTTTTAAAAACAAACATTGTGTTTGGAATCATCTAATTAATTATCAGATGAAATATGGGGTTAACTTATTTTAAATTGGTCTTAGATTTTTGAATGGTGAAGCTTATGTTGGGATATCAGCTACTCTGATACCACTTTGTTAAGAAGCTAGTACTGAAATATTACGATAGAAAGAAAGAAGAAAATAAAATAAGAACATAATCAAGTACGTGGATCAGCCTAAAGGCTCACCTCCACGGAGGATGCAAAGCTTCACTATGAAAGAAAAAATAAATATAAGAGAAGAATACCCACTCTCAACTCACTGTATCTAAATCTCTCTCAACTAAAAGCTACCCTCATAAAAGCTCTCTCAAAATTTTAAGAAGATCCTTAGAAGCTACAAGATGCTCTACCCTCACAGCCTTCATGCCGGATGCTATGCACCTGTTACTTCTCTCTCTCGTAGGTTGTACGTACTTGGTACTCCATCAAGTTTCTCTCGATGGCTGTCTGAGCCTCTCTACGTACCTCTTATGCCACACATGCCACCACCTGCTCTACAGCATCTCAGTCCTTTAAATAGGATGAGAATATTCTTCTAAATAGTTCACAGGAGTCCTAACAGGACTCTTTCTCCTAATATGAGTCGAACATGATCCTAATAGAGTCTTGAAATATTTTTTAACCTTTAGATCATGATCAAAGCCCTTCATGGCTGCTGGATTATGTGGTCGATGCACAACTCTCGTAGACCCTTTGAATTAATCATAATCCAAGTCTAAATAGAAAATCTCATATTGTTCTATTCATTTCTGTCGAGTCAACTTTGTCAAGGATCGAGCTGGCTAAACTATGTCTCATCCGAACTCCTGCTTTCTGTCTATCTAAGAGGATTGGTTCGATTACGATTTGAGCTGGCTCAATCTCAGTCAGAGCCAACTCGACTTCGTATCTAAGCCAACTCGAATGCTTGATGATTTGATTCTTCTCTACTGTAGATCAAATTCGAGACGTTAAATCCTAACAATCTCCACCTCGAGTTGACATTCGACCTTCATCTGACTTTGAAAGCTTATGATCCATCTTGCCTCCATGCTTTAGGGCACGTCTGCTGATCATGGATGGGCAAACATGGTAGTCGAATCAGGCTACTCGATCCCATCTTCATCAATAGCTGTGTTTACTCTAACCAAAGACCTACTTGGAGAAGTCTTCTACGGTAATAGAAACTTCACTCTATGATATCGCCTCTCATCCTTGCGAGTCTTCCATCTCGTACCTGATCCATCTCTACCTAGAGCTCCACCTCGCACTGGATTTTCTCTGGCTCCTGAAGCTCTATCTCGCACCGGGCTTCCTATCAGATAGTAATGTTCCGTCATCCTTTTTTTTTCTTTCAATATCATTCTATCACCGTGCATGACCTTCAGGATTCCATCACCAGCTATCCATCTGTAGGTGTTTGAATCCAGTCTGCTTAGTGAGATAAGATTCCATCTGAAATTGGATATGCATTGGATCTTCTCCAATCTTCTCACTGCACCATCATGTATCTTCTAACTAATCATTTCTATGCCTCTGATCGCATAGCTCGATTCATTCGATAGATAAATAGTACCTTCACTACTCTCTAGAAAGTCAAACTGCTCATCTCTGCAATAAATATGATATGTGCATGCAGAATCTAAAATCCACTAATGTAAAGAAGTAGATACCTCATCAGATATCTTTAGGATATCATCCTCTGACTCGCTACTGGACGTCGTTGCAGTAGCCCTCATCCGATCCTCGAGTTGTGGGCTATACTTGACTCGATGTCCCAACTCGTCATACTTATAGCATCTGATCTTGCTTTGATCTCTCATCTTGAATTTGAATCATCCTTCTTACGATTCTCTATCACTCTGTCTACTACTTCTTACTCCTTCAGAAATCATTAAAGTTAATCTGCCGCCATCTGAGCACGAAGCTGGATTCTTTTTCTTGAGAATCTTATTCTAGAGTATTGCTACAATGATCTTGTCCATCTTGATAGTGCTCTTTTTCACTAGAAGAGCAGTCACCAAAAACTCATATAAAGAAAAAAATGATGCTAGCAAGACCAACATCCTAGTCTTCTTCTCAACTTTTTCGCCAATGCTGAGAAGGTCGGTGAGGATCTTTTGAAAGTTGAATAGATGCTCCTGCACACTTTGACCTTTATCCATTCGTTGCTGGTAGAACTATCTTCAAAGAAATAGCATATTGGTGAATGACTTTGTCATTTACAACTCCTCGAGCTTTGACCACAACAATGTTGAAAAAGCTTGCCAAGTATATGGATCACGACATCATCTTCTAGGTACAAGCGGATTATGCTCACTGCCTACATCTGGATTCACTTTCAATCCATCACCTCCATGGTAGCTAGCATCTTATCATTCAAAAGAGCATCGATCAATCCATGTTGGATGAGGACATTCTTTATCCTTGCTTGCCATAAGAAAAAATTATCCTTTCCATCAAACCTGTTGATCTCCACCTTAGTTGCACTTATCTTCTCTATATTTTTTAATCTCTATCCACTACTGTAATCTATGCTCTAGTACATCTGGCTCTGATACCAATATGTTGGGATATCAGCTATTCTGATACTACTTTGTTAAGAATCTAGTATCGAGATATTGCAGCAGAAAGAAAGAAGAAAATAAAATAAGAACATAATCAAGTATATGAATTAGTCTAAAGGCTTGCCTCCATGGGACATGCAAAGCTTCATTATGAAAGAAAAAAATAAGTACAAGAGGAGAACACCCACTCTCAACTCACTGTACACAAATCTCTCAACTAGAAGCTACCTCATAAAAGCTCTGTCAAAATCTTAAGAAGATCCTCAGAAGCTACTAGATGTTCTACCCTTACAGCCTCCACGTCGGATGCTATGCACCTGTTATTTCTCTCTCTCATAGGCTGCACATACTTAGTACTCTGTCAAGCTCTTCTCGACAGCTATCTGCATCTCTCTACATGCCTCTCATGCCACACGTGCCACCAGCTGCTCCACAGCACCTCAATCTTTTAAATAGGATGAGAATCTTCTTCTTAGTAGTTCACAAGAGTCCTAACAGGACTCTTTCTTCTAATATGAGTCGAACATGATTTTGATGGAGTCTTGAAATATTTTTCAACTTTAAATCATGACCACAACACTTCATGGCCACTAGATCCTATAGTCCACGCGTAACTCTCGTAGACCTTTTGGATTAATCATAATTCAAGTCTAAACAGAAAATCTCGTCATGTTCTGTTCATCTCCATCAAGCCGACTCTGTCAGGAATCGAGCTGGCTTGACTGCATCTTGCCCGAACTCCTGCTTTCTGTCTGCCTGAGAGGGCCAGCTCAATTATGGTTTGAGCCGGCTCGATCTTAGTCCGAGCCGACTCAATCCTGTATTCGAGCTAGCTTGACTGCTTGATAATTTGATTCTTTTCTATTGTGGATCAAATTCGAGACATCAAATTCTAACAGCTTATGCAAGAGCTTCAAATATGGAAAGTAGCTTAATTAAGGTTTAATTTTAATATGGTGTGCTTGAGGCATAATGAGGATATGGAGACTTTAAAGGTTTTGTTGTAACTATATTTGAAAATTTTCAAATTGTGGATATTTTTAGTTCTAATGTAAAGTGGTATACCTATTGGAATTCATTCAGTGAACCTAGAGGATTCAGTGGTTTAGATCAGCGTGCACAGCAAAAATATGGTGGTTTGAGTTATTTTAAAGCTAGTTAAAAATATTGAATCTTTGATCCAAAAGTTATTATAATGGAAGACTGTGCCAGTTTTCCTAATAAAAGAAGATTTTATTAATAAAGAGAAGGACAATATTATTGATTTCAACTAATAGGTTCTTCTACTGTAGATAATGCTAGGGAGAACATAGGACATCTTAAAGTTAGTGTCAATGGATTGATGATTCTTTGATTAGGTTGAGACCTAGAATATTGTGGCATAGATCTCTTTCTTTTAGATTTGACATCGTTACTCTATATGGTTGTAGAAGCTTAAGGATGTTTTTTAAAAATAAAAGCCTAATTGTTAAATACAGATGATGCTTAGAGAAGAAACAAGGCTACTGATGCTCCAATCTTATATTAAGGGTCGATTGTATTTTTGGAGTGAAATAAATCAAAAGCAATAAATTTTAAGGACAAGCAATTATGATATTTTAATCCAAGATCAGGAGGTTAGTGTTCTTTTGAAAGAGATTAAGAGAATTTAAAATCTACTGTAAAATGAAAGGATCCAATTTTGGGATGTCACATTATTTTTTATATCGAGATCTTATGAAGCAAGCACTCCGAGAGGTAGACTACTTGAAAGCTTAAGGATGGTATGATGGATGTGTACTTTTGAAGTTTGTGCCTCAAGCAAGTTAATTTTGAAGACAATTTAAGAGTAGAGAATGCAAGGCCAACCCAACAATGGGCCTAACTCTAAAAGAAATAGCCTGAATACCAAACAAAAAAAAAAGGGGAACGGAGTTCCCCTGGTTGAGTTAGAGGAGTCTTATTGCCTAACTCTAAAAGAAATTGCCTGAATACCAAAGGAAAAAAAAAGGAATGGAGTTCCCTTGTTTGAGTTAGAAGAGTCTGATTCCAGCTTGGACTCCTTCCCGACTTCGTTTGAGGCTAGGAAACCCTAGCCTCCATCGTCTATATAGCCTTAAAGCCCCTCTTAGAATCAGGGGTTTGTCATTGCCGAAAAAGGAAAAAAAATTGCTTCAGCCTAACCATTATTGCCCCATCATTGGAGATAATGCATCATGGCTTCCCACCTTGTCAGCACCATCCCTCCCTCCATCCTTTTCACTTGCGACCACCGACAAGTAGGATCTCATAGTGAAACACCAAGATCGAATTAGGTTCCATCGCCCTTGTTCTAGATTGATCTATTTTTCTTCTTGGTTTCTTTTACTCTATTGCCGGCCATTCATAGTCATGGCTATTGCCATGGCCTTTGCAAGGGGTTGAGCATCTAATAGGTGTCATTGCTACCATGGGTACCAACCTTCCTCCACCCTTGGTTTGATTATAAAGCTTTCTCCCTTGCTTCTTTATTTTCTCATTTTCCTTCTGACTGGATGCTGTCGGCTATAGCTCGTTGCCGAGGGTCATCACCTTAGCCTTCACTAGACACCATTGTGGGTGATCACCTGCTAGCCTCTGTGTATTGTGTTAGAGAGGAAGGGAGGGAAGGAGGGGAGCACAAGCTTGTGTTGAAGAAGAAGAAGAGCAAAAGAGGATCTTTCCTCTCTCTCTTCTCTTTTCTCTCTCTTATCTCTCTTCTCCCTCTTTCTTTTCTCTACCCTTCGCTCTCCTCTCTCTAAGTTGATTAAAGAACTTGTGGAAAAGGGATTTAGTGGGCTTGGTAGAAGTCCCTGATATGCCTCAGTGGAGAGTTAGAGATTTTGTTTATGAATTTCAAGTTGACCCTAATAGAGGCTCGTGGATTGAAATCACAATGATCTTTTCCTGTATTGATCTCCACCTTGGTTTTTGTATATTTGAACTTATTGGGTTTTTGATCAACTATTTAACTCATTAGGATTTAATCTACTCGGATTGCTAGTGATCATTATCTGGATAGTCATGTCTTTTCTCTCTCCTAATCTTTCCACAATGCATAATCCAGTCACTTTATAATTTTTTCTAGTTATTGGTCTTGATTATGTATGGAAATGATCAATTGGATAAAAAGACATTGAGTAGAAGGATTTACGCTCCCATCTCTAAATCAAGATGAATTTCTAACTATTTATTTTTTTATTAGTCATGTCTTAGATAGCATTAAGAAATTTGGGATTAAAAGTAGTTCAAATATTAGAGCTTTAAAAATAGAAATTTAATGATAATTTATTTTTCTTGTGTTGATGGTTGATCGAGGATATGTTAGAATTATATTGTTGAGTGGACATGTTGGTCGTGAATTAGTAAATCCTATTCCAAAGTTTGTCATTAGTACGGTAAGAATTCTTGAATATTGATCACCTATTTATATAAAACTATTTTTTTTAGCATTAGTGATTTTGCTCAATATGATTTCTGATATATGCATGGTATATATTTATTTGTTAAGTATATATATGGCTATGTATGAAGTTACGTATCATGTAATATTGATCTTGATTTGGATGGACTTTGGTATTTATGTGCATTGAATTTGCAAAAGAATAATACTGAATTATAATTACTTGACAAGCATAAATTGAGTTATATTACTAAATGATGGGTTGTCATGCTCTGAGCTAGCCATATTATTGATGCCCTGCCATAGGTTAGAAATATAGTTGTGGTAGTCTATGGGATTAGCTATTATATTGATCCCCTGCCATAAGTTGAGAATGTGGTTGTGATAGTTTGGGATTGAGCACTTATGGTACTTTGAACTAGCCATTTTATTGATGCTTTGTCACAAGCTGAAAATATAGTTGTGGTAGTTAGAGTTGAGCATTCGTAGTCCTCTGAATTAGCCATTATATTAGTGCACCGCCATAGACTAGAACTATAGTTGTGGTAGTCTATGGGACTAGCCATTATGGTAATGTCCCGCCATGGCTGAAAATATGGTTGTGGTAGTCCAGAGTCGAGCATCTAAATATTTTTAGATCTGATATATAATAATTTAATATAGTGGTTTATGTGATTGTTTTACTAAAAGATATATTTACTATGTGCATTTTATAATCATGGTATCTCGTGATATGAAATTTATATGAATAATAATTATTATTAGTTTCTCATTTATTATTAATATATTGGTGTGGGTGTGTGAAAATTTTTACTAGATTGTAAAGCTTACAATCCCTTTTTTCCTTTTCTTATTTAGTTACAAGATGCATGTACTTGGCTATTGTTGGGATAACTAGTGAAAAGATTGTATAGATAGAGCTTTAGTAGTATTAGTCGAGTGATTGAATTTTATAATTATACAAGTTTTGTTATTTGTTCGGATTAAGATCATTATTGTTTATTAAAAATTTGAGGTTATAATGGATTTTAGGATCTTACGTATTTTTTAGGGCCTTACCCTAGGGATGTTATAATGGATCTTATAGCATATGTATGTCTACCTTGCCCTCTCTTTTTGGCTTGTCGACATGTTCTTTTTTCTATCATCAATAGAAAAGAACCCTTCGGGACCACCCCAATAGGAAACAATTCAAATTTTCTTGCCACTAAGGGAAGTAATACTTCTAATTAATTATCACTTGGGCTCTCAAATGGGAGTGAAAATGGGTGACTTTTATTTTCGTTATTTAGTTGAAGATAGTCTCATTCCTATTTCTATTTCAAAAGAAGAATAAGAATATCTTAATCTTCCAAAATTCAATCTCGACTCTTTTATAGTATTTGAATTTCATTTTGATTTCAATTACAAACCAAACGTATCGGGAAATATAGCCTTTCAATTTCAATCCATTTTGATTCAGATTTGGACCATGAACTAAATTTATCCTAACTACAAAGTTTTATCTCCAATAATTATATAAGTAGGTGGATGTTTGCAATATAATAAAGGTCTTCCATGCTTTATTTTTTAGAGACCCTTTTTGGATTTTTTTTTAATATGTTAACTTGTAGTTAGAACTTTGAAATTTATCTGTATTTCACCCTTGAACGTTTTCATTGTAAATATGATAATATATGTTATTATTTCTTACAAGCATAATTGTTGCTGTTAGGAACATGCTCAATCAAGATGCCAAGCTAACGGGATCACTAAAGCACTTGGCTTATTCATCATTTAGAATAGGAAGATCAGTTAAGGGTCGCCACATGCTTCCATGATGATGGTTCGGTGGTTGCCGTGTCTAGATGATCATGGCTTTGACGTTGCACATTTCTGAGTTGGCATTAGATGGTGGATGTCTCACTTTGATCAGTGCTCTAATATTGGATCCAGCCTAAAACAACAAGGACAAGAAAGTTTATATAAAGTGTGTCCGATGAAGATCCTCTAATACTAAAGTCAAATATAACTATTGGGAAATAGAAAAAGGCTTGAGAGCACCAAATAAACAACACAATAGAGTCGAAAGAAAACTTACCTTGAAGACCCTTGGGAACATAATATATAGATGAGGGCTAAAGTCGGTCGTTGGTAATAACCTACATATTTCGCCTAAGATCATGCTAGCCCTGCTCGCTTGCATGGATATATCAAGTCTATTTGGAAATAATTCGTAATCTTGTAGTTGATATGAGAGTTTGAAACCTAAAAGTTCCTTCGTGCATGTTTGGAGATGTATTTATAATCGTCAAAAATTATTTCAGATCTAAAAGTAGAATTTTGAGTATTTGGCTACAAACCAAAAGTAATTCTAAATTACGTTTAAAATCTCTTAAAATATGATTTATGTAAAGCTAAATCTCCTTTTGCTTTCCGTGAACGTAACACCACAAGCTAAATATTGCATTTGTGGAGAGTTTGTTTCTTCCGATAAAAATTATACAGTATCCTCTTAATATCCTTCACACATCCCTTTTTCTCACTTTCGTATCTATCACGATTCTTTCTTTCTTCAAATTAATCTCACCTCATTTTCATTCACATCCTCGATTAATCTCATCTCATCTCTATTTACATCTCTATTACGATCAAGGACTCATGGCTCGGCATATGAGGTATTATCCGTTCTGACCCATAGGTCTTACAGTTTTATTCCTTAGATTCCAATCCAAAAGATACCTCATGTGAGATAGATGGTTTCTTCATATATAAGCTAGAGTTCTTCTTAACTCATAACTAATATGGGATAAATGATGTCTGTCCTTGTACACCATAACAGTCTCCCTCAATCAGGGGGGAGTCTGTATATGGACAGAAGATATTCTTCAACTTATTTTTACCATAGACTATATATAGATAGAAGGATATCCCCATAATTGTAGGAGTTGTGCCCTCCTTCTAGTGCTACTATTGTGGCTAAGGGCTCATGCATGTAAGGTATTATCTGCTTTGGTCCATGGGCCTCACAGTTTTATCCCTCGGATTTTAATCCAAAGTTATCTCATATGGGATGGATGATCCCTTCCTATATAAGTTAAAGACCCCTTGATTCATGACTAATATGGGACTAATGATGTCTTTCCTTCTATATCATAATAATTTTTATTTTTTTTGACTTTCTAGATTATGAATCCTCTCATCTCCATTTACGTCTCCTTTTATTTGACTTTCTTATTTATCAAGATTTTTTTTTCTTCAAATTAATCTTATCTCATCTCTATTCTCGGATTAATCTTCTCTCATCTCCACCTGTATTTCTTTTTCTGACTTCAAGGACTATTGATCTTCTCTCATCTTTCTTTGTTTGACTTTTCTATCTATCAGGACTTTTTTTTCTTCATATTAATCTTCTTCCATCTTCATCCACATTATATTTCTTTTTTACCGACTTTTTTATATATCATGACTCTATCATCTCATCTCCATCCCAGCCTAATAATATAGAAACGTAATTTCTAAAAAAATAAAAAAGTTAGTGGATAACTTTAAAAAATATACAAAAAAGATAAAAAAAATAAGTTTTATATCCAAATAATTTTAAAATTATTTTAGATGTATATTTTTTGATCATTTTGTCATTCAAAAATAGCTTTTAAGTCTGGTAACCAAACATACAGTAAGGGGGTACTTGATTAGGAGGAGTAGGGGTCTGAAATTGGAATGAGAATGGATGACTCCCATTCCAATTATTTGGTTGGAGGGAGTTTCATTCCAATTTCGATTCCGAAGTGGAATAAAAATGGCCCAGTCTATCTAAAACTTAATCTTTACTCTTTTCTATAGATTCAAATTTTTATTCTAATTTTGATTTCGATTTCGATTCCGATCACGAGCCAAATACTTCAGAGGATTAGACTATTCCTATTCCGATTTTAATCTATTATGATTTTCATTCCGATTCTGATTTCAAACTCCTTAAATTATTTCTATATTTTCATAATAATTTTAAAATATTGATGGTCAAATAGAAAACTATTTTATTCTAAAGTAGTTTTTGACATCAAAATATAATTTTTACTAAATATATAATATTTTTTGATCATCTCCAAATAGATCCTCCATCCTCTCATGTCGATAATGCAGTAAATTGTGAAGGATCAGCTTCTAGGTACGTGGCGTGCTCTTATTCGTCGGTTCACCGCATTGGATAAGGTGGATGGATAACTAGGATGAAGCAAACAAGGCAACGGTACCTTTCAGACATGTAAAAAGGAAGACAGCAGACCCACAATAATTCAAAGGTCAACCTAAATCCTTTGCCGCTGATCACTTTCATTCTCCGTCTGTACCTGCAGTCAGTGGGAGTGCTCCCACTTCTCCCATATTCCAACTTCCTTAATTATAAGTACTCCTCTTCCTCCGAAAACCTTGACTCTCTTATTCTCTCTCGATCCATTTGGGCTCTCATTGATCATTGGTATGTGCTCTCTCACTTCTCGCTGCTGTTTCTTCTCTGGCCATTTCTGGGAATTTGTATGGTTTAGATTCTCTCTCACTCTCTGTTTTTATTCGTAGGAGCTTTAGATTCTCTTTCGCTTTGTTTTGTAGCTTTGAATCTCAACATTTTTTCGGTTTTAGATTCTCTCTCAACATTCCTTTTGAATCTCAACGTTTTGCTATTTGTGGTTGCTATGAGTACCCATGCGATCATTCAATGCGGTCATCCTCTTCTGCATTATTACCCTAAAAAGGAAGAAATCCTTCTTTCTTTAGGGGAAGAAATCCTTCTTTCCTGTAAAGTAAGAATGAAATGTCCTTTTTGTTCACTGAATATATATATATATATATATATATATATATATATATATATATATATGCTGTGCTTACTTGTCTACAAAACTATGGTTGGGTCTCTGCTCCTGCTTCGTAATGATGGAATTGGGTCACAGGTTCGGTGGATTGGATCACTGATCTATGGGTTGGAAACTGTTGGTTCTGTTTTGACTCATTCCAAATGTCCGTATCAAACATGTGGTCATGGTTCAAGAAACCTATCTGGTAGCTAGCTTATTGCTTTGTCTTATAATAATATTATGAAAATAACATGGTGGCACAGTTTTAGAAGTTCGGAGATGCCATGATTAGCAATGGGGTCAGATATAAGTCGGGTCGGTCAATATCCATTTCCCCCTCATAATTAAAAATCCTGTATACCTATTTCCACCCTATAACCATCTCGGATTAGGTTAGGTTGAATTAGATAGAGATATTGATCCGATACCCAATGGAATGGCTAAAATTTTCATTCCCTGATCAAGATGTAATTAGTAGTAATGTTTATACTTTTACTCTAGAATCATTCATGTTGTCAATTCATGACCATTTCTAGTGAGTCTTATCTTTCCATTGGTCTCCACTAATCCTTTACTTTTTATGGTGCACATGTTATACCTCCAACCCAAGATTACGAATCTAGAGATTATGGCAACTGCCACATACTTATAGAGAACTCTTTTCACGAGTATGCAAGACATTAAAAATACAATATCAATACATTATAATAAAATTAAAAATATATTAAGTCTAAAATTTAACTAATCAACATTGATTTTGACCCTCATAAAATTTCAAAGATATTCAAAGAAACGTGCATCAATTAAAATTCAAATAATAATTCTATAAAATATAATAATAGTCTATATCTAAACTTGATTGATATTGTTGATTCTCACCTCGAAACTTATTTCTAAAGTAGTACCCATATTCATAATTAAGAATCTAGATCTAAAAAGAAAAAAAAAATAATGAGCTTGATAGCCCCATAAGTAATAAATATATCAACCAAAAATTTTAGATATTATAATAAGATATGTTATTCAAAAACAAATGCCATAAGTAGGCCATAAGAGGATAATCTATACTAATTTATGCAAATTAAATATTTTTAAATATTTATATGCAAACATAATCATAAATTTGATGCGAATCAAATACCATATAACTCAATAGTCCTAACTATAACCACACTGATATCCTATGGTGGAGCTAGAACATAAATAATGAGCTCAATTAAAATATCAATGCACAACCTTCATTGACAAGATCGAAATGACCAATGTATAACTTTCCATTAGTAGGATCTAGAGAATAATTTACAATTTTTATTGGTAGGATCGAGATAATTAATGCATAACCCCTGTTAGCAGGATCCAGAAAATAAATGCACCATCCTCATTGGAAGGGTTCATAAAACATAGTTAGGCTGAGAGTCCAAATTCAAAGTATACGAAAATACTTTTGCTAGGTAATATATACATTACAATTTCGATCATCGATATGCATAATTCATAACAAATCAATGAATCATATTTTTTTTCAAAATAATCTCAAATTTGCAAATCATTCTCTATTTAAATAATTTTATAAATTACATATAAATCAAAGACTAATCATTTACTTTCAAAATATATTATAAAATATCTCAAAAGATAATTCATTACTTACCTTATAGAATATTGAACGAATAGATTCAATTAATCTTGAGACAATATCCTTCAAAACATATTATTCGAAACATAGTTTAATCAAAATTTAGTGTTCAATATTTTAAGAATAAAAATCCTACATTTCGATACCCTCATAAGGTTTGCAAAGCGGTAGCATCTAACAACTTGATTGGTCCAATTAAAATAATTTTATTTGATCATGATTAGACTTCCGATACCCTCATAAGGTTTGCAAAGTGGTAGCATATCCAACAACTCGATTCATCTACTCAAGATAATTTTATTTGATCATAATTAGACTGGAGGTACATATGGTTCAATAGAAATCAAGCATGACCAAAAGTAGCAATACTTAATAAGATTCAAGATGGGGACTAGTACACTGCCCGACGTTTATGGGTTAGTATTCATTCATCAGGATTCATCAAAATCATTGAAAGAAAATCCCTTTATCGAGGTTAACTCAAAATTATAGCAACAGCTCTTAGTACCCTTCAATGGATTTATAGATCAAGTAAAGAGAGAATGATGGAGAAGAAGAGAAAAAAATTAAGAGGATGGAACAAAGCTGACAAAACGACATAATCCAACAACCTGATCAATTTGATCGAGGAGTTTTAGTCAAATCATGAATGAATTAACGTACAGATGGTTCAATATAAATCATGGATGATCAAATCTAAGGATACCTAGTCTAGCCAAGGTGGAAGCTGATATAATGTTCGACGACCATGGATCAAAATCCCTTAACTAGGATCAAATCAAAATCATTAAAAGTAAATCCTTTACAAGATCTTTGAAGAAAAATCTGATTTTTCATCGTAGGATCGTCTAGATTTAATCAGATCTTAGATAAATTTTTCTACAAAAATTTCTATGATCCAATCAGATCTAAGAGTTCTCAGATCTGATCGAGATGATCTGATATTAAAAATTAAAAATTAAATTAAATTAGATTTAATTTTAAGTACCTGATTAGATAATCTAATTATCCTGCGATGATCCTAATCATTCCTAAGGTTTTGGAAGGAGCCACACACATGCTTGGCCTCTATCGGTATCCACTCGATCAGAATCTAGACGTCTTCTCCTCGTGATCTTTTTTCAAAAGATTAGATCTAGATATGATCTATAAGTTCTTCAAAATAATTTCTGAAGGTAGCTCGTCCATCTCACGAACACTGTTGCGTAGATGCTGAATCTTGTGCCAAAATTCTTGGACCTTCTTCTCTGATTTGTGCCCAACTTTTAGCATGTAGAAGAGGAAGAGAGAGAGAGGATCAGAGAGGGCATGGGATATGATAGGGGCGACATCACTTGGGCATGGAACATATTTTCATGCGATGATAGCACAATGGCGTGAGAAGGGGTTTAAAACTTATATGCCATCTAGAGTTCCACTTTGACCAAATAACCTATTATTTGATTTAAAGGGACTTCAGGGATTAATCTCCATGTCAAATACCAGATCTCTATCTAGTTTTGATGCCAAAAATCTCTCTAGAAATTGGCGACAAGAGAAGATAAGGAAGAGTCCATTGCGTCTAGGACACTTTCCTCAAGAGTTTAATCCAAATCAAACTCTATCAAAAACCCAGTCAAAACTCTACCATAAATCATGAAATTTGGCACACCTATAGCATGACTTGAGCCCTATCGCAAATCCAAAAATCAGAGCAAAATAACTTTTAAAGAATTTTCTAAAAACATCTGATCAGATGATCCTTAATTCTCTCAATTAGGTCAACTATTGACCCTAATCTAATTGCACTAGGAATGGATTTAATTTCTATAATTAATCTGATATGGACTGATTCTAGTTAGATAAAAATAAATTCATTCAAGATATAGAAATGAATCAAATCAAATTTGACTCGATTATGATGAATCAGAAAGTTTACAGAAGGAGAAAGCCAGGCTCAATCATGTGCTAGCATGATTATCTTGAACCTAATTGGGTCTAATCCAAATCGATTGAACTAGATTAGCTCAATTGATAATATCCAAACCCAAACTCTTATTTTTATGATTCAATTAAATTCAGTTCCATATGGTAATGAGATATGTCGTGATATCTATTATCGACATCATCAAAATATCTTTCAATGAATCAGAACTTTTCTAATTCATAAAATTAGAATGATCGATCATCAAAATCATTTTAATTGCTCCCAAAATCTATTAGTGACACCTAGCAGTATATGATGGCAACCTATCAGAATTAAAAGTGAACCTCTCGGTGCAGTTACCTATGTGATTAAATTTTTCTATCTTAAGCCCCAACAGGATTAGGATTAAGACAAACTTGATAAACCCAATATCTATCATATGAATTAATTATTCGATTCGAGTTCAATATGAAATCCTAATAGAAAATCTTTCCAATATGAAATCCTAATAGAAAATCTTTCTATCACCTTCACTTTGCCATGGCCATGAGCTTAAGAATTCAATCTCATGATTATCATAGGGCTACTCATCTACCGAGGTAGATAGATCTGCTATTGGTGCAATCCAATTCCTACAATAAACATGCTATAGCCAACATACACCTTAGGATTTCAAATGGCTAGGAGACTGAGTTATAATATAGTCAAACTATAATACCCTCAAGATAAACTATCGATACACCTCAGATCAAAAAATCAAACACACCACTATAGCATCAAGGTAGTTATTGATGAGAATGTAGACTTTCTTATGACTGCTTGAGATGGTCACGCTCAGTGCCCTCATTCTCTAACAAGTACCTATACTCTCACTCCAGTGTCTTCATATCGTAGACTTAAGATTCATCTATTCTAAAAAAAGCAATCGTATACCAATCTTTCAGATCGATCACCATCCTCGTGATGATCCTACGATCGAAAGTAGTTTATGAGTTAATTATAAAAATTCATATCTTAAATTTTCAACTCTTGAAAATATGAATTATCATTATCATTAACTCAAAGAATATATCACAGATACTTTAAATATACATATGATAGAAAATAATTTTTTTATTAATTTATAATCAAAATTATAAAATTATTCTTGAAAGTGTATTATAAGTATCAGCCAATTTGGCTTCTAGGACATACATCTAACAAACTTCCACTTGACTTAAAGTCAATTGGCTACAAATCTAAATCCTATCTTCTCAAGGTGGGCTTCAATCTTCTGCCGGCTCAATGACTTTGTCAATGGATCAGCCAAATTATCTACAGTGTCGACTCTCTTGACCTCAACGTATCCCTTTTCGAGGTAATCATGGATGAGGTGGTATCGCTGCTCGATATGTTTGGATTTCTGATGAGATCTCGGCTTCTTAGCTAGGGCTATGGCATCATTATTATCGCAGTATAGAGGGATAGCATCTGATGGTATCACTTCGAGCTCTGTGATGAACTTCTTGTATCAGAACACCTCCTTTGTAGCCTCCGACATAATGATATACTCTGCTTTCATGGTAGAGTCTGTTATCACCGTCTATTTGGAACTCTTCTAACTGACAGTTCTACCATTACGAATAAATAGATTTCAAGATGTCGACTTTCGATCATCTATATCGGATATAAAATTCGAGTCTGTATATCCTTGGATCTGGAGTTCTCCATTACCAAAAATTAGAAACATATCCTTAGTCCTCAAGTACTTAAGGATACATTTCATAAAAGTCTAGTACTCTTCGTCTGGATTTGATTGATACCTGCTCATGACACTTACAGCATGAATAATATCAGGTCGTGTATGTAGCATGGCATAGAAGAGGCTCCCTATTGTCGAAGCATAAGGGATCTTACTCATGCATTCAATCTTTTAAAGTGTGCTAAGGCACATCTTCTTGGAGAGATGAATGCCATGTCTAAAGGGTACTAAACCTCTTTTAGAGTTTTCCATGCTAAACCTCTTCAGCACCTCCTCTATGTATATTTTCTGTGAGAGATCTAGTATCCTATTGGATCTATCTCTATAGACCTTAATTTTTAGAATAAAGGATGCCTCTCCTAGATCTTTCATAGAGAACTCTTTAGACAATCTTGTTTTGACTGTAGTCAACATGAAAATATCATTTTCAATTAGCAGGATGTCATCCACGTACAGTACGAGAAAGACAACAGCGCTTCCACTGACCTATTTGAAAATAAGGCTCCTCATTTTTGATGAATCCAAATGATTTGATTACTTCATTGAAACGAGCATTCTAGCTCCGAGATGCTTGCTTAAGTCTATATATGGATATTTACAGCTTGTATACCTTATGATTATCATCACTGGATGTGAAACTTAGCGACTGTTCCATATCGATATCTTTCTAAAGATATCCATTTAAGAATGTTATTTTCATATCCATCTGTTATATTTTGTAATTAAACTAGGCTGCAACAGCAAGCACTGTGTGGATGAATTTGAGCATAGCTACTGACGAAAAAGTATTCTGATAGTTAATGCCTTCGCGTTGACTATATCCTTTTGCTATGAGCCTTGCTTTAAATGTCTCTATATTTCCATCGGCATCTATCTTTAGGACTGAAAGTGGACTGGGTCGGATTTTACCCCTGCTCGATCCTGGCTCGAATTTTTTTTTAGGCTTTAGGCCAGGCTTAGGCCCAAAACTTTTTAAAAAATATAGGCTCGAGCCCGACCCGAACCTGGGCCCGAGTTTGAGGGGGTGGGAGGGATGCTGCTTGCGCCAAGGGGGAGGCGGAGGCTGGTGGACGGAGAGATAGAGAGGACCGAGGGGGTGGGAGGGGGGTGTGGTGTGTGCAGGGCGGGGGGGTGGTGGCCGCCTGCAAGGGCGTGGGTGGAAGGTCGATCGAGGGCTGGGGGGCGCGGGGTGGAGGCATGGGGGCGGGGTGGAGAGACGGAGAGGATGGGGGGGGGGCTGGAGGGGGCGAAGAAGATGGAGAGGACTGGGGGGGGGTGGGCACTGGATGGGTTTCGCATGCGGAGGGGGGTGGGGGTATGGGGTTTCAATCGGACCCAGACTCTTGGGGGGTGGATTTTAATCGGGCCCGAGCTCGGGCCGGACCCAGGTCGAACCAAAGGTAGGCTCGAGTCCTACCCGAAAATAAAATGGGCTCTATATTTTGGCCCAAGCCCGGCCTAAATAGTTTTAGACTAAGCCAGAAGCCCGACCCAAAGTCGGTTTGGCTCGATGGGACTCGAACCGGCCCGAGCCCACTTTCAGCCCTACCTATCTTTCTCTTGAAGATCCATTTACATCCAATAGGTACTATACCTTCAGATGGATCTACCAAGATTCAGACTTGGTTCGAATGCATTGAGTCAATCTCTAACTTCATTACCTCTAATAATTTCTCGGAGTTGATATCTGATATCGTCTCGTCATAGATTTTGGAATCATCACCATAAACCTCATTTTCTATGAGGAACATTTTTTCTACGTCCTCTGAGATAGTACCTAAGTACCTTTCAGAAGGATAAAAAATTTTACTTGATCTACGAGGTAGAGGAGGTAGTGTCTAGGTTGGCTCTAACTGATTGGATTTCATAGGTTCCTTAGCTCATGGCTCTTGGAAGACTTTTCCTCGAGCCTAATCTACCTTCCGATGCCATCATCTTGAATAAACTATTTTTTAAGACAGATGGCGTGTCGACTCATAATTACATTATAATCTTCTGGAAGATAGAAATAATATCTTAATGACTCTTTAGGATATCCAATAAATTGAGCTCTAAAGGATCTAGACTCTAATTTACTCGTTTGTTGTCTTTTGATATGAGTTGGACAATTCTAAATTCTGAGATGACTCGGACTTGATTTCTTACCATGCCATATCTCATATGGTATGGTAGGAATGGTTTTAGAAAAAAATTTATTCAGTAAATATATAGCCGTCATTATACTATGTTCCCAAAGAAACTCAAGAAGGTCCATGAAACTCATCATGGATTGGATCTATCTAATAGGATCCGATTTTTTCATTATGAAATTTCGTTGAGTTGAGATATTTCATGTGGAGTCTATTATGAGACTATGCCATTATCCTTAAGATAGTCTAAAATTTTTTGACTAAGGTTTTCGTCTCCTCGATCTGATCGAAGAATCTTAATAAATTTTTTTATTTATTTTTCTACTTCAAGTTTGAATTTCTTGAATTTTTTAAAGGCTTCAGATTTATGTCGCATCAAATATACATATCTGTACCGAGATAGATCATCGATAAAGATGATGAAGTAGACATAGTTACCTCTGATCGGCACATCAAATGGGCCGCACATATCGGTATGTATTAGAGCAAATAGGTCTGTGGCCCTTTTTCCATATCCTATAAAAGGGAGCTTGGTCATTTTGCTATGAAGGCATGATTCATAAATCAGATATGACTCAAAAGTCAATGGACTTAATAGCCCGGATTTCTTCAATTTATTAATCCTATTTTCAACTTATGACCTTGAAGGGAAATCCTGATTTCCCGATCCAGGTTCGTCCAGATCTGATTAGATCAAGAGATATATTTCCAAAATTTTTTCTTGATCTCAATCAGATCTTGATATGTTTCAGATCTTATTCTTATTATTTTAATAAATAAAATAAAATAAGATAAATTAAATCAAATTTAATTTACCTGATTTGGGTAATCCTATTATCCTGTAGATGATCCTGATTGCAGCGGAAGGTTCTGGATCTTAGCCACGCAAGCGCCTGGCCTCTACCGGTATCCACTCGGGTTGGATCTGGAGATCCTCTTCTTCTCTATCACACCTCCAAAAATTAGATGTGGATCTGATCTGGAGGATCTTCAAAACTCTTTTGAAGATCTGCAGTCGCCCTTTTTGCAGCAGCGCAGCCTTCTTGATTCTGATCGCCTTTCCTTGATCTGAATCGCACCAACCTAAGTCCAAAACTCTTTTGGACGTGGAGAGCAAGGGGAGAAGAGACTATGGCATGGAAAAGGAGGGGAGAGGCAGCCTTGGGGCATGGAGTTTCTCAATTGAATTGCATTCACTTAGAATTAGGGTTGGGCGCAGGGTCTTATTTATAGACCTCTTGTGATCCAACTCCACTTTCTCTCAACCAATCACAACCCTTTGTGAAATCAGATCTAAATCTGATTGGTTGGAATAGAGACCCCTGGATTTTTCCTTAGAGGGCGCCTAAGACCAGTCAAACTAGATTCTTAGTAGAACTCTGATTGGAATCCAAAAGGGAGGTGGAGTCCTTGTCCAACAAGGACTCCTAGGCGCCTCCTACTTGGGCTCACGCCACCCTTGGCATGCGCCCTTCTCCTTGCCAGGTTCTGGCAGGGGACAGGCCCCCACCAGGCTCTCCAATAGGTGCATGACATGTGGTCAAAAGTCAAAGGATCAATGGTCAACGTTTGACCAGTCAAAGGCAGACTTTTGACCAAAGTCAAAGAACAAGAAATGGCAGGTGACCAAAAATGGCAGGTAATGTCTTACAAATAAGACAACCTATTCTGACTTGGACAACCTCCAGTCAGACCATATGAAGGCCTCTGATTGAGCACAAACTCCTTTGGCTCAGTCAGGACAACTTATTTATGATAGTAAAAGAAGAACGTTAGGTTCAATCGAGTGCTAGCACGATTTTCCTTGAACCTAATTGAATCTCATTCAGATCAATTGAACTAGATCAGTTCAATTGATGATCACCAGATTCAAACCCTTGTTTGTGTGACCCAGTTAGGTTCAGTTCTGTATGGTAATGGGATATGTCATGATCTCTATCATCGACATCATCGAAACTCCTTTCGATGGATCAGAACTCTTCTGATTCGAACAGCTAGAATGATCGATCATCTAAATCATTCTAATTGCTCCCAAAATCCACCAGTGACACCTAGCAGTATATGGTGGCAACCCATCAGAGCTGAATGCGAACCTCTTGGTGCAGCTACCTGTGTGATTAAGTTCTTCTATCTTGAGCCCCGATCAGATTAGGGTTAAGGTGAACTCGTCAAACCCTAGTCTCTGTCATATGATGTAATCATTCGATTCGAGTCCAATGTGAAAAATCTAAATAGAAACTCTTTCTATTATTTCACTCTGCCATGGCCATGGATGGGCTTCTGGACTTGATTCTCATGATCATCATAGGGCTGCTCCTCTACCACCGAGGTAGATAGATTCCATCTTGATGCATCCAGTTCCTACAATGAACATGCTATAGCCAACATACACCTCAGGGTTCCATATGGCTAGGAGACCGAGTAATGGTGTAGTCAAACTATAACACCCTCAAGGTGAACTGCCGATGCATCTCAGGTCAAAGAACCAGACACACTACTGCAGCATCGAGTCAGTCATTGACGAGAAGGTAGACTTCCTAATGACTACTCGAGGTGGTCACGCTCAGTACCCTCGTTCTCTAACGAGTACCTGTACTCTCGCTCCGGTGTCTCCACACCGTAGACTCAAGACTCATCTACTAAAGAGAAGCGATCGTACACCAACCTTCCGGATCAATCACCATCCTCGTGATGATCCTATGGTCGGGAGCTGTTTATGAGTTAATAATGATTATTCATGTCTTAAATTTTCAACTCTTGAAAATATGAATTATCATTACCATTAACTCAAAGGATGTATCACAGACACTAAATACACAGGTGTGATAGAAAATAATCTATTTTATTAATTATAGTCAAAATTATAATTTTGCTCCTAGAAGTGTATTACAAGTGTCAGCCAATTCTGGCTTCTAGGGCACATATATCTAACAGACCTAGCCTAAGGTGCCAAAGATACCTATCATTTAGACTATCTCTAGGTCATTTTGATCCTATGACATTCACGTTTTGCTCGATATTAAAAATAAAAATATCAATATGTAACTGATAGAGATCATTTATAAGAAAATCACTTGCAATTTTATTTCTTTCATAAAGAATATTATAATGATCCTTAAGAAAATTAATTACATAGCCTTCTTATGCTAAACATGAAATAGAAATTAAATTTCTACTTGCTACAGGCACATAAAAATAATTTTTAAGAACTAAATCTAATCTTGACGATAGTGAAAGAGAATAGATTTTTATGGCCACAACAGCAACTCTTGCTCCATTTTCAACACGTAGAATCATCTCACCATCTCTCAGCCTTCTGCTATCCTCAAGATCCTGCATAGAAGTGCACAAGTGAGTATTAGAATCAGAGTCAAGCACCCAACTAGATATAGAAAAAACTGTAAGGTTAGATTCTATAACGAGCATACCTTTAGAAGGACCTACCTTCTTCTTGTTCTTTAGGCTGGCTAAGTAAAGAGGGTAGTTCTGCTTCAGTGGTCGTCAGTATTGTAATGAAAATATTTTTTTTTGTTGGCCTTCTTCTTCGACTCTGTCTTCTTCTTCTTTCCACCATCCATCTTTTGCTTCTTTACAGACTTCTTCTTCTTTTCAAAAGACTTTTTCTTGAAAGAAGTTCACTCTACAGCAAACACTGAGCTCTTTGAATTTTTCATAGAGAGCTCAGCAGTAACGAGCATGTTCATAAGTTCAGTCAAGATATTTTGCAGTTTATGCATATGATAGTTTATGATGAACTATCCATATGCATCAATTAAAGATTATAGAATTATATCAATCTGCAGATCCTGATCTAACTTGACATTAAACTTCTTAAGCTCTTTTAAGTTCTTGATCATCATCAGATAATAATCTTGGACCAACTGCCCATCATGCATCTGATCTTTAAAAAGTCTCTTAGTAACTTGATATTTGGCTATGCGACTCTGTTCAGCAGACAACTCTTGTAGGTGAGCCAACATTTGGTGGCTAGTCTTAATATCTTCATGTTGATGCTGGAGCTCATCAGACATCGAGCCTAACATGTAATATCTGACTTTGTTATCTTCATCCATCCATTTTTTTGGAGACGCTCTTTGATCAACGGACGGACGGACTGGTAAAGTGGGAGGATCCTGTTCCAATATATGAGTCAACTTCTCAAAATCTAAAACTATTTTGAAGTTTCGAAGCTAATCCTTGTAGTTGGATTTGGTCAGTCTATGAATGTCCAGAATATGGGCTAGTGGGTTGGATGCAGACATTTTTCTATAGAGAATCAAAATTTTTAGTTAGATTTTATAATTAGACTTAACCAATTTATTTTAAAATTTTATTTTTAAATAAATTAAGCTTTCACTATTTACTTAGATTCCTATACTCTCTTGATGGAGATGCAAAAATCTCCATGATTATAGATTTCTAGTAGATGGTGCGGTCCCACCTACTGGCTCACCACCTCATGTAATAGTTATTGATGATGGATCAACTGATGAGTGGATAACTTTTGTCAAATAATTTTCTAATCATGATGCATCTAAATCTGATCTCTAATTCATGAAGCTCACCATGCCCGGAATATTGCTCCACTCCTTAGTTAAGTCAGACCCATCATTTGCATGAATTAAATTTTTGATTGAATTTTTTACCGTATCCAAAATATTGAGCCTAACCCATCCTCCAATCCATAGTATCCAATGCTTAATAGACATGATTGCGTCTTCTCGGTGCAACTGAACCATTGTATCCAATCAAAAACAATCAATCCCGAAAAGAGCCCGCACATCTACAATGATGGAAGATTTTAGACTTAATATTTTTTTAGAAAGATTTAATTTAGATCTTTTTAAACTTGATTTGACTTGGTCATAATAATTATGACTAATCTAGTGGCATGGATTGGCTCGAATTATTAGCCATCTTAAATCAAAACTGGATCGACACAAATGGCCAGATAAATGAGACCAGTGGAAGGAATATGCCATTAACTTGATAAGATCATATTTAGATTGAGTAGCTTCCAATTAAAAACTAGTCGATCGTATCTACTAGACTTATCTTAGATACTAGATTATCGAATCATAACCAATTAGGTTAGCCTACAATCTAGGCTCAAACTGCGGAGTCATATTAGGTCTTGACCTGATCGAGTCACATCTCAATATGATTCGACCTTGACCCAAACTTAATGTTATTAGGCTGGTCAAATCTAACCTTTCTTTGATCCTACCTAACCAACTCTTGATTCAGTTTGATTAACTACTAGACCTAATTAAGTTATCTAAGTTCGAATCTAATTTCATGAAAGTATCTTAGATCTAAAAATTTATAATTTTTAATCTAATTAATTTTATAATTTTAATTTTTAATTAAATTTAAATTTATGAATAAAATATGTAACAAAATTTTAGGATTTTAGGATCTACGATTTTATAGAAAATAAGTTTTGATTTCTAAAATAAAATAAGTTAGATCTAAATCATATATCACATATATAATTAAAAATCTAATCTATACGTGCCTTGCATACATCTCATGTATCATAACTCAATCAACCATGCATGCTATCAAATTTGATATATCACATATTAAATATAAAAAATAAAATTTTAAATTTGATCATATCAAAATAAAATTATTTTAGATAATTTATAAAACTATTCTACAACTAGTCTAAGCATGCATCTTTCATATCTCATATGAATAAATTAAAAATTAAAAACTCTATTTTTTATTTTTAAAATTAGGTTACAATAATTATAATATTAAAAAAATAAAAATAAAATAGATCTAAAATCATTTTTAATCAAATTAGTAACATGATTATACTAGACTATACATAGAACTATTCTATTTCTAGTCTAGTCATGCATCTCATACATTATAGATCTAAATCATATAATTTTTTAATTTTTTACTTTAGATCTAATCATATTTGATGTAATGTCTAAATTTTTTTAATATCAAATCATAAATAAAAATTAAATCAGATCTAAAATAGATCTAAAGAACTGTAAATATAACTGTGATACCATTTAAAGGAAAATTTGATTTTCTACCATAGAATCGTCCATATCTGAGGCAGATTTTTCTATAAAAATTTTTATGATCTGATCAGATCTAAGAGTTCTTAGATCTGATCAAGATGATATGATATTAAAGATTAAAAATAAAATTAAATTAGATTTAATTTTAAGTATCTGATTGGATGATCTAATTATCCTGCGATGATTCTAATCGTTTCTGAGGTTCTACAAGGAGCCACGTATGCGCCTAACCTTTATCGATATCCACTTGAGCAGAATCTGGACGTCTTCTCCTCATGAATCTTTTTTCAAAAGATCAGATCTGAATTTGATCTATAAGTTCTTCAAAATAATTTTTGAAGGCAGCCTGTCCATGTCACGAACACCGTCGCGTAGATGCTAAATCTTGTGCCAAAATCTTTGGACCTTCTTCTCTGATTTGTGTCCAACTTTTGGAGTGTAGAAGAGGAAGAGAGAGAGGATCAGAGGAGGTGTGGGATATGATAGGGGCGATAGCACTTGGGCATGGAAAATATTTTCATGTGATGATAGCATAATGGCAAGAGAAGGGGTTTAAAACTTATGCGCCATCTAGAGTTCCACTTTGACAAAATAACCTATTATTTGATTTAAAGGGACATCAGGGATTAATCTCCACATCAAATACTAGATCTCTATCTAATTTTTGATGCCAAAAATCCCTCTAGAAATTGGCAACAAGAGAAGATAAGGAAGAGTCCATTACGCCCAGGACTCTTCCCTCGAGATTTTGATCCAAATCAAAATCTATTAAAAACCTAGTCCAAACTCTATCATAAATCATGAAATTTGGTACACCCATAGCATGACTCAAGCCCTATCACATATCTAAAAATTAGAGCAAAATGATTTTTCCAAAATTTTTTAGAAATATTTGATAAGGTGATCTTCAATCCTCTCAATTAGGTCAACTATTGATCCTAGTCTAATTGTACTAGGAATGGATTTAATTTCTATAATTAATCTAATTTAGATTAATTTTAGTCAAATAAAAATAAATTCATTCAAGATATTGAAATGAGTCAAATTAAATTTGACTTGATTGCGATGAATCAGAAAGATTATAGAAGAAGAAAGTCGGGCTCAATCGTGTGCTAGCACGATTACCTTAAACTTGATTGGATCTAATCTAAATCAATCGAACTGGGTTAGCTCAATTGATGATATCTAAATCCAAATTCTTATTTATGTGATCCAGTTAGGTTCAGTTCCATATGATAATAAAATATGTCGCGATCTCTATCATCGATATCATTGAAATATCTTTCGATGGATCAAAACTTTTCTGATTCATACAATTAGAATGATCGATCATCAAAATCATTTTAATTACTTCCAAAATCCACCAGTGATATCTAGCAGTATATGATGGCAATCCATTAGAACTGAAAGTGAACCTCTCGATGCAGCTATCTGTGTGATTGGATTCTTCTATCTTAAGCTCCGACAGGATCAGGGTTAAGGTAAACTCGTCAAACCCAACATCTGTCATATGAATTAATCATTCGATTTGAGTGCAACGTGAAACCTTAATAGAAACTCTTTTTATCATCTTCACTCTATCATGGCTATGGGCTTAAGGATTTAATCTCATGATTATCATAGGACTACTCCTTATCTGCCAAAGTAGATAGATCCCCTATTAGTACAATCTAATTTCTACAATGAATATGCTATAACCAACATACACCTCAGGATCCCGAATGGCTAGGAGATCAAGTTATGGTATAGTCAAACTATAACACCATCAAGGTAAACTGCCAATGCACCTCAGATCAAAGAACCGGATATACCACTGCAGCGTCAAGCCAGTCATCGATGAGAAGATAGACTTTCTTATAACTGCTCGAGATGGTCACGTTCAGTATCCTCGTTCTCTAATGAATATTTATACTCTCACTTCGGTATCTCCACACCATAGACTTAAGACTCATCTATCCTAAAGAAGCGATTATACACCAACCTTCTGGATCGATCACTATCCTCATGATGATCCTACGATCAGAAGCAGTTTATAAGTTAATTATAAAAATTCATATTTTAAATTTTTAACTCTTGAAAATATGAATTATCATTACCATTAACTCAAAGAATGTATCACAGACACTTTAAATATATACTATGATAGAAAATATTTTTTTATTAATTTATAGTCAAAATTATAAAATTTTTCTTAGAAATGTATTGCAAGTATCAGCCAATCTGGCTTCTAGAGCACACATCTAACAAATTTTAGAGAGAAAAATTCATAAAGAGAGAAATAATCTAGGGAGAGTGATACTTTAGAGAGAGAAAGTTATGGAAAGAGAAACTAGAGAGAGATAATAGAGAGAGGAGAGAGGAAGGAGAGAGAAACTCTCTATTCTTTTCTCCTTTTTTCTTTTTTTCTTCTTTCGTTCTTTTCTTCTTCTTTCGTTCTTTTCTTTTTCTTTTTCTCTCTTTTTCTTTTCTTTTTTCTTTTCTTTTCTTCTTTCTTCTTCCTTTGGTGAAACAAAGGATGCTTGCTCCCCTTCTACTCCTAGAATAGAAGGGCGTAAAGCTGGCGGTAGCTATCATCGGAGATGTGGGCTATAGTGATGTAGTTAGGGGATCACAAACTGACGATCAACGGTAATGATCGTCACTGAAAAAATTAAGAAACATGGGCAAAAAAATATGGGAATCAACCAATCCCCCCCTTTTTTAACAAATTTTGGTGATTCACCAACCAAAAAATATGATTTAAGTATCGGGGTATCAACTACTTTGATACCATTTTGTTGTGGTATCAACTCACTCTAATACCAATTTATTAAGAATCTAGTACCGGGATATTACGGTAGAAAGAAAGAAAAAAATAAAATAAGAAAATAATCAAGCATGTGGATTAGCCTAAAGACTCACCTCCACGCGGCATGCAAAGCTCCACTATGAAAGAAAGAAATAAATACAAGAGAAGAACATCCACTCTCAACTCACTGTACATAAATCTCTCTCAACTAGAAGCTATCATCATAAAAGCTCTCTTAGAATCTCAAGAAGATTCTCAAAAGTTACAAGATGCTCTACCCTCACAACATCCATACCGAATGCTATGCACCTATTACTTCTCTCTCTTATAGACTGCACGTACTCGGTACTGTCAAACTTCTCTCGATGGCTGCCTAAGCCTCTCTACATGCCTCTCATGCCATGCGTGCCACCACTTGCTCCACAGCACCTCAATCCTTTAAATAGAATGAGAATTCTCTTCTCAGTAGTTTACAGAAGTTCTAATAGGGCTCTTTTTTCTAATATGAGTCGAATATAATCTTGATGGAATCTTAGAATATTTTTCAACCTTTAGATTATGATCGTAGTCCTCCATGACCACTGGATCCTGTGGTCTACATGCAACTCTCGTAGACGCTTTGGATTAATTACAATCTGGATTTAAAAAAAGAATTTCATCCTATTCTGTTCATCTCCATCGAGCCGGCTTTGTCATGGATCGAGCTGGCTCGACTGCATCTTGTCCGAACTCCCACTTTCTATCTGTCTGAGAGGACTGGCTTGATTGCGGTTCGAACCGGCTCGATCTCAGCTTGAACCTACTCGATCCCATATCCGAGCTAGCTTGACTGCTTGATGATTTGATTCTTCTTTACTGTGGATCGAATTCGAGGCATCAAATCTTAACACTCTCCATCTCGACTCGACATTCGACCTCTATCTGACTTTAAGAGCTTGTGATCCATCTCGTCCCCATGTCCTGGGGCATGCCTGCTGATCATGAATGGGCAAACATAAAAATCGAGCTAGACTACTCGATCCCATCTTCATCGACTGCTGTGATCCTCCTGATCTGAGATCTACTTGGGATAGTCTCCTATGGTAATAGAAATTTCATCTTGCGATATCGCATGTCGTCCTTTTGAGTCTCGTGTTTCATGCCCGATCCACCTTCACCTGGAGCTCCACCTCGTATTGAACTTTCTCTGGCTCTTGAAGCTTCATCTCGCATTGGACTTTCTGTCAGATAATAATGTCCTCTCGTCCTCTTCTTTTCCTTCAATATCATCCTATCGTCGCACATGACCTTCAAGATTTCATCACCAACTATCCATCTATAGTCGTTTGAATTCAGTCTGCTTAGTGAGATAAGATTTTATCTGAAATCGAGAATTCAGTCTGCTCAGTGAGATAATATCACTACTTATTTTTGTAGAACACTAAATAAATAGATTCAATTAATCTCGAGAGAGTCCTTCAAAATCTATTATTCAAAATATATTTTAGTCAAAATTTGACCATCTATGTTTTAAGAATAAAAATCCTACATTCTGATACCCTCATAAGGTTTGCAAATTGGTAATGTCCAACAACTCGATTGATCTAATCAAGATAACTTTATTTGATTATGATTAGATTGGGGGTTGTAAGTGGTTCAATACAAATCAAGGATGACCAAAATTAGTAATACTTAACATGAGTGGTTCAATACAAATCAAGGATGACCAAAATTAGTAATACTTAACATGAGCCAAAATGGAGATCGACATGTTGTTCGGTGGCTATGGGTTTGGTTTGATTAACCGGGTTCATCAAAGTCATTGAAAGAAAACCTTTTTATCAGGGCCAACTCAAATTCAAAACAACAGGGCTGACTAAATAATACTACCTAGCATCTTGATCAGTCTAATCAAGATGTTTTAGTCAAGTTATGAATGAATTAATACATAGATGGTTCAATATAAATCATGGATAATCAAATTTAAAGGTTTCCAATTTGGCCAAAGTCAGTGTCGGTACACTGTTCAGTGATTACGGATCAGAACTCTTTTACTAGAATTGAATCAAAATTATTGAAAGTAAATTATTTACTAGATCAATCCTGAAGAGAAGAATCCATGAAGAGAGAGGGGGAAATTTTAGATAGAAAAAGTGATATTTTCTGGAGAGAGATGAAGAAAGAAACTAGAAAGGAAAGATAGAGAGAGGAGAGAGGAAAAGAGAGAGAGAGATTTTTGATTTTTTTTCCTTTTTCTTTTGCTCTTTTGTTTTTTTGTTTTTTTCTTTTTTTTCTCTTATGTTCTTCCTCGGCAAAATAAGAGATGCTTGCTAAGGCGGAAAGTGGGCTCGGGCCGGGCCTACTTTAGGTCGGTCTTTGCGCTCAGCCCAAAATTATTTAGGTCGAGCTCGGATCAAAATATAGCGCATATTTTATTTTTAGATCAGGTTCGAGCCTATCTTTAGTCTAGCTCAAGCCCAATCCAAGCCCGGACCCGATTAAAGTCACACAACTCGATTAAAAGCCCCCACACCTTCCATGACCACCCCTGCTCGTGTGAAAACCCCCCACCTGCCCCCCCCCCCCGTATGAACCCCTCCCTTCCTCTGAGCCCTATGCCCACCCCCTCAATGCGAAACCCCCCCTCCTACTCTCAGCCCTACCCCCCCTCCCTCCCGGTGGCCGGCGCAGAAACACCCCTCCCTCTCGGCCCTACCCCTCCCCCCCTTCGTGCGAAAATCACTCCCCTTCCTCCTCTAGCGGCCGATGTAGAACCCTCTCTCCCCTCTTTCTCTAAGCCCTACCATGCCCCCTCCCTCGGCGGCTGGCGCAGAATCGTCCTCCTCTTCCTCTCGACCCTACCCAGCCTCCACACCCCAATGCGAAACCTCCTTCCCCAGTCTCGTGTTCGCGCTCCTTGAGGCTCCTAGGCACTCCGCGGCCCATCGCCTCCCCATGCAGCCTTCCCCTGCAGCTTCCAAGGCACCCATGCCCGTTGCACTGCCCCCCCCCGCCCGCCCCCTTAGCTTCCATGGCTCTCTTATGGCCCATTGCATCCCCACACCTACCTGCAGCTCCTTCGGCACCCCGTGGCCTATTGCACCATCCCATCCTCCTGTAACACCTCCGCGACCCACTGCACTGCCTCCTGCGGCTCTTTCGGAACCCCTCTGCGGCTCCGTCTGCCACTCCATCCCCCTCCCCATGGAGAAGGGAGGGCTGGTCCAATCAGATTTTGGGTCAAATTTGGACTCAAGCTTGGATCAAATTTGGGTCCGAATTTTTTTAAAAATTTTGAGTCTAAGTACGATCCGAAGCACAAAAAAAACTTTGAGCCGGGTTTGGGCAGGAGTAAAATCCGATCTGCCCCGGCCCCGTTTCAGCCCAGCTTGCTCCCCTTCAATTCCCGAAAGAGAGGGGCTCACAGCAGCCGGCAAGTGTCGCCGAGGATGTGGGCTGCGGTGATGCAGTCGAGGGATCACAAACCGGTGGTCGGCGGCGACGACTGCCACTGGAAAAATTAAGAAAGTTGGGCGGAAAACAGGGGAATCAACCGACCCCTTTTTTTGACAAAATCTGGCGATTCGCTTCGGGCGATGCTTTCAACCCGTTTCCAGTGAACACAATGAAGTTCTTTCGGAAAGAACTCCTGCGATCTCCTCCATTACTCAATGGGGAAAATGGAAAACCCTCTTTCCTTCAAATAGAGGTGGAGGGGGAGGAGTTGAACTCCTCCCCGGCGTCGTTCTTCAACTCCGATCGGGAGTCCAACGGGAAAGAAGACTCTGATCGGAAGTCTTCTTTCTCTCTATTTTTTTTCCACCGCTTTAAGATGGGGCATCACAGCTCATTTACATTTCCCCCCAAATCCAGGTAGCCACTTTAATCATTTCATTCTTTATGCTTGTTCGGTTGATGATGGCAATGTCTGCGTCGTGCCAAGGGAATATTTTCTGTCACCTCATTTTTGCTTGGATGAAATTGTGTTATTGAATGTATGCTAGCGGAGTTCCAGTATTCATATGGGGATTGGTTATGTCTATGTTTTAGTAAAACCCACGCCAATTAGTATACCACTGGAAATGAAGAAAGATGCAAATTATCTCTGACTGAATCCCTTTTTTGCTTGTTGCTATAGAAGAAATCGGACTGCTTTAATGCTTGCTGATAAAGAAGAAATCAGACATTTTCCAGATAGCCATATGTTGGTTGATGATGTCTGTAAAAATGGTTTCTTATTGGAATTGTATGCTACTGAAATGTACAAATTCAAAGTAATCCTGTACTCATTCCTTGGTGCCAGCATGAAGTCATACCTTGCTTTTACGGTAGACATTCCAATGTCAACTCCTGAGATCAATTGTTTTGGACTTCTATGTAGTCATGGTATTCTAACATCTTTATTGCAGCAGTGTTCTTTTATCTAGGAGTGCTTAGATATGCTATGACCACATATAGGTTTTTATTCCCTGCTGAATATCAGATGTCTCTGTGCACATTTTCCAGTCCAAAATTTATCCAATGCTATTATAGTTTAATGTTTTCAATTCAGATTAGATTTTTTTTTTTTAAATATCCATCTATTCTGCAACTGTTGCATATTTTTATTATTTCTGCATCCCCTTCACATGTTTTTCCTAATTTCTCTGGACATTATTTGTTTGGAAGATGTTTCTGGTCAGTTCAACTCTAGTTAGAATTTTGTTGACCAATGTTTGGTGGACAAGGATTTGATCTTAGAGATGATTCTGTACCTCTGAATTGATGATTATTTCAAATCATTAAAGAAAAAGAAAGTATTTAAATATAATAGCAATATCTTCTCTTGTACCTGCAAAACATAAACTGTCGTGATAATTATAATTGCAGAAATGCTTACCTTAGTATGTTTACAATTTTACTTATGGTTTTATTCCTTTCAATGTTAACGCGTTTTATTACTAGTTCTATTTTTCATAAGCTTTCCTCACTTGCACCTTACTTTAAGCTCATCTTCTGTCAGGATTGGAAACAAGTGGTTATAGTGTACTGCAAAATGGAGCACTCCCTGAGGCTCATATTTATTCCTCTATTCTTATGCTCCTGGATGGCAATGGGAGGAGCAGAGTATTTGAAGTATAAGGACCCCAAGCAACCACTGAATGTTCGAATAAACGACCTATTAAGCCGGATGACTCTGGCTGAGAAGGTTGGTCAGATGTCACAAATTGGAAGGGAAAATGCAACATCTGAAGTCATTAATAAATATTTCATAGGTACGGGCTCCTGATTTAATTCAGAAAACAGATAGCTCAAAAGATGATTTGTCCATTTTAAACTGAATATATGGTGTAGGTAGCATATTGAGCGGGGGAGGTAGCGTGCCTGCTTCTAAAGCTTCTGTAGAAGCTTGGGTGAATATGGTAAATGAGATGCAGAAGGCTGCTCTTTCTACCCGTCTGGGAATTCCCATGATCTATGGCATTGATGCTGTTCATGGTCACAATAATGTCTATAAAGCTACGATTTTTCCACATAACATTGGACTTGGAGCTACCAGGCAAATATATTTCAATTAATACAAGGATATAAATCTGGTGGTTATATTTTTGCTTCTTTTTCTACTCTGTGATTCATTGCTTCATGCTGCTCGGTGAATTTACAAATATTTGGCTGTTCAAGAAACTAATAAATGACAATTTTTCAAACTTGATTTGTTGATGACATTCTCTCTTACATGGAATAATTTTGTTGGAGATGAGTTGCTTCATATAATTACAGTTCCTTTTTCCTGTGCTGTAGCTTGACTGTTTTATGTAGAGGATACTCCATATATTTGCTTGCTTTTCTTTTGCACACAAAAGCTTCTGGACTTTTAAGGCTTTTAGTTGTGCTCAGCAACAAAATATTTAGGCTTTTATCTTTGTCAACTTTAAAATCCATATATATAAGTTTGCCTGTCTTCTTAGAATGCTTTCAATTGAGTTTTATGGTACATGGCGACAAACATTTCTATTTTTTATTGCATTACAGGATCTACTTTTGGGTGAAATGATTGGCTTAGAAAATAAAGAGGTAGACTAATATAGAGTGGAAAAGAAATGACGGTGTTGCCCAGCTATGCAACCCAAGAGGGGGGGGTGAATTGGGTTTTTAAAATTTTAATGCTAATTTAAAGTTGTCAAGATTGAATAATGATATGTAAGTAGTGTGTGTGAAGCAATTTGGTTAGATAAATATATAAAAGATTAGAAAGCAAGAATTTAATAAATTAAGAAAAGAAAGACAGCAAGCACACCACAAACAATAAAGATTTATAGTGATTCGGTGCTTTCCTTGTACCTACATCCACTTCCTAAGCTCCTACTTGAAAATTCAAAATCACTAAACGTATTCAACCAGAATATAATGTCGGTACCTCCGATCCTAGCTATCCCAAGCTAACACACTTATTTTTTGGATACAAGCCAACTCTACACACTCCGATTTAAGACTTGGATCAACCCTCCCAAGTTTTGGAATCCTCCCAAAACTTGAATCAAAACAATAAAGCAGAGTACGAGAGTTAATGACAATCAAATATAAGTTTAGTTCCCTTAATGAGCAAATAAAACTTTAAGAATGCTTTACACAATAATGGAGGAAGCTTTTCTGATTTCTCTCAAGGTTGTTGGAGACTTGAAAGAGCTCTTGAGAGGTTGGTGAACTTGAAACGAAAGCTTCTTTACTTGAAGATGATTTTTGCTTAGGACTGAATTGAATGTGTTGAAATCTCTAATGCTTTTCTTTTTATAGTCTTTTAAATCTTCAAAAGGTGGAGAGAATCATGGACAAGATTTGTAGCCATTGGAGACCTTAAAGAAAGCATTAAAAGCTGCCAAAATGGAATAAAATTAGTCGTTGCAGAAGATTTCCATCACAGGGGTCGACTCATGGGTCGATCTTTGGCATAGGGATCAATCTCGAGGTCGACTTCTGAGATAGAATTCAGAAAATCAATTATTCTGTATTTTTGGCCTTTGAAACAGCAAAGATCAACCCTGAGGTCGATCCTTGGCACAGAGACAGTGTGCCAAATAGTTCGTTTCAGCAGGGATAGACCTAGGGGTCGATCCTTTTGCTTCAAACTTGATTTTCTTCCAAAATATGCATCCAAAAGTCATGAGACTGCCTCCAAAGGATTAGAAATCTTCTATACTTGCTCTTGAGGCTCTTAGATCAAAACTTGATAAAATTATGATTTTGCTCCTGAAATACAAAAAGTCTTTTTCTAAGCCAAATTTATTAGTAATCCTCTCAGATGCTTTGTAATCATCAAAATCAATTCTTGGAGCAACAATCTTCCCCTTTTTGATGATGATAAAATATTTGAGCATAAGCAAAAAATAAAGCATGTAGAAGCCTACATCACTTACTAAAATATTATATTCAGTTATTTGATAAATATTGCATAAAGAACAGTTTGAAGATTACTTATGGTTAAACATTCAAATTATTTGCAAAAGTGTTTGACTTATTTCTTTTGTCAATTTTACTTCAATTTTGCTTATAGTTCAATTTTATTTACTCTACTCCTTTTTGACATCATCAAATAATATCTTAAGGGATTTTAAAAAAGAAAAAGCTTCCTTAAATTATTCCATATGTTTTTCTATTAGAACAAGAGTTTATAACAAAACTTTCAATTAGCTTATATACAACATAATATTTTCAGCATATCATTATGGAATTTTAGCCAATTCATAGAGGTTACATTTCACATCATTCAAATGACATCATCATATTTATATACACATTTTTACATCCAAATGATATCATTCCACACACAATAAATCATAACATCAAGCATCAAAACATTATAGTACTAAAGATATCAAAAAGCATTCATGAGAGTTAGGCCATCAAAACATATAAAATTCACGGATACAACTATCCATGACCCAAGCAGCCAATAGTACCAATGCCATAAGTTAGATCCATAAAAAATATAACCAATCATGACTTGATCAACAACTCATTGAAACAACTAAGAGATACTAGATCATAATCTAATACAAAGATGACTAAACTAAATCTAGTAGAAATCATGGCTAGAAGCATCTAAATCAGATGAGGAATCAGAGATGTGATAAGGTGTGTCAGGATCAAATCCAGGAGCACGTCCTCGACCACGTCTGCCTCGACCACGGGTGGAGGTGCGGGCTCGAGCAGCTAGACGAGATGGCCCAGGAGCCTGAGAGGAAATGGGCTGAGCATGAAGAGCAATCCTAATAGAGTCTAAATGTCACAGAGCTCTTGACATGGACTGTATGAGGGCTCCAATCTGTGTAGATAGAGTGTCACTGGAGTCTCTGAACTCTCTCCTTAGGAAGTCAAAACTATCCTCCAGAACACCACGGAGTCTGGCTGCCTCAGCTGTAAGATCTGATATTTCGATAATGTCCTCTCTCATCTGGGGACGAGCCAAATCCAAAATCTGCCTCTGCAAATTCAAAACTCTACCTGTCAATCTCAGAACACATCCCTTGAGGTCCTCAAGTCGTGTAAACTGAGCTGTAAGCATCTAAAAAATAGCAGATATATGTGGAGTCACAGACTGATCAGAAGATGGGACGAAGTGAGAACTCTCCCTCCGAGTGGTACTGGCCATCTGTCGAGATAAAAGACCTGCAATCCTCTGAGATAGGGTATCGACGATTAGCTGAATCAATTGGTCAGTGATCATCCTGATTTGATCATCAGAGAATCTAACATCCATGTCTCTGCTCCTCAATGGTGCCACAACTGCATCTCTCCTCACTGACTCTGAGGGACCAGCCTTGTGATCAGATACAAACTGAATGTCAGGAGATCTTCTGTGATCATGAGGAGGTGAAGACGATCCTTCCTTAGCTCTCTCCACATCCTCAACACCTTTGGACCAACTGCCATCAGTCTTTGAAAAATTCATGTGATGCAGTGTGTGGCGGTTGATGGTATCGGTGTGAGATAATCTGGTGACTGCCTCCCTCTCAAAACTAACTCCAAACCTCCTAAACACTACTGAGAGAGCCATACCATATGGGAGATGTGCCTTAGACCTATTTAAGGTCTCTCTCATCATCTCTATCATCAAAACAGGAAGGTTAAAGGGGATCTCTGTAATCATATGATACGTGATACATATGTCCCTACCAGATAATAAATTATGCCTGCCACTCCTAGGGACAAATAACTTGGTAACCATGGTGTGTAGCACTCTCATTTCAGCAAAAAGAATCTTGGCCTCTAATTTATTTAAATTTTCTTCAAATTCTCTCCCCAAGATGGCTCTCAGTCCTTCTTCTTTATGGGTTAGATTCATTTCCTTGTAACCCTCATCGGATAATCTTAGAATTTCCCCCAAGTGAACTGGATCAAGAATAATCTCAATACCTTTAACAACAGATTTTACTGTTCCATTGAACTATCCCAAATTTAGGTAAAATTCTCTAACTAAATCCACATATGTAGCTTCTTTCAACTTGCAAAAGTAATCCCATCCTTGCCTTTTAATCTTTGACACAAAGAAAAATTCTTCTTTTTCAAAGAAATCAACATCTACATTCTTTTCCAATTCAACCTTTCTATCAGACAAAGGGACCTTATTTGGAGTGAGAGGAGACTATGAAGCATGTCTGGGAGCATAGGTTGGACCAGGAGAGGGCTTGGATGCTGTTCCGACGGGCTTCTTCCTCTAAGCAACGGACCGACTTCCTTCTTTGCGGCAATTTCATCTTGGGCGCCAATCCAACCAATAGAAGCCTTAATCCTACTCAAGAGTGTCAAGGAAAAGTGGAATGGAGAAGATATGAAAAGAAGATGAAGGATTTTGAGGGAGATAGCCAACGGTGGGTTTTAGGGCAAAGATTTGTAAGAACCCTTTAATCTGCCCAAATAGAAAGAAAGTAGAAAGAGATTTGGCTCCTTAAGGGACGATTTTGAGGAGGGGATTTAGGTTGGAAAGGGGATTTTAAGAGATTTGATCGATTGAGGGAGTGGAGAGGGAGAGGGCTTTTGTTCGGTTGAACAAAAGAACAAGAAAGAAGGCAACAGGTCGACCTCTTCGATCGAAAAATTTCCAATTAAAAAGCCCTCAACGGGTTAAGTGCAATAATGACTAGAATGCCTATGAGTCGCCCTCTAGGTCGACCCATGGCATAGAAAAATCCAAAAAATGATGGAAAAATTCAAAAAAATTTTGAGATTTTAAGGGTTGAAATTTCGTTTCATGAGAATGATCAAGGAATGTTTGATTTGAGCTTTTTGAGATTGTAAATTTGAGATATAGGCTCAAGGTAAAGATTAAGATGATTTTTGATAGAAATGAGCTTGAAATCATAAAGATGTTTAGGCTAATGAATCAAGAATTCTTAATTCTCTCATAATCTCACAGAAATTATCTTTACTTAAGGCCTTAGTAAAAATATCAGTCAATTGTTTTTCAGTACAAACATAATCAAGAATTATGTCTTTGTTTTGAACATGCTCTCTTATGAAATGATATCTTATTTCAATGTGTTTTGATCTAGAGTGTTGGATTTGATTCTTAGATAGATTTATGGCACTAGCATTATTACATCTTATGGGAGTTTTATTTAGTTTAATGCTAAAGTTCTCAAGTTGTTGTTTAATCCACGAGATTTGTGCATAGCAACTTCCGGCTGCAATGTATTCGACCTCGGTCGTAGACAATGCTACTGAATTTTGCTTCTTGCTAAACCAAGAGATTAAGTTAACTCCTAGAAATTGACAAATTCTACTAGTGCTTTTTCTGTCTAATCTACATCCAGCAAAGTCTGCATCTGAATATCCAATTAAATCGATTGGTGAATTTTTAGAGTACCATAAACCATGGATTGAGTTCCTTTTAGATATTTAAATATTCTTTTTACAGCATTTAAATGTGATTCTTTTGGATTAGATTGAAATTGTGCACATAAATAAACACTAAACATGATATCTGCTCTATTAGCAGTTAAATATAATAAAAAATCTATCATCTTTCTATAGACTTTTGTATCAACACTTTTACCTCCTTCATCCTTATCAAGCTTACATGATGGACTCATGGGGGTACCAATGGCTTTGGAGCTCTCCATCCTAAATCTTTTAAGTAGCTTTCTTGTGTACTTGCTTTGGGCGATGGAGATCCTTTCCTTTGTTTGTTTGATTTGAAGTTCGAGGAAGAACGTTAGTTCACCCATCATGCTCATCTCGAACTTCCCCTACATGAGCTTTGCAAAATTTTGACATAAAATTTCATTAGTAGATCCAAATATAATGTCATCAACATATATTTGTATTACTAAGATGTCATTATGATCTCTTTTAATGAAAAGAATTGTATCTACATTTTCTCTTAAAAATTCATTATTAAGCAAGAATTTACTTAATCTTTCATACCAAGCCCTAGGTGTTTGTTTTAAACCATATAATGCTTTGTTTAATTTGAAAACATGATATGCAAAAGTATGATTTTCAAAATCGGAAGGTTGTTCTACATAAACTTCTTCGGTAATATATCTATTTAGAAAAGCACTTTTAACATCCATTTGAAATAACTTGAAATTCATAAAGCATGCATAAGTGAGTAAAAGTCTAATTACTTCTAGTCTAGTAATAGGTGCAAAGGTCTCATCAAAATCAATTCCCTCTTTCTGATTATAATCTTTTGCAACTAATCTTGTTTTATTCCTAATTACATTTCTATCTTCATTCAATTTAATTCTATATACCCATTTTGTGCCAATTATTGGATGATTTTTAGGTCTTGCTACTAAGGTCCATACATTATTTCTTTTGAATTGATTAAGTTTCTCTTGCATTGCATTTATCCAATTATAATCTTTTTCGGCTTTATCTATAGTTTTAGGTTCAAAATGAGAAATAAAAGTAAAATGATTGTATACATCACTAAGTGAAGAGCGAGTTCTTATCCCATATGTAGGATCACCAATAATTAGTTTTTTGGGGTGATTGTGAACATACCTCCATTCTTTGGGAAGATCATTTATATCTTGAAGTTGTTCTTGTTGTCCTTCACTTTCATTTTCTTGCTTGTCTTCATGATCCTCTTTATTTTGAATTGTTGAATCCTTTAGGATGATCTCCTTCATTCCTTTTATAAGGAGATCTGCATCATCAATACCCTCACTCTTCCTTGATGGAAGATCATTAGTCTCATCAAAGACAACATATATTAACTCCTCTACGACTAAAGTTCTTTTGTTAAAAACTCTAAAAGCTTTACTAGAGGAATAATCAAGAAAAATAGCTTCATCGGATTTTGCATCAAATTTACCTAGTTTTTCTTTATCATTGTTCAAAACAAAACGTCGGTAACTAAAAACATGAAAATATGCAATGTTAGGTTTTCTTCCTTTCCAAAGCTTATAAGATGTTTTCTTTAAAATTGGTCTGATTAGGGCACGGTTTAAGAAGTAACATGCCGTGTTAATTGCTTTCGTCCAAAAGTATCTTGGGAGGTTGCTTTCACATAGCATGGTACGGGCCATTTCTTTTAGAGTCCTATTTTTTCTTTCTACTATCCCATTTTGTTGGAATATCCTAGGTGCTGAAAAATTATTGCTTATTCCTTTTTCATCATAAAATTTTTCAAAGTCTTGGTTTTCAAATTCAGTTTCATGATCACTTCGAATGCTTTGAATTGAAAATTTTTTTTCATTTGTAACTTTTCGGTAAAACTTTGAGAAAACATGAAAAATTTTATTTTTGTGTTCCAAAAGGAAAATTCATGTAAAATGTGAGTAGTCATCGATAATTACAAAACCATAATGTTTTCTACCTAAGCTTGTTGTTCTTGGAGGACCATACAAATGCATGTGCAATAGTTCCAATGGCTTAGAAGTCGAAACAATGTTCTTAGATTTGAATGAAACTCTAGTTTTTTTACCTAGTTGGCATGCATCACAAATTTTATCTTTTTCAAAGTTCAATTTTGGTAAATCGGTAACTAATTCTTTTTTGATAAGCTTTGAAAGTGAATGCATACTAATGTGTGCAAGCCTATAGTGCCAAAGCCAACTAGTCTCATTAATTTTGGCATTCATAGCTACTAGACATTGCATGTTTATCATAGAAAGATCATTCAAATCTACCATATAAACATTATCATGTCTATGTCCAACAAACTTAATGCCATCATCATTGGGACTAGTTACAATGCATAATGAAGATTCAAAAATTACTTTGTAACCCTTGTCACAAAGTTGACTAATGCTTAAGAGATTGTGTTTCAAACCATCTACTAATAAAACATTTTTAATATACTTGGAGGGAGTGATATCAATGTTATCTATACTGATAATCTTTTCTTTGCCATTATCTCCAAAGGTGACCATTCCTCCATTTTTAGCATTAAGCATGATGAATTGGGACTCATCACCGATCATGTGTCTTGAGCATCTGCTATCAAGATACCATCTTCGATTTTCTCCTTTGGATGCAAGACACACCTATATGCAAAATCAAGTCCTTACTCTAGGTACCCAAATTTTTTTGGGTCCTTTAAGGTTAGTCACAATGGTTCTTTTTGGAATCCATATTTTTTTTATATTTAAATTGTTAGAGAAATATGTGTAAGATTTGTGTCCTAGTTTACCATATTTAAAGCAAATAACATTTGAAAATTTGTTGCTTTGTGAATCTACAAAAATATTTTTCAAAATTTTTTTTCTTAGGGGGTTATAGCATAGACCGGCCTTATCATAGACGGCCTTTTGATTTTCAAGAATCATATGAAGTTTATTTGAACTTAAAGTAAATTTTTCAACTATTGGTTTTAGCTTGTTGATTTCATTTTTCAAATTTAGATTCTCTTGAGTTAAGACTAATTTTTCACTTATGATAGTTTCATTTTCTTTTAGCAAGACTTGATTCTTAAATTTTAGTTCTTTGTTTTTAATTCCTAACTTCTTTAAATCATCTACTAAATCATAGAAGGCTTTTTGAAGTTCTTCAAATGTAAATTCATTTGAGATTTCAACATTTACCTTATTTTCATGTGCCATAAGGCATAGGTTGGCTTATTCATGAGCTTCTTCTTCTTCGGAGCTTAAGTCGTCACTGTCACTCCATGTTGCCATCATAGCCTTTTTCTTGTATTTCTTAAGAACCTTTTTAAGTTGAGAACATTCAGATCTAAAGTGCCCCGGCTTCTTACATTCATAGCAAATAAGAGGCTGCTTCCTATCCTTTTTCTTGCAATGCTTTTCTTTGGTAGGTGGCCTCTTTCTCATTCCTTGTTTTCTCTTCAAAAATCTCTTAAACTTCTTTGTGATGAGGGCTATTTATTAATCTTGTTCTTCATTTTCCGTTTCATCGGATTCCTCATCTTGTTGAGCGGTAGATTTAAGGGCTATTGTCTTCTTTTTCTTGACATCTTCTTGATGTTGTTTCATGCTTAGCTCGTGCGTTATTAGTAATTTTAGAAGCTTCTCCAGGGGTAAAACATTCAGATCTTTGGCTTCTTGGATTACAGTCACTTTGGCCTTCCATGTCCTTGGCAAAGATCTAAGAATCTTCTTCACAAGGTCACTATTAGAATAAGACTTGTCAAGACTTTTAAGACCATTTATAATGTTCGTAAATCTAGTAAACATTTCAGTTATTGACTCATCATGCTTCATTTTGAAAAGTTCATATCTGTGCACAAGCATGTTAATTTTTGACTTCTTGATTAGTGCCTTCATGAGTTACTTCTAACCTATCCCATATTTTCTTAGCTGATATGCACGTTGAAATGCGATTAAATTCATTAGCATTTAAAGCACAATATAAAACATTCATGGCTCTTGCATTGAGTTAAACTATTTTCTTATCAACCTCATCCTATTCTCTTTCGGGTTTAGTTGATTCCACATCATCAATTATCTTAGTGGGTGTGTGTGGTCCATTAACTATGATACTTCACATATCATAGTCAAGTGCTTGTATGAATATTCTCATCCGAGCTTTCCAATAGATATAGTTTGACCCATTGAAAAGTGGAGGTTAGTTTGTGGATTGCCCCTCGGCTAAAGAAATACTAACTTGGGTTGCGATAGATCTTTTGGCTCTTTAATGGTTAAATCAAAATAGGGCTAGAGCACCGGGCTCTGATATCACTTGTTGCCCAGCTATGCAACCCAAGAGGGAGGGTAAATTGGGTTTTTAAAATTTTAATGCTAATTTAAAGTTGTCAAGATTGAATGATGATATGCAAGTAGTATGTGTGAAGCAATTTAGGTTAGATAAATATATAAAAGATCGGAAAGCAAGAATTTAATAAACTAAGAAAAGAAAGACAGCAAGCACACCACAAACAATAAAGATTTATAGTGGTTTGGTATTTTTCTTGCACCTACATCCACTTCTCAAGTTCCTACTTGGAAATTCAAAATCACTAAATGTATTCAACCAGAATACAACGTCGGTACCTCCAACCTTAGCTATCCCAAGCTAGCACATTTGTTTCTCGGGTACAAGCCAACCCTACATACTCTGATTTAAGGCTTGGATCAATCCTTCCAAGTTTTGGAATCCTCCCAAAACTTGAATCAAAACAATAAAGCAGAGTATAAGAGTTAATGACAATCAAATACAAGTTTAGTTCTCTTAATGAGCAAATAAAACCTTAAAAACGCTTTACATAATCATGAAGGAAGCTTTTCTGATTTTCTTCAAGGTTGTTGGAGACTTGAAAGAGCTCTTGAGAGGTTGGTGAACTTGAAACGAAAGCTTCTTTGCTAGAAGATGACTTTTACTTAGGGCTGAATTGAATGCGTTGAAATCTCTAATGTTTTTTTCTTTTTATAGCCTTTTAAATCTTCAAAAAGTGGAGAAGAGAATCATGGACAAGATTTGTTGCCATTGGAGATCTTAAAAAAAGCATTAAAAGCTGCAAAAACGAGATAAAATTAATTATTGTAGAAGATTTCCGTCATAGGGATCGACCTCTGGCATAGGGGTCGACCTTGAGGTCGACCTCTAAGACAGAATTCAGAAAATCAACCGTTCTATATTTTTGGCCTTCGGAACAACAGAGGTCGATCCTGTGGTCGACCCTTGGCACAGAGACAGCGTGCCAAATAGCTCGTTTCAGCAGAGGTAGACCTAGGGGTCAATTCTTTTACTTCAAACTTGATTTTCTCTCAAAATATGCATCCAAAAATCATGGGACTGCCTCCAAAGAATTAGAAATCTTCTATACTTGCTCTTGAGACTCTCAGATCAAAACTTGATAAAATTACGATTTTGTCTCTGAAATATAAAAAGTCTTTTTCCAAGCCAAATTCATTAATAATCCCCTCAAATGCTTTATAATCATCAAAATCAATTCTTGGAGCAACAAGAAAATGTGACAAGCAATTAATTGGCTTTTTTTAGGCAAGAAATTGATGGGCTTGTTTAAAGTGAAAAGGAAGATGAAAGAAGTTACAGAAAAAAAGGAATTAAAAGAGAGGATGGATAATAGATTTAGTACAATGAGAATATCTCTTTTTTCTCCTAAAGTGAAAAATAAATATGAAATATTCACGAGAAGATAAAGGGGAGATGCACATCAGAGAATAAAACTGAACTAGAACTAATTATTGATCAAATATCAGAGAATAAGATTGATAGAGCAATTGTCAAAATTGGTAGAATGAATGATTGAGGCGATAGTAGATTCTTATAAAGAGACATGTTACAGCTTCCATGGAACATTTAATTTGCTATATGAATGGCTAAGGTCAAGGTTTCTATTACAGCATTGTTCCATTACAAGAGAACACCTAAGAGACTGTTATTTTGTTTTAAAGGCTACAGTGGCCATTGTTTGCCCCATGCTATGCGATTTGAATCTGTTGAATATTAAAATAATGACTATTATAATAGTGTTGTAAAGGACAATAACAGATAAAAAGAGAAAAATAACAGCATTAGTGTCCAGTTCACTGTTTTGTCATTCCAAAAAAAAATTTCAGATCGTACGAACTTTGTTTCGGAAGAAGAACTGATAGAAGATTGAATATTAGAGAGAAACATTATTCTATTATTGAGAATAATGGAAATACCAAATTATTGCCCTTATTTGTGTTATAACATCATAACAGCTGTCAATAAAACCATAGCTAAGATGAATATCATTTTAGGATGGTGACATGGATACCAATGTGAGAAACAGTGAAGCCCCAAATCCATCATGGTTACATAACAAAAATTGCATACATGCATGCATGTACAACCAACTTTACAGATTCCATGAGAACACCAGCCATTGAAACATCATATTGTTGCTTTTTCAGCATCTATACAGTGAAATGCAAAGATACCTCTAGTTGTTTAGAGTTTATCATGTAAAACAACAGTCAGGGAGACTTATCTTTTTCGTGAATGGTCAACAAGCATGAGGTTGTATGTCTTAATAAGAAAGATGTTATTCTTGGATTATTACCTTATGAAGAAAACAATAAGGCTCTTTATCATCCTCCTCTGGATTAGGCAACATGAAAATGTTTTAAACAGGACGAACAGCCAGATCAGACTTATGCAACTTGTTTAATAGCATAGTCAATTATAAAATAGAATAATTAAGTTATTTAAATATTAAAAATTGAGTATTGTAAAGAAAAAAATTGAGTAACGAGACAATATAAAATTCTATATTAGACAAAGAAGTATTATCATTGTTAAAAATCAAACTCAGTTTGCAACGAAAAGAATTTTGTAACAAAAAATAAGGTTAGATATTACTGATGAAACTAATTCATCCCAAAAGACCCATAAGTAATTAGTATATAGAACTATAAGAAAAAACAATGAAACCTATAAATCGCAAAATAGTCTATATTTTGTAACAAAACATTGTACATCTCTAATAAATAAATTTTTAGCCACAAAATATTATCATCACCATAAATCCAAATGAGTTTGCAGCAAAACTAATTTGTTGGAAAAGTAAATCATAAATAATTAGCAATGAGAACTATTTCATTGTAAAATTCTACACAATAACCCTGATCATCATCAAACAGTGAGTATTCTATACAAAATTGTATATGTTGACAATAAGGGTATATTTATTGATGAAATATTGTTATCGCTAAAAGTCATATAGATAATTATCCGTGAAAACTGTTTCAATGTAAATTTACACAGCAAATAATGTGTGATGCAACCTTGTTCATCACCAAATAGTTTACATTTTCTGACAAACTATAAATGAATTATTTAGCAGTGAAATATTATCCTCGCCAAAAAATCAAAATCAGTTTGCAATGAAAATTATTTTGTCACCATATATAAAAAACATTAGTGACAAAACTAATTTGTCATAAAAAAACTGTATTTTTTTTAAAAAAAATTACGTCCACAGATAAAAATGTTTGGGAACAATTCATTTTGCTTTGCAAGTCTTGTAGCCATGCACCATATTTTCAGAATTGTCAAAGTAATGGACCAAATAATGTACTTTCATACATAGATGCACCTTTTTCCCCCCTCACGACAATGTGTTGCTAGTGGCCCTGCAGGACTTCAGAAGAAGAAATTACGTGCATCGGCAGTGGTGCCATATATCCGCAAACAAACTGAAGTTCTTCTGAGTACCTTTGTTTAAAAAAAGTATTTTAATTGTATTTTAGTCATTTTGAAAAGGCAATACCTGCATCACTGCTTGCTATCAGCAAAGAGTGTCAGAAGTTCTCACGGTTGTAAGGCCATATCCAGCATATGTATTGGAAGCATTGAACTTATGGTTGCTACTTGTTTACACCTTAGGTGAAATGACTTGAAACAATGGGTGCATTGTTGCCAGTTCAGCATTCTGGCAGTTTAAATGGTTACAGACATTTGCTTTCCTAAAGTACAGCTTAATTTAGTTGTCAGAGTAGTTACCAAGGATAATCAAATAAAGTATATTTGCTTTTATTCCATAGTGTTTTTCTTTATATGTGCATAATCTTTGTGCTCTCGTTTATTTATTTTTTTCTTATTAGAGAACCAGCACTTGTGAAGAAAATTGGTGCTGCAACTGCTCTTGAAGTGAGAGCAACAGGCATTCCTTATGTTTTTGCTCCATGTGTTGCGGTAACAATGACATAAAACCATCCTGTTTCTGTGAATTTTGGTTCTTACATAAAAGATAAATAAGCTAAACATATCTTTCAAAGAACATCCAGGACCATTGTGTTTCAGTCTTCTTCTTCTGCTTGAGCTTGTGCAGGTTTGTAGAGATCCAAGATGGGGTCGCTGCTATGAAAGCTACAGTGAAGATCCAAAAATTGTCCAAGAAATGACAGAAATCATCCCTGGCCTACAAGGAGAAATTCCGGCAAATTCTCGTAAAGGAGTTCCCTTTGTTGCTGGACTGTAAGATATTTCTGCCAATAGCATCTTCAATTAAGTTAGTTTCATCCGTTAAATTTCAATTTTTGTCTCCCACTCCACCAATCAGAAGTAAGCTTACTTAGACATATAAGTAAATGGAGAAGGATTTGCAAACTCAACCATTGAGAGGTAGGGCATATGACTGTGGTCTTCAATGCAATAATCTCCTGAAGTCATTCTTCTAAAAATTGTTTAATAAAGGAAGTTTGAGTCACGTTTTGTGCTTATAGGTCTGCTGGTGGTTATAACTCTTGATTTGGTTTGAGCTTTTTGAACCTATAAAGGTTAATTTATTTTATTGTTGTTATTATTTATTTGCTTCATGCCCATCAAGAACCTTAGATCTTTTCATCAAAGGAATGGGACACTGTGAAAGATCCTTTCACCAATGGAATGAGATCCCGTGACAAAGTATATGCCCAAATTAAATAATATCGACAGTTGTGTTGAGTGATCACTATTCTGCTTTTACATCCAGCAAGAGAAATGTTGCTGCATGTGCTAAGCACTATGTTGGTGATGGCGGAACATACAAGGGCATCAATGCGAACAACACCATCATCGGTCTGCATGGGCTGCTCAGCATTCATATGCCCCCTTACTATGATGCTATCATTAAAGGTGTCTCAACTGTGATGGTCTCCTATTCAAGTTGGAATGGAGTGAAGATGCATGCTAACCATTACCTAGTGACGGACTTTCTCAAAAATAAGCTCCATTTCAGGGTTGGTGGATAGTCGTTACATCCATACTCCAACGGATGGCAACTCAGCATTTAATAGTTTCTGTCATGTTGATTCCTAAAATATCGATTTCTATATATTTTAAGGCTGAAATCCTCTCTTTTTTTTTCCTGTTATATTAATAGGGTTTTGTAATATCAGATTGGCAAGGTATTGACAGCATTACCACTCCTCAACATGCTAATTACTCGTATTCAATACAAGCAGGAGTTCATGCTGGCATTGACATGGTTAGCATCCAAGATTCACCTTATGGCATCATGTGCTTCATTGGTTATAAGCCGTGTGATAGATTGATTACCTTCATCAATTTTTCAGCTGACTTTTTTGATCCCTCCATGAAGTATGAGGACGTTAGGGGAAAAAACTCAAAAGGAACAAAGCTACACCCTGTTTGTTTGGATTTAAACATCTTAATGAGTACCCAAAAGATATAAAATAGCAATAGTTATACAGAGCATAAAAGAAATTAATGCACTACATGTGTGTGAAATCTTTTTAACCTGAAAAGCCTAATTTTGCTTCACTCCTATTTTTCTGCAATATATGCCTTTATATTTTGTTCTATCTCTCTGCACCTCCACCTTTCATTCCATTTTTTTATGCTGGATCCTCTCTCCAGGGCAAGTGCTGAGGAGAGGGGTGCCAACTAGCAGACCAAGTTCCTGGTTGGCAGCTATTATCTTTCTCAATTTGCATGTTTTGCAGGTAATGATTCCCTTTGACTACCCAGAGTTCATTGATGATCTCACATACCAAGTCAAAAACAACATCATCCCCATGAGCCGAATCGATGATGCTGTAAGAAGGATCCTTCGGGTCAAGTTCACCATGGGTCTCTTTGAAAAGCCTTATGCCGATCCCGCCTTAGCCGATGAGCTCGGGAAGAAGGTTGGTCACTTTCTTATACCACCTCGCCAACGAGCTACATTCAGCAGTCAAAATAGGATGAACCACAGAACAGTAAAAGAAATGATAGACCAAAAATTCTATATTTGTCTGATATCTTTTTCTTGTAGACAAACTACCACTAACTTTATCGAAACTTAATTCAGTTGTTCCCATAATAATGTTGTTCGATCACTGAAAACTATTATTTCTAATAGGAGCACAGGGAGCTGGCCAGGGAAGCTGTGAGGAAATCACTTGTGCTGCTAAAAAATGGGAAGTCTACCAACGATCCACTGTTGCCTCTTCCTAAGAAGGCTAAGAAGATTCTTGTTGCCGGGAGCCATGCCGACAACTTGGGCTGTCAGTGTGGAGGATGGACTATAACTTGGCAAGGACTTAGCGGCAACAATCTAACAACTGGTAAAAATTCAAAACACCTGAGATTCACTTTGCTTGTCATTTCTTTCAAACATTGCAGGGCATGTTAATGTTTTAAACTCTGATTGATCCTCTTCAACAGGAACCACAATCCTTGATGCCGTGAAGAACACTGTTGACCCCACCACCGAGGTTGTCTCCTTTGAGAACCCTGATTCCGACTTTGTCAACCATGGTCAATTCTCTTATGCAATCGTAGCAGTTGGAGAGCAGCCATATGCAGAAATGGTTGGAGACAACTCAGAACTAACAATTCCTGACCCTGGCCCAAGAGTGATCCAGAATGTCTGCGAAACCATAAAATGTGTTGTCCTCATAATCTCTGGGCGGCCTCTCGTGATCGAGCCATACGTACACTTGATCGATGCTCTTGTGGCTGCATGGCTTCCCGGGACTGAAGGCCAGGGTGTAGCAGACGCTCTCTTTGGTGACTATGGATTCTCTGGCAAGCTCTCTCGGACATGGTTCAAGTCTGTGGATCAGCTCCCAATGAATGTAGGCGACCCACATTATGATCCTCTCTTCCCCTTCGGTTTTGGTCTTACTACAAAGCCAGCAATGGCAAACTAGTAGTTTCTTTTGGCACAGATTTAGGGAACATTGATGGCTTACTAGCTTTGAGTCTACAAGAAATTTGTAATCAGTTCAGGCTTAATGAGGGCGTAGACTATTGTTTTTTACTTTGAAGAAAGATCGCCATTTTTATGTTTTTATCATGAAGGGTTCCAATGAACAAGTTCTTCCAATATCTATATCATCTTGACGTTTGGGATATGAAAGTGGTTAACATCCATTTGGGACCATGATATTTTGTTTCCTAACTCAAGTTTGAGCGATCCTTCTATCTTTATTTTTCAATCCAATTGGAGTTTCTATACGGTAGGTGCTTAACCCTTATAGAGTAAGTCCATAACAATCAAGTCATGGAATAATTGAAGTGCTAAAGTTTGATTCCATTATTGAGGTCCATAACATAGTCAGGCCAGAAATCTACATCTGATACATATCGAAGCTATCTTTTTATGGAAAAATATAAGCCATATTTTAATCAAATATGCAGATTTCATATAATATAGATAAACAACGTGCATAACATTACATCATAAATGCATTACTGCTAAATTATTTTCTACTTCTAATTTTACTTTTTGTTCAAAACATTGGCACATAAAATTCATAAATTCCATATATCAACTTATAATTTATACAATATAAAAAATTATGTTAATCAACTAAAAAATCTAAAAAAAGATGGATCATGAGTAATCTTATGAATATATAAATTCTAAATTTTTTTCTCAAATATCTAGATTTTAGAACTATCATTGCAGTACCCATGCTGCATTGCTTATCTAGAGGATTGCACCTCTATATATAATCAAGTCTAACGATTAAAAAGATTACTAAAAAATTATAGAAAATTAGGAGAAAAAATTGAAGAATAAAGATAAGGTTGGATAGGTAGCAACATTTGGTAGCTTGGGTCGGTCTAATCATATAATCCAACTAGTCAACTCATGAAATGATGGTTAGACTAAGCTAATAGGAGTTGATGATGATGGAGTCCCATTTTGCCCGAGGAGAATTAGGATGGGAGATAGCTACCAAGGTAGGTGAATTAGGATCACAAGGGAGGGACCTCCTGTTGGGGTCCATCCAACTTCGAAGAGAGAGATAGGATAGGGTTTTGCCACCTCTCGTAGGAAGTGGGAAGGGGGTCGATGGTGGCTGCTGGTGATCATGGCTGGTCGGTCGGTGACAGATGATTGTGGAGGCATCTGAAAAAGGAGGAGAAAATATAGAACAATAAGAAAATAATAGGGCTCGATCCTAATGGAGACTCAAGTCTCGGCCTCAATCACCAACGATCATGGTTTCACCAAGCCATTATGGATTTCAAAGAAAAATCATAGTGAATAGCCAAAGTAAGGGAGTTGTGCTTTTCAACAGAATTCAGACCGGTGAGCTTCTCGATAAGAAATGTGGAGGGATATTCGAGGAGGTTTAGGTGAATTCTCCTTCATCTCTGGCAAGGATTGGCCACGGACTCAGTAACAATGGTGGATGACAGCAAAACTAGAGGCAAAAGAGGGAAAAGAAGGAGAAGGAGTCGGATCGAGCATCACAATGCATGTATAAGTTAAGGAATTCAATGCTCGAAAGTCATCTCATATGTACTTACCAAGCCAAAATGAAGTTTGCTATCCAATTCCCACTAAGAGATGAATGAGAGAAAATTTAGAAGCATTTGGTATACAATGATCATTCATGATTAAGGATGATGTGGATAGAGATGATGAGATCATGATATTTGATTGCACCATAGTGATCCTATATAATAATGATCCTAAATCGTCTCTACTTCTTAAATCACTGCCTAATCCTATAATAAAATATCCATCCTCGAGGTTGAGTTTCCAAGATCACCTTATGGCAATAATCTTGGGCTGCAATTTAAGAACTATCTTTTGGTCTAGAAAAAAATTAATATATCAGTATCATATTAATATATTATATCAATATTATATATATTTATATTATATAGTATTTTTATGATATATTATATTATAATATAGTACTAATTATATTATTGTCATATTATTATTCAATATTAATTTTAAATTATAGTAGAAATATATTATTGTACATTATATTTATGTAATAAAATTATTTAATATATTACTTCTATTCTTCTAATTTTTCCAATCAAAATAATATTAGTATTAAAAAATAATATATCTTAAGTATAAATAAAATATTAATTTTATAATAATAATTACTATATGTTTATAGGATTAATAGTTTACAGGACTAATAAGTATATTTTTATGGAATATATTATATTTTATAAAATATATTAGAGGTATCATTAGTATTATATGGTTGGTGATCTTAAATTCATATGAAATACCAAATAGGTTACTCATGGATATTTCAAAATTTTTAATTATTGAAATATAGCTTACCAAATATGATGATCTTAGATCATCGAGAATCAAATTATCTCGAGATAAAAATCACTACTACTCTACGATCATCTTGTAGGTGATCTCATTTTAGGAACTTCAGGTTGTTTCTCTAGAATGAGGAAGCATTATTGGAAGATGGTTGGAGATATGTCCCCATTATGCACTCATGGAAAAAGAAATTTATAGTTGACTTCTCCTAGAATCTTTGTTTTTTAGCACGGGGCAGTTACAGTTTTGAAATTACTTTTGATGCTACCTTGCCTTCACGAGAAGAGGGAATTCTTGAGGCATAACTAAATCATCCGATCATGCCTCCAACGCCACGTGCCATACGTTTTCAAAATCTTTGCACCATTTGGAATCCAATTTGTATACTTCTTTCCATCTTGAGCCAAAATATGCATTGGTCGAATAATATCCAAAATTGCAACAAAGTTAAATTAAAAAAAAAAAGAAAATAATAGGACGATGACAATCTCACCATTCTCAAAAGCTACGGAGAGGGCTACAAGTATAGCAGCATTCCGTCTTTACCATATTTTGGTAACAATTCCATGTTTACCGTTTGATCATCAAAGACCAGCAGATTCCATGAAATGCAAGCACAGTTCAAAAGCTTAGTACTTTGAAATTGTGTTTGGTCGGGGTAGAGGTGAAGATGGGGATGGTCAGATTAGATCTTGAGTGGCCCCAACTCGATTAGATTCTTTGATCTAGTCCTAATATTTGATCCAGCTCGGATGGAATCCATGATCAAAATTTGCCCCAATAGCTTTTTTGGATGGGCTTAGGATATTTATGATCCAATCTCAATCCGAAAAATTTGGATCAAGGTTAGATTCAGTCCGGATCCAGAACACGGGTATCGCTGTGGCTGGTATCCATTGATGCTCTTATTTAATTAATTAATTTGTTGTTTGCGCTCTATGGATGAACATAAAAATATTTGGGTGGGTTTTATGCTTGACAAAATACAGTCCGGTACTCCAAGCTTCCTCATATGCTATGAAGTAGTTTCTTGTAGTTATTATTATTATTATTTTTTTTGATGAAAAGGGAGGATGAACCATCCTGTTTTTATTTCAAAGTAATAAGAGCATACAATGAAGCGGTTGCAATAGCCGAGTTGGCTAAATCGAGAACCTGAAAGCTTTCTAAAGACTGTCAGAAAAAATATTTCTGAATGGGGTGCTGGCTGGCTTGTTACCGTTTTCTGTTTCTTGCGACGTCCATTCCTGCAGCAGATATTTAACTACCTCCACCATTTTAACCAGTGCTCTTGCTTCTACGTTAAAGATTCTGTGGTTTCTTTCTTTCCATCGACTCCACGTAATCACTGATGCAGTACGGTCCCATTTCGTTGTCTTCTCCATTGGTACTTTCCATCTCCAATAGCTCCATAAACCTTCCACGGTACATTCCGGCATTGAAAGTTGCAAAATATTTGTGAAGTGTTTCCATACCATTCTAGCGAAAATGCACTCTAAAAAGATGTGTGTCGACGTTTCCTCTAGGCAGTGCAGGCCAGTTTCTTTTCTATAGATTATTTTATTGTAAAATACAAGCCAATTGAAGATGTTGATTTTTTTGGGTATGGGCAGCTTCCAATTTGCTTTTGCAAACTGACGGTAGACTCCTCCATTGGAGGAGGAGAAATATATGCATTCTTTACACTAAATTTGTTATTTGTCGACCACTTCCAGAGCACTTTATCAGATTCTTCGTTTAGTTGTATGTTTTGAGTCAGCCTTATATTTCTTTCTAGATTCCTGATCGCTTCTTCAACTGCTGTTTCCGGCTTAGTTGATAGCGTATACTCTAGAGGGAAGACGGATCTTAGGGGACTTTGTTGATGCCAAAAATCATGCCAGAATGCCACCTGCCGTTCATCTCCCAATATGAAGCATGTGCTTTGAAAGAACCAGTTTTTAACTTTTAGAACATCCTTCCAGGAGGCCCATAGTAGGCATCATGTATAATTTTCCTCCAAAGTCTTTGTTCTTCCTTAAAATATCTCCACCACCACTTCAATAGCAGGCAACGATTTAAAGTGTTGAGGTTGATGACCCCGAGCCCCCCCCCAATTTTTTTGGTTTGTAAATCCCGTCCCATCTAACCAAACCGTGCCCTCCATTGTAACTCTTGTTTCCTCTCCGAAGGAATCCTCTTCTTCGTATGTCAATTTTTTTGTGAATTTGAGCCGGGATTAGTATTGATGACATCCAATAAGTTGGAACCGCCCCCAGCACTACATTGATTAAAACCAGTCATCCTCCTGTACTGAGTATTTTACCTTTCTAGGAGCTTAGTTTTCGGTCTATTTTCTTAATTAAAAACTGCCAATCCCATACTCTTGTCTTTCTATGGTGTAATGGTAGGCTAAGGTACCTTATAGGAATGTAGTTACCATCCTTGCCAAAATATCTGCTTCTTCCAATTGCAGCCATCGACGTCTTCTCATAATTTATTCGTAAATCTGTTATAAGTTCAAAACAATATAGAAGGAATTTTAGAATCATCCTGGGCAAAATGCTAGAATGAAAAGAAGTGGTGACAAAGGATCCCACTTGTTTTGAACCTTTATGTGTTACGAACCAGTTTGTCATCTCTCCATTAATATTTATGGCCAGTTTGCTGTTATGAAGGACTCCATTAATCCATCTGCACCATCTTTGCCTAAAACCTCCAGCACTTAACATTTTGGAAATGAATTCCCAAGAAATGTTGCCGAATGCCTTCTCATAATCTGTTTCTTGTAGTTAATTATGCATAAAGTGATGTTCGAGCCCATTATTTACAAGTATTAGCATAGATGTCTCATTGAAATAATCCCAAACTGTCCCAACCTTACCTTTTCCGGCCATGTATAACCAGCTGGAAACCAGGATAAATCATGATCATCTAATAAGAATAGACGGTACATAAAGATGCTGCTAGTATAAAAAATAAGTGGATAAATTAAATTTTTATCAAAGAAAATAGAGGTTATATCTGCATTTGAAGTCCAAAATCTTTGTTAATATTTCAGGGTGGGTCAAATTTGATCCAAATCGGCCTAAAAAATTAAGCAGATTGGGTCGGATCTAATCAAAATTTAATAAACCTAAATCAATCGGAAAAAAAATGGTCGAATTGTGGCCCAACGGATCTTTCTAAAATGGTTCATATCAGATCTTAGCGGTTTGAATTATGTTGACTCAAGTTATGGTTAACCCGACCCATTTATAGCCTTAGGTAGAGAGAATAAACTTATGAAGGGTTGTCCCTTATTGAAGGGATATCTTTTTCTATAAGACATGACCTTGTTAGCATTTGGTTGAGAGGCAACAGTAGTTTAAGAGATCTAAACTAAAATAGGAGTGAATAAGGATAAAATTGCAATCGAAGAGGATGAGTTTCCTCTATTCTGCAATGTAATTCTATTCTACTAATTGGATAGAATAAAATTATATAATTAAATTTTTTTTGGAACTTCATAAATATAATTATTGACATATTTCGGAATTCATTCCAAGTTGGTATGGCAGATTGGCAAATCAGAGCTAACTATAAAGCTTCCGATCAATTAGTTAAAATCCATTATATAGCCGGTCCTAGAGATGTGCAGAGAGTTTTTTCTACCTTTTTACGATAATTACAGTAATATCTCTTGAACTTTGATCTATTTACGCTTAGGCTTCAAATGAGAAAGATTTCAAATGAACCTCAAAACTTTAAAAGCATTGCAAAGATTACGTTATGATGTGAGGATCACATGAAAGGTTAAATTTTATGAATACCATAAATGCCCCTCCCAAAATTTCTCGATTTTGGTGCGAAGTAAAGTGGAGGAAAAGAAGAATCACATGACTCTCATGTGACCATCATCTTTCCTTTTTTTGCCCATGGTCTCTATTCCCCATCTATTACAGAGAAGTGGAAAAGAAGAGGGAGGGGGTGAAAGGAGCATAGATTAGATTGAAAAAAGAGAAACCATATAAGAGGTAGAAAGGAGAGCACAGATCGAAGAAAGAAAAAAGAATCTTGATCATAATTACTTCGACTACTAACAACGGCCATGCCTCCACCCAATGCTCCAGTCAAAACATCATAGTGTATTATGATTGTGGTTGATCGCATCCATGAAGACCTCATGGACCATAGCTAATTATGGCCGAAGGTTCTTTGACTACTTTTTTGAGATAATAGGCATCCTAATTCCTCTTTGATTTTTTATCGTCCATAGCTCATCCATTTCTTTAATTTTTCTTTAATTTTTTAATATAAAAAATAAGAGAATGTGAGTTTTTTCAATGATATGAACCCTCACCACATACAAAAGATCTCATGAACAAACGGATCTAAAAAAAAAGAATTTGGAGGCTGAGCTTTATATCAGTAGAAGGAGAAAAATCTATTTGACATGGTGGTTGCTTGCTTCATGAGTATTTGCTGGCACTGAAGTGGAGTGCTGGAAATAAGGATTTGAAGCAGTTTATTTTATAGATATAGCCATCACAGGAGGCATAAAGTGTAACATTTTGAAGCTTTTGGGGTCTCAATATTCTTTTTGGTAATTTTTGGATCTTAATGTCTATAATCAAAACTTTTGAGTCTTTATACAATAAGTTTTATTAAGTCATAAATAGACATATTTACTATTCAATCCTTCAATGTCCTGATATGTTCTTTTTATGGTCAATAATGACATGTTACAATATGTTTGAACAGATGTCACAATAGTAAATAACTTATCCATACAATAGGAAAAATATACACATCCATACAATCACAAAAATCAAGTGTTCACCTACACATATCCATACATATTTATAATAATATCATTTCTACCTACAATCCATACAATTTTTTTATATACATCCATATATATTCGTATAATTATCATTTCTACCTATAGTCCATACCGACATCTATGCACATTCATACAATTATCATTTCCGCCAATAATCCATACAATCATCTGTTCACATTCATGTGAATTCACATGATTATCATTTCTATATATAGTCCATATAATCATCTGTACACATCCATATATATTCATATAATTATCATTTCTGCCTACAATCCAAACTTTCACCTATATATATTCATATGCATTTGCATGATTATCATTTCTACCACACACAAACATATAATTAGCCATCGTAATCCTGTTAACATGGATAAGTTTATAATTGAGAGATTATACATTCAAATAATATTTCAAACATATGTTTAATTAAGAAGTAGCCAAAAGATATGTATCAGTCAATATGTTCACAGCAATATAAAATAAAGTTATGTACGTACATATTTCAGTCATTAAACAACAAACTCTATAAGTATATGAGTCATTAAACAACAAAAGGCTATGTATCGACAAATATATGACAAAATGATCTAAGATTGGCTATGTATCCCCCAATACAATGAATCTATATATGTATCAGTATATAAAAATCACCAAGAAAAAAACCATGTACATCTAAAAAGTATGACAAAATATAATATCAAGGTCTCCAAGAGGGTTGTTGGGCTAGGGCTATTGATATGATTGCTATGATGGCTGCTGAGGATGCTGCTAGGGGCTGGAGTTATTGATACCTCCATAGTTGGGGTAGCTACTAAGGTTGCAAAACAAGACTAACTGTAGCTACGTGAAATCCCAAATCCTTGTTCATTCTTGGCTGCCTAACATACAAAAGAAACATGTTTAATTTGATTGAATTTGATAAGATTTTTATAAGATAATTTTTTTTTATGTTCTTCATTATCTTCCTTGAACTTCCATTTTTTCTTGATGTACCAACAGATTGAGTGCTCTTTTGTTTAGGTGCAGCTCTTCCATTCCTAAGAGTTTCTTTCGTACGAGGGTTTATTCTTCTTAAGATCTTTGCAGGTCCTAGCATTGTGCCCTCACTACATGTAGTTGCTATACTTAAGACTATCTCCAGATTTTCTTATCTTGTGAGGGTCCTACACCTCATCCTCCTTCCTTCTTCTTGACTTCTTTGGCTTATCAAAAGGTCCCTTATGTACAAGTGCATCTAGTGGCTTAAAAAAAGAGAGGTTTCATGACTACATACCAGATACAGTATTGATAATTGGCTTGTACGCTCTCATGAATATCTCTTTGGTGTATCAATGATCTATATATTGCTCAACTTTTTTCCTAGAGAAGATGATCGCTATCACTGCATGACAGTATGATGCACTAGTCAACTCAAACTTTCTGCACCCATAAGTTCTCAAGATCAATAATATAGGTTTAATTATCATAGTCCACCCCAAAATTGCTGCCTCCACCCAAAATGATATGGCATTGCATGACTTATAGTTTTGCTAACTCGACTTTCTTTTAAATCTTAGGATATATAAGACCACTGTACTTTAACACGACCTGCCTTTTTGTCGGGAACCTTTACATCAAAAACCTTCTATGGTCTCTAAACATGTGATAATTGGCTTATCCCTAGCTTTCATGATGTAATTACTAAATGATTCATTAAATACATGCCTACACTATAGAGATAACTCTTGTCTAACCAGCCAATCTATTTATTGGGCATGTTGCATATAGGACATCTTTGAAGTTCTTTTTTTTGAATAATTTTCTAAAGTTGGTATGCTGATGCCTCACATAGAACCTATGACTTAGCATCATGCAATTGAATGTCTCCACTAAACCCTGATAAGATAAGACATAAGTAGCTACATATACAAAAATATTAGAAAGCCTAACAAGAATAGTCAAGTGTTAGTACCTTTTGCCTATTTGAGATGAATGTCCAACCTCCTTCTTCCTTTATTCCTATGTCTACTAAGAGATTAATTAGAAACCTGATGAGGATATCATCCCTGATGGCACAACTTTTGAAGTAGCATGATTTTTGATCCTAGAAGGTTCCATAAGTTATTGGGTTTGTTAGGAGGTTGGAATCTGTTAGTTTGTTAGGGATTAGTTAGAAAGTTGAAGTTTGTCAGAAATTTATTAGTAGGTTAGAGGATTGTTAGAGGCCTATAAATAAGACCATAAACCTAAATGAAAAAAAAGAGAAGAGTTAAATTTTTGGAGTGAAGAACTTAGGTTTTCTTATTGACCCCATGATTGATTTTGATGATTGTCAAACTTTGAATATATTATGTATCTAATCATGTATTTTAAGAATATATCTAGAATTTTTCAAGTATCTAAAATAAAAAATTTATCTTAAGGATAAATCTTCTCAAGATGCCATGTCAAAATACTTAAAATAATAAATTCACATAAGTTTGGATGGCTCAGTATGAATAAAGTAAGATTAAAAGCAAAGAAAATGAAATTGAAGAAAGCAAAGAAAATGAAATTGAAGGATTATATTTAAAAGAGATTGGGGCTAAAAAATTCAAGTTTGAAAAGTCAAACAATGAAGAAAAATAAAGTTGAAAAGTTTAGAGCCGACTTCGAAAAGAATCGAGTCTACTCTGGCATGAAACTTGATTGATACATTGGTTTAGCACATAGCCAAGCCAGCTCGAATTGGATCCAAGCCAGCTCTCTCAGGATGACGGAAATGCTATTTTTCAAGTCTGCAGTTCAACCTAGCTCGAGGCAAATTCGAGTTAGCTTTCTCTGGATAATAGAAAAGCAATTTTTAAGTTTTGCAGTTCGAGCTAGCTCGATACTGTTTGACAGGCATAATGGCTAGTTCTAAAACTTATCCTATTTTGCCCAGAACTTTTTTTAGTGGCTATTTTTCATCTCCAATGGCTATAAATGGATAGAAATGAGTTTAAAAGCTATAGAACTTATAAAAAATAAAGGGAAGACACAGGAGAGGAAAAGATTAAGAGGGAATATGTAAAAAAAATTAGATTTGAGTAAGCTTCATTGCACATCAAAAGAAGAGAGAAAAGAGAGGAACCAAGTAGTGCAATCAGAGGGTCTTCGAGGGATATCTTCTCCAACATCTAGCACAATCTCTCAAGCATCATTTGAAGAGAAGTGAAGTTTCAAAAGAGCATATATTCAGTAACTTCTTTGAGCTTCAAAAAATTTATATTTTTTATTTTTCTTTTATTCTGAATTTCTACATCTTGTATTTTTATTTTCTTTACAAGTTTTCTTAGGAAAAAGAAACTTAGAGAAGCCCGTAATTGAATATTGTATTGATTTTGATTGGTGAGTCTGAAAAACTAACTGCATTGTTAGTGAATCTGAAAAAACTAATGGTATAAGATTTTGGTTGGTGCTCCTGTTAAAAATCAACTGAATTTATTTATATGCTTGAAAAAATAAACACACTGTAATCAATGATGAATTATAGTAAAAATTCTAAGAAAAGCTTAGAAAGTAGATGTAGGTGTGGGTTGCACTAAACTACTATAAAACTGTGTGATTGTGTTGTGCCTTTGATTATCTCCATACTTGCTTTATTATTTACTTGAATTAGTCTTTAAATTCCTACATAGTATTTGCATGTCTTGAATCTGCTGCTCATATTGTACACATTTCAATCACATTACTTAGGTTAAAATTAAAGCACATACTTGTTTAGATCTTAAATTTAGTTAAAATTTTATAAGAACCTAATTCACCCCTCTTTTGGGTTGCTACCTCTGGGCAACATCTTCTACCCTTTCTTGGATTTCTTTTTTTCTTCCACCTTGGCAAGTCTTATGCCATTCTTTTCTCTCAGTAGATCCTATGTTGTTCTTTCAACCTTAGCAAGTCCCGTGCTACTCACCTCTAGGATGAATTTTTCAACTTCTTTCCTCTCGTCTTCTTCGGAATGGATTTTCCCAACTTCTCCCATTTTTCTTTTTACTCCAACCCTCGTCTATTTTATGGAAGAAATTCCATAGTTATCCCTCTTTTTTATCTTAAATCAGAGTAACTTCTTAGCTCACTCATGATCCTTCCCGCCATTTTGTCTGGCATCAATTTTAGTATCAGAGCATAGGTGGATTAGGATGTTTTTTAAAAAGAAAATTTAGCTCCAAGCTCATAAGGCCCTAATCCTCAAATCCTTCTCCTAGTTCAAACTCTCCTTTCTGCCATTGGAACATCCATTCTGACAAAATACTGTCACCTTCGGCCTTCCTAACACTTTCTTCATTGCAACTTCTCCTACGATGACTTCGACGGACCCTTTCCGACGATGTCTTCTCCTAGCTATCTCCACCACCATCTTTCGATCTACTGGTGACTCATCCCTGATGGTTCGATCTTTTTGAGACCACCGCTAAGCTGTCCACCCTCCTTCGGCAACCTCACCCCTGGCGATCCAACCCACCCGGAACCACCACAATCGGCCAATCTCTTGGCCCTGGAAGCCGCTACCTCTATTCTATCCAAGCTCTCCTCCTTGATGTTGCACGAACGTGAAAGCACCCTTGGAGAGTTCCACACATTTTTCAAAGTAGATCCCCATCCTCCTATTGATTTTCAGTTTGAGTTGCATCAATTTTAGAATTAACCCAGACTTGACGGAGTCGAGTTCTCCCCACCCCAGGAGAAATTGATGAGGACATCACCCTTGATGGCATAACTTTTGAAATGGCATGATTTTTAACCTTAGAAGGTTCGATAGGTTGTTGGGTTTGTTAGGAGGCTGGAATCTATTAGTTTGTTAGGGATTAGTTAGGAGTTGAAGTTTGTTAAAAATTTGTTAGTAAGTTGAGAATTTGTTAGGAGGTTAGAGGATTGTTAGAGGCATATAAATAAGACCATAAACCTAAATGAAAAAAAAAAAAGAGAAGAGTTAAATTTTTGGAGTGAAGAACTTAGGTTCTATTCTATCTTTTCTTAGGTTTCTCTTCTTCTTCCACCTCGACAAGTTCTATGTCATTCTTCTTCCTCAGCTCTCAACCCCAGCAAGTCCTATACTGCTCATCTTTGAGATAGATTTCTCCAACTTCTTTTTTCTCATCTCCTCTAGGATGGACTTTTCCAACTTCTTCCTCTTCTTTCTTTACCCCAACCCTTATCTATTTTGTAAAAGAAATTCTATAGTTATCCTCCCTTTTTATTCTAATCTGGAGTGACTTCTTAGCTCATTCACGATCCTTCCCGCCATCTTGTCCTGCATCAAAACCACATCCAACTCTTTTTATTTTCTACCTCAACAATAATCCAAGTAATAAAAAAAATATCATCATTCCCATCTCTCCCAGTAGTTGACATTAGTTGTCCTCTAGTAGCTCCTTTTAAGTAGCACCTATCCAAGCCAATAATGGATCTACATCCATCAAGAAAAGCCCCTCTTGAAAATATGAAGACAAACATACAACTTTTGAAACATAGGCTGCTGCCCTTCTCTAGGTAATGAATTAATAAGCAGGGTACTACTAGAATTAGTTCTCTTAATGATATCAAATACTCCCATAGTTTCCTATATTGCTCTTAATGCGATCCATGAATGGCTAAGATGCCTTCTTCTTTGCCCTATAGACTTAAGCCATAGAGATCTGTACATTAACATCCCTCTTGACCCTTGAAATAAATCCTGTAACACTCTACTTCATATCATTCCTAATATCTTCAATATAGGCTTCTAGAATTCACAAGGAGATTATCAAAATATCTCCCATATTTATATGTGAGTTGAAACTTTCTAATCTAATAAATAGATACCCTTCATGGGGGGAGGCATGTATCCTCCAACTATAATTTCTCTTACACACTACTATTATTCTAGCTTTTTAATTGTACTTGCACTCATGATCAAACCCTTGTTGTATAGCATTTTGCCTCAAAGTCTTTTTAAACACATTGACTAAAGCAAAAAGCATTTCCAACTTTAGATCTATAGGCTTTAAGAAATCTGTGACTCCATTAAACTCTATGAAGTTGGAGCTGCCCCTTTCCCCATCTTATGAGCTATCAATACTTTTGAGCTCATCACCATCAGCAAGCCCAGGCTCTTTCTCAACTATCTTTTCTTCTTTTACAACTCTTTCCTCTTGCTTTTGAATATTTGTATTAACAACTGAATTATCAACATACTCCTCAAACAACTCGTCGTCCTCCTCATCAGAATATCCAAGAAGTCACTTAAGGGTTAACTACAATCACTATCAGAACTGACTATGTCATACCCTTCTCCATCCATATGCCTTTTATCAGGCCTTCTATCTTATTCTTGTTCTTGCCCCTGCTCTTGTTGCTATCCCTACTCTTGATCCTACCCCTATTGCTGCCCCTACTCTTGCCATTGCTTCTGCTCTTATTGCTCCTGAACTACCTCATCAATATCTTGGATGGATGAAGGTGCGAGGGATGACTCTACCATATCTAAATCAATCTCATTGATTCTATATTCTACATAAACTGCTATATTGCTCTCTCACTCTCTCTCTTATAGACAGCCAACATGTGAGCACATCTTGATCGATATAGAGAGGCTTTAGCTCCTCTTCCAAAGACTATCAAGGGACTATATATTAATTATTCTATCTTTTGGTAACCAAGATCTTTTATAAGATTTTCCAACTACATATAACTCATTAATTGTGGATCATGATTATTAAAATAGTTGACAGAGCTATCAATATACTTCATGCTTAGGGAGAAATGAAGATATCCCCTATGGTGGATCTCCAGTATAAATAGGTCATTGATTATGTATACATATATACAATTATTATTAATATAACATTATTACATTGTAATAGTATTACCTAACTTGGTTAATATGCAATACTATTACCTAACTTATCTAAAAATAGAATACTATTACAATACAACAATATAGTAACTAACTAATTTTCATTAAGATAAATAATATAGTAACCAATCATTTTTCTCTAATATAGTATGTCTCATCTTTACCTATTGATTCAACAGTATCTTTACTCATCATTTAAAACATCTTAGAGTCTAAATATATTAAGATATATTTTTTTAGGAGTTTGAGTTATTTTTTCATTAAACTAAATTCCCATGCACATGTTAGTTTAAAAGCTAGTATGATTGTGTTTATTTCTGTATTTTCTCTATTCATCCCTTTCTTAATATTGTAGTTCAACAATTCTATTATCAGCATTTGTTCAAATTATATCATCTAAGTGACAAGATAGTAGGGGTTCAATTCTTTGGAGTTAGCTCCCTAAGGATGGGGTCAATATAGGATAGAAAAGCTAATGTCTAAAAGTATAGAAAAACAAAAATCGGTCCAATAATGCTAAAATCCTTTATTCTATAAAAATCTATTATGCTTTTGAGTCTTTTGTGTTAGCTTATTCTATAACTCTACATTTGGTTGTAGAGTAACACTCAAGTTATTCTACATATTAAATGATTATTATTAAATTAGTTCTATCTTTCATATCTGAGATCAATTTTAATTGAAAAAATTAGAATAAGGAGGTTGAAATATAAACTAGACAATATTGCCCCTATAGGAAGTAAAATTGATTAAATATGGCAAAATAAATATAACATTTTTTGTTCAATGATATATTATATTATTCTATATTTGAAGACATGATATCTTAAATTCTTTTGACTATAACTATAGTAATAATTAACTTAGATAATAGTGGTTGTTTCATTACTTAATGATTGTCTCAAATAATATGAGTTATACGATGTTTATAGCAACAAAAAATATAAATAATAAATTTTAAATTTTTTGTTCATTGTTATCATTTAACTTAAAAAATAATTTAAGATTAATATAAAATTAATAAATAAAAATTATAATATACAAAATATTTAAGAAAAAGTATATTAAATATATATAAACTTTATTAAACACAAGGTTAATAGTCTGCATGGGTTTTACGGTGGACCACTATAGTTTAAGTGCTCTAACAGTCCATGGAGACTTGGGTTGCTGCCTTCCTATCATACCAAAATTTTAGGATTTGGGATGATGCAGTGGTCTCTTGCCTTCATCACTTCCAAATTCTTTAGGTCCATTATCCCCTTACACTAAGGTTGCAAATGCCATTCAATATATATGGATGATGATCCAAAAAAAAATCCTAACTACGGTGGAGAAGAATCCTAAAAGTTTTGAAAAAAGTAATTTCATATAATTTCTAAACCGAAATCAACTATAAAATTTGAGAAATCCATCACATTATCAAATATAAAGAAATTGGAAGCATGAAAACACAAGAAATTCATTATTATCAAGCACAAATAATTTTAAACGGCAATGGAATCCCTTTCAAGCACAAATAGTAGAAATTTCAAACACTTACCTCTTGACCTTTTCCTTTTAACGAATCCATTATGGAAATCGTATCAATAAATTGATGGCTGGCAAGGATTCTGACTATTTCAAATTGGATGATCATCATCGATTAGGGTCTTGCATCCCATCTCATCTAGATCCCGCATCCCCATCCCATGGAAACAGTGTCTCCTCTAATGGATCTTGTGTCTCCAAAACCCACGCCCCACTCTAATCTCACACCCCTTGATCACATGCCAAAAGGTGTTAGCTTATGAAAAACCATCCCAAAACCCACGCTCTTTCTTCTTTTATCTAGCGCATAAGAGGATAAAGGTTTAATCCTTATCTTATAAGGATTCAACTCAAATTCAAAATCTTTTTGAATTTGATCTCATCCTTATCTACATAGGAAAGAATCAAGAAGGCATGGAGAGGGATGGACGTGAGATTTCTCATGCAAACAAAAGCCAAGGGGACACGTGTGGGATATTATGGCATGGATGAATTTTAGGCGCCAACGGATAGAGGGAGTCCTAGTCCACTTGGGCTTTGTCTTAGTGCTTGGGTTAAATCCTAACTTAATCTCTAATCTAATAGAAATTGGTACACCCAAAGAGAAGAGAAATCCTAATCCAACTAGGAACTCAATCTCTCTTGATTAGATCCCAATCCAATTAAAAATTAGGTCAAACCTAAATTCTAATTAAACAAGAAATTGATCTCACTTATAATTAGGTAATCTCATAATCCAATTAGGCTTGATCTAATCAAATCTAAACTAAGTTGGATTAAATTCAATTCAATTAGACTTAATTCCAGACCCATTGCTCAATCAAATTAAGCCAATTAGCAATCCAATTGCTAATTAATCCTTTATAACTTTCTAACTCTTAGTAAGTTTGAAAACTACAATAATTGTATTAGATTAATCATCAATCATATTGATAATTAGATCTCTTTATGATTTATTATCATAGTTCAACCATCTGATCGGATAAAGATCTTTTTTGTGTGTAACCCCATAGATTCTATCTATCTGATAGTGAGATATATATAATTTCTATCATAATATCATCAAAACTTTTTTCGAAGTATTGGAATGATTCCAGCTCTGCTCATCAAGGATCATCAATTATCAAGACGATACTCGATGAGTCTCATAATCCACCAGTGATGCCTAGCAGTATATAATAGCAACCTAGCATAATGAAATAATTAAACATCTAGATGTAGTTATCATGTGATACAGTCTTTTTATCCTGAGTCTCGATAAGACAAAGGTCATGGATAACTCGTCAAACCTCATCGCTTATCATATATAATATTCAATCGACTCGAGTTCATATGAACCTTATAGAAATTTCTTTCCATTATTCATACTACTATGGTCATAGATTTCTGAACTCAATCTCATGAACAATATAGGATTACTCCTTATCTATTAAGATCGATAGATCCTATCTAGGTGCACATTCTACTTTTATAATGAACCTACTGTAGCCAATCTATACCGTAAGATTCTAAATGGCTAGGTAATCAAGTGATCATGCAATCAAACTATACCAGTCTCATTATGAATAACCAAAATACCATAGATCTAAAAATTATTCACACCACTACAGCATCAAGTATGTCACTGATGAGTGGATAAACATCTATATAACTACTCATATTGGTCATGCTCGGTATCATTATTCTTTAATAATCGCCTGCACTCCTGCTCCAGTATTTTTATACTGTAAACTTTAGATTAATCTATCTAAAAGAAAATGATCCATGCACCAATCTTATCAGATCAATCATTATCATCATGATGATCCATCGATCGAAAGTTTTTAAAAATTAATCACTAATGATACATATCTCAAATTTTTAACTCTTGAGAATATATGTCATCATCTTATTAATTTATTGGATAATTCATGGACACATGATGATATGAATAAAAAATTAATTTAATTTTATTTATTTAAATAAAAAATTATACCATTAGAAAGATTATATATGTCAATCAACTTGATTTTTAAGGCATACATCTAACAATCTTCTACTTGCACTAGAGCCAATTGGCCATCAACATACGTCTCATCTTCTCAAGATGAGCTTCAGTCTCTGATAAGAGCACGATGTTATTGTTAAGATACTGTATTTATCAGTTTAATTTTAATTTTTTAATTTAATTAAAAATAGATAGAAAATAGTGAGTCGGATCGAATCCACAGAGAAGACAGTATTTTAATTTTAAAATTTTTAATTTTTATAAAATAAAAAAATTTAAAAAAAAATTGAAGTCAAAAAATAGAATTATAAGTAAAGAGTGAAAATTAAATAGTGTAAAATAATAAACATGGTATTAAGATCTACTAGTTAGATCTTAGCATTTACTTACAATAAAATAAAGAGTAATAATTAAAGTATAGAAATTAAATTATAATTAAAAATAAAAAGCATGAATTTAAATAGCTGAAAAAGTGAATTTGTATTAATTAAAAATTTAAATACATAAAATTTTAAAAAAAGAATAAAAATAAAAATTAAAAGCTGATCTCGATCTTGGATTAGCGTCGGCATAAAGATGGTGTAGAAGTCAGCTCTTCTTCGCAGCATTCGTTGCCTTGAAGTAGCCTCTAATCTAAGCATGGCTTCCACCCTAGACCAAACTCCTTTTCATGATCGAAGATGCTTTGATTTGATAGCCTAGGGGTCCTTAAATAGGTGTTGGAGAGCTAGAGATCTTTGTTGTAGGCAATGTGGGACTAAAGCATCATATATCATCATGTATGAAGAGGAATTTAAGTGAAAATTGAATTAAAACTCCTCCAGGATGCGTTCAACAAAGTCTTCTATGGGTTTTGGGTGTTTTGCCCATCCATCAGTAATCCAACGTATCAAAAAATACCAAAAATCAACTTTAATCAACCAAAATCAAGTTGGAATAGCTCTTGGCCATCGGATGGATGAGATCAAGGAGATTTTAGCCATCAGATTGAGCTCTGAAGTGCTTAAATTAGGCTAGGGTGTCCATCAGCTGTTGGATTGATTTTTGGGCAAGATCTAACTGTTGAATCGTTGCCTGGGTCATTTAGAACCATCAGATTGAAGTAGCTGGGCTGGATGAATTAGAATCAAAATGAAAAACACAACAGCCATTAAATCATGACCAGGAGGAACCAGCACCGTTCGATCATGCCATAACTATTCCCATGGACCGCATGGATCGGGCTCTATAAGGATCGTAGTGAATCAACATGCGGTGTGTGCAAAAAATGATCAAAATGCTTTCGCTTAGTGGTCTTACATGAGCCATGATGTTTTTGACGTGAGCCTGACGACAGCGACTCACAGTGGGTCAGCTTGGGCAGCTTGTGCTGGCATGGGTCGGTTGGGTGGCTGGCGCTAATGTGTCGGCTTGGCTTGGCTGGCTAGGGCATTTGGATGCATCGGCTTGGCTTGGCTGGCTAGGGCATTTGGATGCATCGGCTTGGCTTGGCTGGCTAGGGTATTTGGACGTACCGGCTTGGCTTGGCGTGCCAATTGAGTTGGTTCATAATTTTTTATTTTTTATTTTTTGAAAATTAATATCGAATCCATTTTAGCTCTGATTTGCTCCAAACTTATTTCATTGTAATTAGAGAATTGAGCTATTTCTATTAGTAAATACTTTTTTTAAAAGTAATAAATAAAAATATTAATTATTAAAAATAAATATAATTTAATTAATAAATTAATATTTTTATTGATGAATTTATTGTAATTATCACATCCTCTAACTTAAGCTTTGCTCATCATTAAGTAAAGAAAGAATTTAATTTTAGATATCTTTTAAGCTTTAGAGTTTTGAATTTTTACCAAGTAATTTTCAAAATAGCCATTGATGTTCAGTAAAGCATAAGTGAGGTATGTCATTAGAGTATTAATACTTACCAATATAAAAATTAAGTAAAAAATATAAAAAAAAATTTTAATTTTTTTTTAAATTATTCCTATCTTTATCTCTAAATCGTCTAAACTTTAATATGGGCAAGAGTATTGTCACTTCCTTCCTTTCTTTATTAAATTTTTTTTTCTTTTTTTATTCATAATGCCCACTTTTTGACACGAATATCATTGCTTACTTAGGCAACAAAATCTTGTTACTCGATGAAAAATTAATATATTATTATTATTATTATTTTAAATATTGTACCGCTATTTTGTATTATAACTCTTTAAGTTTTCTATTTGATCCATATAGCGAGTCTTGGGCCAATGACTCTCAAACTAGTTGGCTTTAGGATATTAGGTATAAAATATTTCTCGAACTTACTAGCTCGAATCCGAAAGACTACGAGTTAAGACTAACTTTATAATGAGTTTCTTTATCCTTTTTACCTTTTGATATGAAACTCATTACTTGCTTAGACAAAAAGATTTGGTTACTCAGTGACAAGTACTTAAAAACTATTTTATTTTAATTTTTTTAATAAAAAAATGTATAGTTATCCTATACAAGTTCATAAAAAGTAGACTTTTCTTTGATGCTAGTAGAAAAAATTAGAAGTGATCAAAAAAATATTTATATTTTAGACTTAATTTTTTATTGAATTTTTTTAATACTTGATTCTTCAATATCTCATAAATTCTCTAAATCATGCATCAATTTTCTTTTAAAAATGCTTAGTTCAACTCAATTCTTAAGCGTAGTCGGATGTCTAAATGCTAAATACTAATTTTTTTAAGGACTTAAAAATTTTAAAATTTTTTATTTTCTTTCCAACTTAATCGATATTATCCTCAATCAAGAAAAAAAATAAAGGATATAATAAAGAAAAAAAATATACCTGACTCAATATATTTGGTTCAGTATGTGCCATTAAAAATTTGGCTCTCCCTCCAACTTATTCAACAAGTCCTAAAAAAATAATAAAATAAACTAAAAAAAATTAGATACAAGAAGAAAAATTAAATATTGGGTTGCCTTCCAAAAAGCGCTAAGTTTATCATCTTCAGTCAGACTCATGCAACTTACCTATCCCGTGTCAAATATTGGATTGATAAATTTTAATAATTTTGGATTGCCAATCTCAAGAAGACAGCTTGTGATCTCATTATTGATATATTTATTATTAATTTTAAAAATATAGTTCTTGATCCCTATCTTAGATCCTTGTTTATTAAGAATTTTTTCTATTTGTTTATCTAAAATACTCAAGAATTGAGTTTTTGGATTAGGAATTAAGTTTGATACACTGGGTTTTGGAAGGATGACTAAAGATGGGTTTGATTCTAGAGGTAAATTAATATGATCTTATCTAAACAACTTCATTGATACTTCATTACATGCCTCTTTATTTTTATAAGAAGAACCATCTTTTAGGGGTAAAGGAAACAAGTCTTTAGATTTATAGATTTCGGATAAATCATCTGCTCTCTTCTTTCCCATGTCTATCTTATTTATATTGGAACCCGCATCAGTACTAGTTCTGAGCTTAAATTCTTTTATGTGGTTAGTCTCAGTATTAACCTATTTTTTTATTTTTTTATTTTGGCTAGCATCAGTACTAGCCTCTCTCACCATGGTCTTAATATGGTTCCATAAGAATCCTATAACTCTTAAGTTTAGAAGTTACTTTGGTATTTTCTAATTAGAGATTTTTAGATGGAACATTAGATTGATGACCTAGTCTAGGTGGTTGATGGACAATGGATGGATTGTTTATAAGATTTGAAATTGGTAGGCTCGGTAGTTAACCTAGTTTTTTTCTCATATTAGACTTAACTAGTTATCCTATTTAAGCTTCTAGCCTGGTGATAGATTTTTATTGAGTCAAGATTGATTATTGTTGATTCAGAATTACTTGTTGAAGTTAGTTAAGTCTATCATCAGCTAGATTGATCTATTAAGAAGGTGGGTATGATGGCTGATTATAATATAATGGTTAAAAAGATTGACTAGGCTAACCCTTATTATAGACATAATTTTAATATTAGATTCGAGCCTGAGTTTGTTGGGGTATTCAAGAAAAATTAGGATGGTTCTTTCAATCTGGATTATATGAATTTGAAAAAGAATCATTAATCAGCTTGGAGTAGTCTTGTGCAGCTTGAACTTGCTCTTGGATATAGGATGAAAATTGTGCAGCCATGGGACATTCACTCACATAATAAGTTGGGCTAGCATGGATTGAATAAATCTCCTAATAATTAGAAGATGATGTGAATTGTGCAGAAAATTGTTGACTTAGGATTAGGAGTTGGTCTAATTTCTGGACAAGAAAGTCTACTTTATTTATCAAATTCAAATTAGCCTTAGGACTAGATTCTAGATATTTAAATTCATGGATTTTTGCCCAGGTTTGGTAAAAAGATAACGAAGCATGGTTGATTGAGTTTTCACTCAGGATTTCAAATAAAGTATAGACTTCATCCTCACTCTTATTCATGAATGCACCTTCATAAGATGCATCTATCATTCATTTATAATGGTTTCCTAAATTCTTATAAAAAGCTTGAACTATTTGCTACTCAGATAGACCATGGTGTGGACATTTTCTAAGAAGTTTCTTAAATCTCTCCCATGACTCATAAATTTATTCTTCTGAAAGTTGAGCAAATCCAATGATAGCTTGCCTCATGGTGTTGTTTTGGCCTATGGGATAAAATTTCTTAAGAAATTTACTTTGCAATTCAGCCCAGATTTGGATTGGTCTTTCTAATGTGTCAAGCCAGTACTTGGCTTTATCTTTTAATGAAAAAAAAAAATTAGTCTAAGAGCATCATCAGTTAAATTTTGGATTTTTACCATAAAGCTGATTTCTAAAAATTCATTCAAATGCTTATAAGAATCTTTATTGATGTTTCCATAAAAAGATGGGACCATCTGAATTATAGTCATGTTGATCTCATAGTGGGTAGCATGAATATCAAGTTATTGGATACAAGTCACTAGATTATAGATAGAAGAAATAAAGTATTTCTTCATCTACCTAAGTGGTTCTCTAAGATTTTTAGCCATTTGATTATCAGATTTAATATGGTTCAGCTGTTTAATTTTATGATTAGGTTCAACTAGATCAAGTAAAGCGATTTTTTACCATGCATGTATTAGTGCAATCCTAACATGTAGTTCAAAATTTTTTAAATTTTTTTAGAATTTATTTATATATTTATATATTTTTAAAATTTATTTATAATTTATAATTTTATATTATTTATTTATTTATTAGATTTTTTTAAAAAAATTAATGATTTTTTTAATGATTTTATTATTTTATTATATTTTTTATTTATTTTTTTATATTTTTATTTTTAAAATTATTTTTACTTTTTTTAATTATTTTAATTATTATTTTTTATTATTTTAATTTTATTTTATTTTATTTTTTTGAAAGAGGAGGAAAAAAGGAGAAGAAAGAAAAAAGAGTTTTAAAGAAGAGGTCCTAAGGAGTCCTAGAGCTAAGAAGAGAGAGAAAATTAGTTTTAATTAGGTTTAATATTGGTTAGCAGTCAATTTAGGCAAACAATTCTAACTAAGAATTATCCTAGATCTAGACTGCTTCTAAGTGCCAAGGTCACCTTCAAGCCCTCCAAGTGTAAGATCAGCCAATCAACTGGCCAAGTAAGTATAAGATTGGTGGAAGTCCCTCCATTGTTTATCTTAGACACTAATTATACTTGGTCAGATAAGCTAACGAAATCAATTATAAACCATCTTTCTTCGAACCCAGTCATTTTTGAACCACTTTTCTTAAACACCAGTCAAATAGACTAATCCTAATTCAGTCCAACTCTTAGGATTTCTTATCCTATTAAGCTCGAGTTCGTAGGGCCGATGTCTAATTGATTTTAAAATTAAAGGCTTAGGTTAATGTAGGATACTGATTGGTTATTTATGGAACACGAAAGGATGATCAAATCTCCACCTAATATTGTTTAATGGGTTGTGCCCTTAATTTGATTTAATATGAGTATGCACAAAAAAAATTTTAAGCAAAGGATTCTATGCAATTTTAACTAGATGCATGCAACTAATTAAGTCTTGAGGAGCTTACCTTGCCTCCAGCAATCACCAGAAAAAATAAAAATAAAACTAATATGATGCTTGCTCAAAGCAATTAGGATTTCTAATCTTGTCATGAAGCTTTTAATTAGGTTTAAGTGTGTAACACCCCACCCCTGAATCTGAGTGACGGTACCATATCCCATCCTTATCTAAAAGTAAAGAGCTATACTTTACCTTTAAATAAGAGCTAAGGAGAATTCTAAGCTATAGCTAAACTGCAATATCACTTAAACCTGCTCAAATACATATCTTGATTAATTATTCTATCAACCACAAGCATTATAATTTAACTTCTAAACTTTTATAAACTAAACTCACAATTTCATTTATCCACCACACTCTGTATATACAATTCACACTTAAAATATACTTAACAATCTCTCCAAATATACAACACCCTACTCCGATGTTAAATATGAATACAACACCAAAACAATACTCCTTTTACAAATTATCACACTTAGCTCATATACATAAACATCTCTAAATACCTTCTCCTCACAAGCAACATCTACTGCTCAAGTCCTGAAATAGAACAAAGGTGAGGGGTGAGACTTGGAGAAGTCTCAGTGAGTATATATCCAGCTATCAATAAAAAATATGCTGTACTTATTATATTGCAATGCATAGAATGTATCAATAAGCTGCTAAACAACTAAATAAAATAAATATGAATCATATGAAATGTTCATGTAAAGCACAAACCTTCGCTTACCATTGATGATACCTCGGTAACATATTTCCATAGATCCACATGAGTATCTGTACCATAGCCACATATGGATAACCATACCATAAGTGCATCCACATGTGAGCAATCCCATGACACACTCTCATATGGAGCAATCAATATACAAACCATACCATAATTTCATCAACATGTGAGCAGTCCCATGACATACTCTCACATGGAGCAACTAGCATACAAACTATACCATAATTTCATCCACCTATGAGCAGTTTTATGACACACTCTCATAGAAAAAATTATATCATACTCATATCCATATATGAGCAGTCCCAAGACTCTCTCATATGGAAAACTAACCCACATTCACAATCACATATGAGCAGTCCTAAGATACTCTCTCATATGGGTAACCAACATCACATTCGTAATCACATATGAGCAGTCGCATACTAACACACTCTCATATGGATAGTCCTCCCCCACCATGATACACTCTCAAATGAGCAGCCTCACAACACTCTCAAATGAGCAGCCACAAAGTATCACAAACATTAATAAGCCCTATGGTATATAAATAAATTAAACTATATAAGAGATGAAACCACATAAGATATTACTGTATTACTCATTTAAATTACCAAAGCCATGCTTTTTAAACCATCTATACGTATACTTGATTATAAAATATGCAAAAGCTGTCTAGAGACTATTTCTTATTATGATGGTTCTCAAACTATATATATGAAATCAACATAAGCTGCAAAGTACCAAGAGAGTATCTTATTTTTCAAATAAATCTTTGTACATAGAAAAATACTTTGAAAAATATCATGGATAGATGGAATTCACTCACCTAAACTGGCTACTAACTAATTGGCTTACTCAAGCACCTTTTCCAAATTCTTTTCTTTCCCTTAATGATTAAAATCTCTACTGTAGCTAAAATATGTTTCTTCTTTCTAATCTCAGCAATTCTCTTCCTTCAATTCCAGCTCTCCACCCAAAACACTTCTTCCTAACTGATCCTTCCTTATTTTGATCAAGAACTAGACCCTCTCCTACTCTTTTCTCTTCTCTTTTTTTTTTGTTTAGCTAAAGAACTCAGAATAGCAGACCAAAAGAGAACCGATGGTTTTTATCTGGGAAAAGATATAGAATTTGCTAGGTGTCACCCTATCAAGAAGCCAACACACACCTCTCTCTCTTTTGATTATGTGGCATACTCTAAGAAAGCCAGCTACTAAGTTATTTTTTCAAAAATTCATTTAAAACACCATCTTTAAAGCTTCATGGCCAGCACCACTTTTTTGTTCCTACTGACCGAGCTGGCTTGATCCCAAATTGGGTCAACTCGAATATCAGCCGGATTAGCTCGAACTCAAATCGAGCTAGCTCTCTTAAAAAAATAGAACACCCATCATTGTAGCCTAAGACTCGAGCCAGCTCGATTTCACTTCGGATCAACTCGGATACTCCTACTCTTCAAAATTTTTCCTCCGACCACATTGCTTGCTCTTCAAAATTTTTCTCTTCAAAGTTAATGTCTTCATTTATTTTACTCTCCATTGACTTTGAAATATAAATATAAATAAGAAACACCTTCCTATTTGGATTTAATAAAAATATCAGAAAAATCAAAATCCATAAGAATGGGATTCCAAAATTTGGGTTCTAGTTCAAATTATCTAAACTCAAAACTTTTATAACTTTCTTGCTTCTGAATGAATAAGTTAAAGGATCTCCCCAATTTGTTAAAAATCATTTTGCAACTCACTAACACCTAAGGATCAATTACTGAGATTTTTTATTTCAAAAAAATATATATTTCATATACCTTCCTATATGGGTGCTAGCTTTCAAACTTAAAAAAATTTTAGGACTTGCAATGGCAAACAGTCATAATTTATGCTTCAAAATCATTACACCCACTAATATTACTTTGAATATCTTTCAAGATATCAATACCATACATACTTGAATAAAAATCTTTTATTTCTCTATTTTTCGAATTTGGGATGTTACATTTTCACCCCCCTTAAAATAAATTTTGTTCTTGAAATTTACACTTTCAACTCTGAGTTCTTTTCAAATTTCAAATCATCTTAATTACCTTAACATTCATTCTTCTAAATTCTAAAGCATCCCTTGTCTAACATAACATACTTACAAGCCTTACCTACATATCTTACTTTCTTTTTACCATAATACCATGACCTTCTTTTCAAAGAATAATTATTTGATTCTTGCATATCCCAAATCCACATTTTTACTTAAATATTTAATAATTCAATTACATCTATAATCTGCAATCAATATCTTAAATTAATCGCCGCCACACAATCATTCATAACATCATAATAATTCATTTAATAATACTCACATTGTCAATGTTCATACTATCTTAATATCTAAATTCATCTTGACTTCTTTTAACTTGAAACTTTTCTGAAACTTTTAATGCATCATAATCCTTAATAATTATCATCTAGCTCTTTATTCATCGCTATTCATTAAACCATACCAGCACATATTTTACACATATATGCAATGCTTAGCTTAAATAAGAAATATAAGAATGTACATACTTCACTTATTTCAGAAGCTGTCAACATTGTAAACATACTTGCTCAATTCATGCTCATTAACCAAATACCCAATTAATCATGAGATACAGCTACTAACAATTTATTGTACCACAAGAAATTGCATTTAAACCCTTGTCTTCCAATTCAAGCTTGTGCTTACATAAATTCAAACTAAAGTATCTAACTCATACGTGTTTTCCACATTAAATGTACTTACATTACTTGTTATCTTTTTGCTCAGACCTATCTTGATCATTGGTATTAGTTCTCACTTTACTTTCTTGCACATCAATAATTGACATATTGAACTTTGATTCGATTTGTCTATTAATCAGGTCATCTTCAAAATCACTCGACTCGCATTATACTAATCCTTACCTTTGACTCATCTCTACAAATCACAAACCTTTGCTCTGGCTTAGGTCCATCCCTTCTATTCATAAACCTTTACTGATCTCCAATAACCATAAACTATTTCTTATCTTTGATGACTACAAACTTTTGCTCATTGCTGCTGATTATAAACTTTAACTCATCTCTAGTACTGATTATAAAAATACTTGCTTTGATCATCAACTTAACTTTGCTTCTCTCATCAACTAAACTTTGCATATGTCTGTAAACCATTAAACCTTTGCTCTAACTTAAGTCCATTTCTACTATTCATAACCCACTTCTTATGCTCACTGGTTATAAACTTTCGTTCATCTTTATTGATCATAAATCCTTGCTAATCTCCATTAACCCCAACCATTACTTATATCATTAATTATAAACCTTTGTTCACTTCTACTGATTATAAAGCTTTACTCATATCATCAGGTGAACTGTTGCTCATATCAACAATTACACCCTGCTCATCCCAATAAACTATTAATCTTGCTCTGATACCAAACATATAACATCCCACCCCAGAATCTGAGTGATGGTGCTATATCCTATCCTTATCTAAAAGTAAAGAGCTATACTTTATCTTTAAATAAGAGCTAAGGAGAATTCAAAGCTATGGCTAAATTGTAATATCACTTAAACCTGCTCAAACAAATATCTTGATCAATTATTCCATCAAACACAAGCATTATAATTTAACTTCTAACCTTTTATAAATCAAACTCATAATTTCATTTATCCACCACACTCTGTATATACAATTCACATATAAAATATACTTAACAATCTCTCCAAATATACAACACCCTACTCTAATGTTAAATATGAATACAACACCAAAACAATACTCCTTTTACAAATTATCACACTTCACTCATATACATAAACATCTCTAAATACCTTCTCCTCACAAACAACATCTACTGCTCAAGTCCTGAAATAGAACAAAGGTGAGAGGTGAGACTTGGGGAAGTCTCAGTAAGTGTATCCAGCTATCAATAGAAAATATGCTGTACTTATTATATTGCAATGCATAGAATATATCAATAAGCTGCTAAACAACCGAATGAAATAAATATGAATCACATGAAATGTTCATGTAAAGCACAAATCTTTGCTTATCACTGATGATACCTCAATAATATATTTTCATAGATCTGCATGAATATTAGTACCATAGCCACATATGGATAATTGTACCATAAGTGCATCCACACGTAAGCAGTTTCATGACACACTCTCATATGGAGCAATCAGTATACAAACCATACCATAATTTTATCAACATATGAGTAGTCCCAAGACATACTCTCACATGAAGCAACCAGCATACAAACCATACCATAATTTCATCCACCTATGAGCAGTCCCATGATACACTCTCATAGAAAAAATCATACCATAATCATATCCACATATGAGCAATCCCAAGATACTCTTTCATATGGGAACCAATCCACATTCACAATCACATATGAGCAGCCCCAAGATACTCTCTCATATAGGTAACCGACATCACATTCTTAATCACATATGAGCAGTCGCACATGGATACACTCTCATATGGATAGTCTCCTCCACTATGATACACTCTCAAATAAGCAATTCCATGGCATACTCTCAAATGAGCAGTCATAAAGTATCACAAACATCAATAAGCCCCATGGTATATAAACAAAATAAATCATGTAAGAGATGAAACCACATAAGATATCACTGTATTACTCATTTAAATTACCAAAGCCATGCTTTTTAAACCTCGTATACATATACTTGATTATAAAATATGCAAAAGCTGTCCAAAAACTATTTCTTATTTTGATGGTTCTCAAACTATATATATGAAACCAACATAAGTTGCAAAGTACCAAGAGAGTATCTTACTTTTCAAATAAATCTTTATACATAGCAAAATACTTTGAAAAATATCATGGATAGATGGAATTCACTCACCTCAACTGGCTACTAGCTAATTGGCTTACTCAAGTATCTTTTTCAAATTCTTTTCTTTTCCCTAATGATTAAAATCACTGCCAAAATAGGTTTCTTCTTTCTAATCTTAGCAACTTTCCTTCAATTCCAGCTCACCATCTAAACACTTCTTCTTAACTGATCCTTCCTTATTTTGATCAAGAACTAGACCCTCTCCTACTCTTTTCTTTTCTCTTTTCTTTTCTGTTTAGCTAAAGAACTCAGAATAGCAGACCAAAAGGGAATCGATGGTTTTTATCTGAGAAAAAGAATAGAATTTGCTAGGTGTCACCCTATCAAGAAGCCAACACACACCTCTCTCTCTTTTAATTACGTAGCACACTCTACGATAGCCAGCTATTAGTTATTTTTTAAAAAATTTATTTAAAATACTATCTTTAAAGCTTCATAGCCAGCACTGCTTTTTTATTCTCGCTGACCAAGCTGGCTTGGCCCCAAATCGGATTAGCTTAAATATCAACCGGGTTAGCTCGAACTCAAATCAAGCTAGCTTTCTCATAAAAATAGAACACCCATCATTATAGCCTAGGACTCGAGTGGGCTCGATTTTTCTTTAGATTAGCTCGGATACTCCTGCTCTTCAAATTTTTTTCTCTGACCACACTGCTTACTCAATACTCTTCTTATTTAATATCCTCATTTATTTTATTCTTCATTAACTTTAAAATATAAATGTAAATAAGAAATACTCTTCTATTCGGATTTAATAAAAATATCAAAAAAATAAATCCATAAGAATATAATTCCAAAATTTGGATTCTAGTTTAAATTATTCAAACTTAAAACTTTTATAACTTTCTTGCTTCTGAATAAATAGAAAGGATCTTTCTAATTTGTTAAAAATTATTTTGCAACTCACCAACAGCTAAAGATCAATTATCAAAACTTTTTATTTCAAAAAAATACATATTTCATATACCTTTCCATATCGGTGCTAGTTTTCAAACTTAAAAAATTTTTAGAACTCACAATAATAGACAGTCATAATTTATGCTTTAAAACCATTATACTCACTAATATTACTTTGAATATCTTTCAAGATATCAATACCATACATACTTGAATAAAATTTTTTTAATTTTCTATTTTTCTAATCTAAAATGTTATAAAGTGGATATTTTTTTTAAATTAATTTAAAAATAAAATAAATATTATAAAAAAATCTAGGGTTAGAATTGATCTTACTAAGCAAAATTGAAAGTTTTTCTCCTTGCCCTAATTTGATTCTTTTCCTTTTTTCTCTTTTTTTCTCTTTTCTCTGCAAAATAAAGAAGAAAAAGTTAGTAAGCACTATTTATAAAAAATTTAAAAATTTAAAAAATTATTTATAATTAATTTATCAAAAAAATTAAAGAAATTAAAAAAAATTAACGCTCTTACCTTCTTTGATAATGGTGGTAAAAACTTGATAAGAGCACGATATTATCGTTAAAATATCATGTTTATCAGTTTAATTTTAATTTTTTAATTTAATTAAAAATAAGTAAAAAGTAGTGAGTCTGATCGAATTCATAGAGAAGACTATATTTTAATTTTTATAAAAAAAATTTAAAAAAATTTTTCAAAGTTGGAAAATAGAATTATAAGTAAAGAACGAAAATTAAATAATGCAGAATAATAAACTTGGTACTAAAATCTACTTATTAGATCTTAGCATCTACTTAGAATAAAATAAAGAACAATAATTTATACTAGCTGTACAAGCTGCTCAAGTATATTATACTTCTTTTTCATTAAGAAAAAGAGAAAAAAAGATTGATAAGCTATATGCAAAATTAAGTATCAAGCTATTCATTACGCACTCAAAGAAGAAGAAGAGCCCCAATTATCAAAATGCTTTCAAGAGGATGAGACAGTAGGAGTTCATCAATCCTTCGATGATGTGGAATTGAATGCTCTAGAAATACTCCTACGTGAAAATAGCCAACATAAGGAGGTAGATCCAACTAAGATTATTTTAAAAGATAATCCTTCCTAAGAAAAAGAAAAAGAAAAAAAAATGGAAGAAGAGAAAGAATCAGACGAAGATTTTGAAAGATACCAAACATCTAAAAATAAAGATAGATAAGTAGTGCTAAGTATCTAATTTTTAGATTATTTTAATTACTTATCTTGCATCACTTTAAACCTTGCATTGCCATCAATAATTAATTAATTAATTTGATGAATCTATTTATTCTTATTTTAGAGTGTATATTATTGAAAATTATATCCTAAAGCCAACCATCTAGATTGTAGATGATTGAGCTGATTTATAAAATATACTTAAATTATAAATAAATAAAATTATTATTTTAGTTTTTTCATCATTTTTGTGCATCTTCCTATAATGAACTCTTCTGTAATGAAGTTCTTAAGACTCTTTAGACTCGACAAAAGATGATTTATCATTTAGTTCTTAAATCAGTTTATGACCAAATAATTCATTATTATCCAGGATGACAACGTATCGAGTGTCGATCATTGTGTGCCATAAATATTGGTTGTCCTCTTAACCAAGAAGTATGGAGATACTATTATAATATATAGGTGAAGTGTAGGAATACATTTCACTAAACGTGATCCAACTATGGAGCTCTCTACCGTCAAGAGTTGCTCACGAAGGATATGGATATAAGTATTCCTTAGACATGAGACCACTACGATGACTTATAAATAACTCACTATACTTAGATATTGTACTACTTAAATTTTTAATTCAATGATGGAAGGCTATTAGGTGCAATCAAGTACTTATGAAGTTGGTGTGTGAGTCAAGATGGGATTAACCCCTCCAAGTGTTGGAGCAAGTGCATCACTGTATTTTAATTTAGCAAACCCTTGGTCGGGATGGTTCATGTGATAGACACTGAATTTTGAAATATACTATGGATGAATTTTAGGATTGACAATAAATTTTAGATCATTCTTTAAGCATCGAGATTAAGAAAATAAATTATATGATAACCATATGCCACATGTTCATCATTATTGCATTACGACTTTTCAACCTATCAGATGTTGGGTATCATTGCTTGATGGTCATATCATTTGATATAAAAAATTAATTTTTATGCTATCGATATAGGATTCGAACTTATGGGATCACACACAATAGGAGTTTCTACCTGATCTAATGATTGATCTTGAGTCATGGGGTCTATGGTCAAGAGTTCTGCTAAACTGGGACTCTATGACTAAGAGTCCCACTGGATTGAAACTCTGAGTCTTACTTATTTGAAACTCTCTGATCAAGAATTTTACTAGTCTGAAACTCTATGATCATGAGTTCTATTCGTTTGGAGCACTGGGGTCAAGAGTCTCACTAGATTGGGACTCTTCAAGAGTTTCATGCAGATAGAACTATATTGCCCAGACACCCATCCGATTGAAACTCTATGTTTATTGAAGGATTAATTAATAATTTGACTGTTGATTAGCTTAATTTGATTGAGTGATAAGGATTTGATTAAGTTTGATTGAATTTAATTCGATTGGGTTTAATCTGACCAGATCATGAGATGACCTAATTGCTAAGAAAGATTTGATCCTGATTTGATCAAGGATTGGATCTAATTAATTTTTAATTTAATTAAAATTTTATTAGATTGAGTTAAGCCTAATTTGGTTGGATTTAACCTGGTCTAATTGATTTAAATTAATTAGTTTGGTTAAAACTAATTTGGACTAAGTTAAATGAGATTTGAATTCAAATTCTTCCTAGCGCCCACCATATTTGATTTTTTCACCTTTTCCCATGCTCCATCTCTATTTTCTACGTGAGTTTTTCTCATGTAGATGAGAGGTTTCTGCTCCCCCTTCTCTTCTTTCTTTGATCTGGTCCAAGGGTTGGGCTGGTTTAAATTTAAGTTGAATTTTGAATTCAACTTGGTTGATTAGAAGTTCAAACCTCCTAACTTCCTGAACTTTATCCTCTCCCTGCACCAATTTGCTTCTCACGCACATATTTGTGCATTTTTGAGAGAGAGGGAATGTAAAAGGAGATTCCTTCTAGGTGCCTCTCATCTATGTGGGCGTAGGAATAGGATGAGAACCATTTGAATTTGAATTCAAATGGTTGGATGGTTAAAACCACCCTAACCTCTCTTCTTATCCTTCCCCATGCGCAAACTCCATCGAATGGTCACCAATTTAAAAATGTTTCCTCTTAAGTGTGCATTGGTTTTACATGAAGGATCAAAGAGGGGCATAGGAAGATTTCTTAGAGAGAGAATATCTGAGTGGGGCATAGCTTTCTAGCATGGAAAAGTCAAACATTATTTCCTGCACCACATCCTTCCTAATGCCACATTTTCTCTTTTTACTCTTATTATCACTCATTTAAAAAGGGGTTTGAAAGTGAGTGTAAGGGAGAGGGAGAGTCCCTCTACCCATGAAAAATTGTTTCACAAGAAAATTCAAAAAGGAGTGGGCGTGAGAGAGTTTCCAGGCATCGGGGTTTTTGGTGTGTATAAAACCCTAGAGTTAGGACTCTGGGTTCGGATGGAGAGATCGAGTGCTGTGAGCATCGGATCACCACCAAAATTTAAAACACCACCTCATCATCCTCTAAAAAACAAGTTTTAATTTTTTAAAGCATCTAAAAGATCAAAAAAAAGATAATCAATTGGATCGATCGAGATCAGCCGTCAAAGGCCCCGACTAGGAGCTAGCACTCTAGTGGAGCTGGTCGGGATCAGGAGCTCCGTATAGACCAACCATAGAGGTCGAACAAGTGTATGGCTGTAGCGCAATACGATAACTTCTTTTGATGGATTCAAATATGGTGATCATCTACCTGTGTAAAGATATCGAGTTCTAAACTCATATCGATTAGCAAATGCAATTTACTAATCGATTGTATTTAAATTTTAAATTATATATCAGCATATCTAGATCCTAAGTAGGATAATTGATTAGATCAATGCATGCTATAGAACTAATATAAGATTAATTTTAGCTTTCACTGCTATAAATTTTCAAAAAAGTTTTGAATTGCATGCTATAAACCCTACTAGATTTCCTATAGTGGTATCAGAGCAAGGATTGCTTGACATGTTTTAATATATAATTAAAAAAATTAAATACCTACATATATGATATATGTTAGATTCAAATAACTTAGTAGTCGAGGATGAATGAACCACCAAGTCGTCCGATCATAAGGGACAAATATGGTTTAAAATCCATCTCCTTCCATTCAGTGGGGATCCCTTATGGCGGTAGGGATACCACCATGAACTCATTCATTAAGATGAATAGTGAAAAGATTTTATTGATTAAAATTATTTTAACTAGAAAGTTAAACATGAATGTATTTAGATTGGATCTAAAAGGTAGATTCATGATTTAATTTTTATTATATTTTATTTTCTATTTAAAACTAGCAATAGATTGCTATTTGAGAAATGAGTCGATCCATTTTTGAAATAAATCAATCCATTTAAAAAATAAAAAATAAAAAATCTTTTAAAATTTAAAAATTATTTTTAAAATATCAAATCCTAATCCATCAGTCCAAAAACTTAATTAAAAAAATTAAGTATTATTTATAGAATCTAGAATTATGAATTAAAGATTCTAAGACAAAGTCATAAAACTGTGGGTTAAAAGGGTTAGATGAATTAGGTCCATTAAATTGGGTTAAACTTAAGGTTAGTTAAAGAATGGATTAATCTAGAGTACTTGATCAAATCTAATCAACTATTGAATTAGATTAGGTCAAGGACATTCTAGAATCAACTCTAATAGTTGTAGTTGAATGAGTCCATGCCTTTAACGAGACTAAGATAGACTTGATTCATGGCTAAACGGTCTACTCCAAAATTGCTAGGTTGATCAGATTAAATATAATTAACTTGTTGGTGTCTAAGATAAGTTTGATAGTCTAGATCAGTGATTTTTAATTAGAAACTACTCATACTGATTCGATCTTTAATGAGTTAATGGCATATTCCTTCCACTGATCTCACTTATCTGGCCAACATAGTCGATGAGGATTTGATTAGATCACTTGGTAAATCGAGCTGACCCATGTCATTAGGAATCAGTTTGACTGATTTCAATCAGTAAGATTGAATTAGGTGCCCATGGACCTAAATTGATCTTAATCCTAACCTATTGACTTGGTGAAGTCAATGGAAGGATATGACTTGGTGAAGTCAGTGGGAGAAATTTGGTTCGTATCTTTTCTATTCTTAAATCACATGTAACCTAAATTCTCTAAATTATTAGATTCTTAAAATAATTAAGTTATGGGGATAACCAAATCATAGCCTTCCATTAAGATGAATAGTAATAGGTCTATTTTCTTGGTGGACATTGGAGGTACCTTACACCTGGCATTTATCTGGATATTAAAATTATTGTTCATCATGTGATGATTAGGTTGCACTCTTTTAATGATAATCAAGTTAGCCAGAGCTTTCCTCGAACCTAGTTATCATTGGTTTGTTGCACTGAAGTTAATCATGTTAATGGTTGGACCTAACAAGACCTTTCAGTGGAGGCCATAGCCTACTCATTTTGCATCTGGGGCAAAACCTAATTACTAAGAATTATTTAAAGAAATAATTGATTATGAACCTACCTGTAGATATACATGGATTAGCCAAAGCTTTTCTCGGGCCTGACTGTTGTCTATGTGGATTTTAGTACCCACTAAGGAGTTAATGTAATTTTTCAAATTGGAGATAGAGGCTATCAATTCGTTAAAAATAGTGGAAGAACCTTTAAACTAAAGTTTAAATCATTAAAATTTAATTAATTTAGGTACTAATAAGATTTTTTTTTTTTTAGATAAATAGAATGGCTAGTATAAGTTCGCTTCGTCCACTGTTGGATAGTGGTGAGTGTTTAGGACCTGAATACGAAAAGTCTAGTATTGATCCTAATAAGATAGATTCGAAGAGAAATGATCCTCTTGACTTGAATAGACTGAATAGGGATAACCAGCAAGATATTGTTGAGCATGGATGTTATATGATAACACCTTATAATTTTACTATTTGTGATACATCTACCTAGGTATTAGATACCGAAAGTCCAATACACATATGTAATTCATTACATGAACTTCAAATTGGTAGAAAATTTGAGAATGGCTATAGATTTTTTAATGTTGGAGATAGAAGCAAAGTTTCAGTCCTAGCATTGAAAACTCTTGAGCTTTTTTCAAAAATAATAATGTTGTTTTAAGTGACTGTCACTATTGTTCATCTTTTATGATGAACATAATATCTATTAGGCTTTTGACCTAGGATAGTTATTATTTATCAATAAAAAAAAATTATTATAATATCATTATGAATGATATTATAGTAATGCAAGGATAATTAAGAAATAGTATTTACATTTATCATAATCTATTAGTGTAATGTACACGTCAAAAAAAACATCCAAAACTAGATCATGTCTTCGATGCCTATCTTTGGCACTATCAGCTAGGTCATATAAATAAGAATAGAATCAAAAAGTTAGTCAAGAAGCATATCCTTGACATTCATGATTATGAATCATTGAATATCTGTGAGTCCTACCTTGTTGGTAAGATAACCAAATCACCTTTTACTAAAAAGGATGAACAGGCCACTGAGCTTCTGGATCTAGTATATACTGATGTATGTGGACCTATGAATATATATGCTAGAGATAGATTCTACTACTTCATTACATTTACTGACGACCTATCTAGGTATGGATATGTCTATCTTATGAGGAGTAAATCTGATTCATTTGAAATGTTCAAATGATATCGAAATGAGATAGAAAAATAATTTGGAAAGAGTATTAAAACTCTTCGATCAGATCGAGGAGGTGAATACCTTTCCAATGAATTTTTGATATATCTAAAAGAGAATGAGATTCTCTCATAATGAACCCCTCCTGGAATACCACAACATAATAGTGTATCTGAAAGAAGAAATCGAATCCTATTAGACATGGTTCGGTCCATGATGGAATTTATGATTCTATCAATTTCATTTTGGGGATATGCACTCGAAACTGCTTGTTTTATTTTGAATAATATTTCGAGTAGATCTATCGCAAAAACTCCATATGAGATATGGACTGACCGTAGGCCGACACTCTCTCATTTTAGGATTTGGGGATGTCTGGCTTATGTAAAATATTTATAGGTAGAAAAGCTTAGATCAAGGTTCGATAAATGCTTGTTCATAGGATATCTCAAGAAAACTAGGGATTATTACTTCTACCTTACTAAAGAACAAAAGATGTTCGTCAACAATAGGATAGTCTTTTTGGAAAAGAAGTTCCTTATGAAAGGAATAGCTACCTCTAATGTTAAACTTAATGAAGTTCGATAGGTGGAAGAACCGACACATTCTAATGAATCTGTAGAACTAAATTTAATAAGATCAAATTCAGAGCCCATTGAAGATGCACCAAGGAGATCCGGTAAAGTATCATGTCAACTGGATAAATACTATGATTTCTTGATCTAAGATGGTGATCCTATTGAACTCGATGAAAATGATGAGGATCCGATTACCTACATGGATGCCATGCGGAGGTCTGACTCCGATAAGTAGCTAGAAATCATGAAATCCAAAATGAAGTCTATGAAAGTCAATAGTGTATGGACACTGGTTGATCCACCTAAAGGGATAAAATTCGTTGGGTGTAAGTAGATTTTTAAAGAAAATAGGATGAAAATAAAAAGGTGAAAACCTATAAAACCCATCTAATTACTAAGGAATATCGTCAGTATTATGATATTGACTATAACGAGATATTTTCTCCGATGGCAATGCTCAAGTCCATTCGGATCGTGTTTGCGATAGCGGCATACCTAGACTATGAGATTTAGCAAATGGATGTGAAGACAGCTTTTCTAAATGAAGAGCTGAACGAAGAATATATATGATACAGTCTGAGGGTTTCACATCCATAGATGAGTCCAAGGTGTACAAGCTTCAGAGATCCATCTATGGATTGAAGCAGGCATCTCAGAGTTGGAACATGCATTTTGATAAGATAATTAGAACATATGGCTTTATTAAGAATGGAGAGGAATCCTGCATGTATAAATGGACTAACGATTCTATAGTTGTATTTTTTGTACTGTATGTGAATGACATTCTCTTGATCGAAAATGATATCCCTGCTCTACAGGGAATAAAGGTTTGGCTGTCATCATAATTTTCTATGAAGGACTTGGAAGAAGCTTCCTACATCCTAGAAATGAAGATCTATAGGAATAGATCTAAAAGATTGCTTGAATTATTTCAGTCCATGTACATCGATATCATACTAAAAAGGTTCAGCATGAAGAATTTCAAGAAGGGCTATCTTCCGATAAGCCATGAAATTTTTCTTTCAAAGAGGGATTATTCGATAACTTCTCAAGAGAGAAAGCATATGAGTAGAATACTATATACTTCGATAGTGGATTTTATTATATACGCCATGACATGTACGAGATCAGACGTGGCATACTCACTAGGAATAGTGAGTAGATCCTAATCTAATCCAAGTAAGAAATACTGAAAAGTTGTAAAAACAATCCTAAAGTATTTAAGAAATACTAAGAATCAGTGGCTCATCTATGAAGATACTAACTTAAAACTTGTGGGATACATTGATTCCAATTTTTAGTCAGATCATGATGATATTAAGAGTGTGTCAGGTTATATATTTATCCTGAATGATGGAGCAGTCTGCTGGAAGAGCTTCAAGCAGCATATTATAGTCGATTCTATATACGAGGCAAAGTATGTCGCAGCATTCGATACTGTGAAGAAAGCTGTGTGGCTACGGAAGTTCATCGATGAGCTGGGAGTGGCATCCTTCTTGGATGGTCCGGTTCTGCTTTATTGTGAAGCACTGGAGCCATAGCTCAGGCAAAGGAGTCGAAGGCATATCAGCGCACCAAGCATATTCTGCATCGCTATCATCTTATACGAGAGATCGTGGAATAAGATGATGTTGAGCTTCAGAAGATCGATGGAAAGAAGAACATGATCGATCCCTTTACTAAAACTCTCAGAATCAAAGAGTTCGATAATCATAAATGAAAGATAGATATTCGATACTATTCTGAGTGACTTTAGTCTAAGTGGGAGTCCTAAAGTCAATCATTTAAATTATAGATGGTTGAGCAGATTTATAAAATATACTTAAATTATAAATGAATAAAATTATTATTTTAACTTTTTCATCATTTTTGTGCATCTTCTTATAATGAACTCTTCTATGATGAAGTCCTTAGGACTATTTAGACTCGACAAAGGAGGATTTATCATTTAGTTCTTAAATCAGTTTGCGATCAAATGATTCATTGTTATCCAGGATGACAATATTATGTGCCATAAGTGTTGGTTATCTTCTTAACCAAGAAGTATGAAAAAACTGTTATAGCATACAGGTGAAGTATAGGGATATATTTTATTGAACGTGATCTAACTGTGAAGCTCTCTGCTGTCAAGAGTTGCTCATGAAGGATATGGATATAAATGTCTCTTAGATCTGAGACCACCACGATGACTTATAAGCAACTTACTGTACTTAGGTACCGGATAACCTAAATTTTTAATTCAATGACAGAAGGCTATTAGGTGCAGTCAAGTACTTGTGAAGTTAGTGTGTGAGTAAAGATGGGATTGATCCCTCTAAGTGTTGGAGCAAGTGCATCACTGTATTTTAATTTAGCAAACCCTCGATCGGGGTGGTCCATGTGATGGACACTGAATTTTGAAATATACTATGGATGAATTTTAGGATTGGCAGTAAATCTTAGATCGTTCTTTGAGCATCAAGGTTAAGAGGATGAATTTACGGTAACCATATGCCACAGATTCGTCATTATTGCATTGTGACTTTTCGATCTATCCGAACGTCAGGTACCATTGCTAGATGGTTACATCGATTGATATAAAAAATTAATTTTTATGTTACCAGCATAGGATTCGAACCTATGGGATCACACACAATAGGAGTTTCTATCTGATCTGATGGCTGATCTTGAGTCCTGATGACCTAAGACTATGGTCAAGAGTTTCACTAAACTGAAACTCTATGACCAAGAGTCCCATTGGACTGAGATTCTGAGTCCTACTTATCTGAAACTTTTTGATCAAGAGTTTTACTGTTATGGGACTCTATGATCATGAGTTCTATTCATTTGGAATACTGAGATTAAGAGTTTCACTAGATTGGGACTCTTCAAGAGTTTCATGTAGATGGGACTCTATTATCCAGACATCCATCTGATTGAGATTCTATGTTTATTAGAGGATTAATATCAATTTGATTGTTTATTAGCTTAATTTGATTGAGTAATGAGCATTCGATCAAGTTCGATTGAATTTGATTCGATTGAGTTTGACCCAACTAGGTCATAAGATGACCTATTCGCTAAGAAAGATTTAATCCTGATTTGATCAAGGATTGGATCTAATTAATTTTTAATTTGATTAAAATTTTATTAGATTGGATTAAGTCTAATTTGGTTAGATTTAATCTGATCTACTTAGTTTAAATTAATTGATTTGGTTAAAATCAATTTGGACCAAGTCAAATGAGATTTGAATTTAAATTCTTTCTAGTACCCACCATATTTGACTTTTCCACCTTTTCCCATGCCCCATCTCTATTTTCTACGTTAGTTTTTCTCACACAAATGAGTGATTTCTGCACCCTCTTCTCTTCTCTCTTTGACCTAATCTAAGAGTTGGGCTAGTTTAAATTTAAGTTGAAATTTGAATTCAACCTGGTTGGTTAGAAGTTAAAACCTCCTAACTCCCTAAACCTTATCCTCTCCCTGCACCAATTTGCTTCTCATGCATATATTTGTGCATTTCTAAGAGAGAGGGTGCATAGAAGGAGAGTCCTTCTGCGTTCTCCTCACCTATGTGGGCGTAGGAATGGGATAAGAACCATTTGAATTCGAATTAAAATGGTTGGATGGTTAAAACCACCCTAACCTCTCTTCTTATCCTTCCCCACATGTAAACTCCATAGGATGGTTGCCAATTTAAAAATGTTTTCTCTTGGGCGTGCATTGATTTTACATGAAGGATCAGAGAGGGGCGTAGGAAGGTTTCTTAGAGAGAGAATATCTAAGTGGGGCATAGCTTTTTGGGGTGGAAAAGTCAAACATTATTTCCTGCACCACATCCTTCCTAATGCCATTTTTTCTCTTTTTTCTCTTATTGTCACTCATTTAAAAAGGGGTTTGAAAGTGAGTGTAAGGGAGAAGGAGAGTCCCTCAACTTGTGAAAATTTGTTTCATAAGAAAATTCAAAAAGGAGTGGGCGTGAGAGAGTTTTCGGGCATCAGGATTTTTGCTGTGTGTAAAACCCTAAAGTTGGGACTCTGTGTTCGGATGGAGAGATCGAGTGTTGTAAGCCTCAGATCGCCATCAAATTTGAAACACCACCTCATCATCCTTCGAAAAGCAAGTTTGATTTTTTGAAGCATTCAGGAGATCAAAAAGAAGATAATCGATTAGATCGATCGAGATCAGCTGTCAAAGACTCCGACGAGGAGCTAGCACTCCAGTGGAGCTGATCAAAACTAGAAGCTCCATGTAAATCAACCATAGAGTCGAACAAGTGTGCAGCTACAATGCAATACTACAACTTCTTTCAATGGATTTAGATCATGGTGATCATCTACCTATGCATAGGTATCGAGTTCTGAACTCGTATCGATCAGTAAATATGATTTGTTGATCAATTATATTTAAATTTTAAATTACATATTAGCATCTCTAGATCCCGAGTAGGATAATTAATTAGATTAATATATATTATAGAATTAATATTAGATTAATTTTAGCTTCCACTGCTATAAATTTTTGAAAAAATTTTGAATTATATGCTATAAATTCTGTTAGATTTTCTATATATATATCATGTCTTCTAAAGGTCAGAGTCATGCTAGTCGAGGATAGAGCTCTCGAGAAGAGAGCGATCATATGGCCAGTTCTCATGATTTTGCACCTCTTACATCGGACGATAAACTCTAATACTTTATATATTCTTGTTTATGTTATTTTATTATTTATTAACTAATATAATATTTTTTATATTAAATTTTTTGTGTTCAAATTTGGAGGATAGAGGGTCACCAGTGACCCCATAGTCTCATGCAGTAGTGGCCGTCGGCTCTCAGACATGGCACCATGGTCGAGGACTCGCCTGGCTCATGGCACCTCCAACTAGATCAGAGGATAGGCAAATCATCCATATCCAGAGCTGCTTGTAAGTACTACATGCTCAATTAATATGTTTAGAATTTTATAATTTTAGAGTTAACATTTATTCTTCGAAATCAATTTTGCAGCACATTCAGAGAGCCTTTAACATCTCATATCATTATTGAAATTTCTCGAGTTAGCCATCAAGAGCTTGTGATGCAGCTTGGGAGATATTTCTGTTGAGTCCAAAATAGTTTAATTTATTTCTTTCCAGTATGTTGGTATTTTAATTATATATTAATACATACTTTCTTCTATTTTGCAGGAGTATTACCAATTCAAGGCTTCTTAGGATGAAAACGCTGACCGTCAGACCTTCAAGGAGGTGGCCATATGGAGGCTCTGAGATAGCCTCTATAGCCTCAGGCAGTCCGCCATCTAGCACTCTAATTTTCAATCACCATCGGACTGGAGGTCTTTCATGGATCACTGAATGTGGACGGACATATTGCAGACCCTCTATAACTAGTGGAGCAACAAGGAGTACTTTGATAGGCAGCAGAGGGTTCGACAAAACTAGATCACCCAACAGGATTCGATTAGGCATACGGACGGCTTGGTCGGCACACATGTTATGGCCGATAGCATGGTAAGAAATCAATACCAAAATTCTTCACTAAAACTATAAAAATTCTTATATGCATGTTTTAATTAATTTAATTTTATTATTTATTATAGATATGGTAGCTGAATCATCTACTAAATCAGTTGCAGTTGTGGTGGGTCACACACCAGTCTAGGAGGACTGGTGACTATTTAGATTCTACATCATGATAGATCGTAGTAAGAACTTTAAATTTTATTTAATAATTTAGTTGTTATAAGATCTAATTTTTATGTTAAAATTAATGTATTTTTGAACTGTGCAGATGCATTATGTGAAGTACGTTGCTAAGAGGTATGGTGATGATCCATCTTTTTAGTCCCTCTTGATCTTGAGGGATGGCTTAGCGCCACTAGAAGATGAGTAGAAGCTGGATCATAGGATTCAGCCATAGCTTCGATCCTCCACCATCTCGATATCATTCGGCATCCTTATAGAACTTAACATCCCAGATCTGGAGCAATGCGTACATGGAGGAGGTCGTGTAAAGGCTTCTGAGCCAACGACCTCAGGGCCTCCTGGATGCTATTCACGATATGATCATGAAGCTTCTCTAGGATTTGCTACTGCATGACCAGTTGGGCTTATCGTTCCAACCATCATATCAGATAATTAATTATATTATTAATTTTTTTTATTTATTTTAAATTTTTATATTTAAAAGCTTTGTATATTTATGTTTGAGTTCGAGAAAAAAATATAGGAGCTAAAAAATCAATCTAACTATCCAATCAATGGGCCAGAGATGTTTATAGCTCCATATCATCAAATTGAACATGTAGGAATAATCTGTTTGAAGATAAGAATAGTTTATCCAAAGATACGCTTCCATATCGAAAAATATATCTTTGTATCGAAACTTATTAATATTTTTTTTTTATTACAGAATGCTGGGACATCCAGCTCTCATCCACCAACTGCTGGAGAGTAGGAGAAAGAGGTAGGCGATGATGAGGATCGGATCTGATTATTTTTTTTTGAATGTATTATATTTTTTAATGTACTATATTTTTTTTATATTGCTTGTAAAAAAATATATAATTTATATTTCTAATAATATATAATTAGTTTTTAATTTTTAATTATTATATTATTTTTAAATTTAAATTATAATATATATTATAAATTATAATTTATTATGATTAATTAAAATAGATTTTAAAAAATATTATTATTAATTTTTTAAAAAACTATAAATTAACTATTAGCATCGATATTAATGATGACTTTAGATACAAAGCTATCATCGCTGATAACTTTTGAAATAAATTATTTTATTTTATTTAAAAATTATAAAAAATTAATAATGGCATGTTTGATCGCTAATAATTTTTAGCGATGGCTTTAGCCATGAAAACATCATCACTAATATTTTTTAAAATATTTTAATTTATTTAATTTAAAATTTTAAAATTATTAGAGATGGTATTAGCAATGATGGAGAGTTCTGTCGCTATTAAGTATCAGCGATGGCATTAGCCATGATTTTACTGTAGCTAATATTTTTTTAAGAAAATTAATTTAAGCTTTAAAAAATTATTAGAGATGAAATTTTTTTATTGCAAAAGCTGTTAATAACCAAAATTAGCAATAAAAATTTTTTAGATTAAATTTTATGATAGTATTAATGATGACAAGGTTATTAGTGATGGCAGATGGACTATTAGCGATGGCATTTAGCCATCGCTAATAATCAGAATTCTTGTAGTGGATGGGGTTCAGGTTTGTTTGTGTTCAGGAGTTCTAGAATGTGGTTGATCTTTTCTTAGCTTTTTTATAAGCATGGGTTTGCTGGATTCTCCTGCCTGTCGCTCTCTTGCAGTATCATCGTCCTATAGCTTGAAAGGTTCTTCAGCTCGAGCATCACCTTTAGTTTGAGTTAGCATATCAGCGAAGTTTTGGAGATATTTTTTTGTCAATAAGAAGAGAAGATCATTCTTCAGAAGTCCGTCCTTCAGAGTGGCCATTATAATAGATTAGTCCAAATTTTGGACCTCCAAAGTAGCAATGTTGAAGTGGATAATATAGGCTCGAATGAACTTTCAATCTTTCTACTTGATATTGATGAAAAAATTCGAGCCTCAGCTCTAACATCGACCACTAACAAAATGAGATGTAAACTGATAGCTCAACTGATCAAAAGAGTAGATAATATCCAGTTTTAGATTCGAGTACTAGTTTCTTACTACATCCTTCAGAGTCAATAAAAAAAGCTCGACATAAAATGGTGTCTGACGCACCATGAAACAGTATCATGGATCCATCAACGATCAAGTTAGTATTCCAGCCAATAAGAATAGAGTGCTTCGGAGATTAGAGAAGAAAAAAAAGCTTAGAGAAGAAAATAAATCTGGAGGATCTTATTTATAGATAGAGCCTATAACAAAGTGATAATGATAGCCAGAACACAATGTTAGTAGGTCGTTCGAGCTGCTCAAAATTTATTATAGAAAGTGGACTGTCATTTATCATGATTTGATGGTGGTTGGATATTATTTGCTAAAGTTCGGATGGAAGGTCAATGCTTTCAAGCTTGATCGTGAGTCATTTATCCTATGATTAATCTATGGGAGCTTAGGATCGGATGGATTGAGCTTGAAGGTCGGCCTTTGGATCGAGAGTGACGAGTTGTAGATCAGGTTCTGAATCTGAACCTCGATAGAACTATTTCAGCTACTTTTCGAAACTCGATCATCCTCAAGGTCAGATGATGATGGAAATCAGTGCCTTGGTCTGGAGGACTTGAGGTTGGAAAGAAATAATGGATTTTTCAATTAAGACCATGGCCAAGCTACTTTAACTACTTTGATGAAGTTCAGCCAATACCTAAGATTGGTCCAAAGTCGGGATCAGAGTGTACAAAGGTTTAATGTTTGTGAAGCAATTATTGCTTGTCCCCAACTAAAGATCGGAGCCAAGCGAATAACGAGTTTTTTTAGTAGTTCAAGTTTGTCTGACCGAGATTCAAGGTGTAGTCTCAGCGAGATCTACTATTATCAAGATTGAGTTAGAGGGTTGGAGTGAAGGAGTTTGACCAATACACAAGATTGAACATCGATAGAAATTATCATTTCAGGGATGAGCCATCCTTGGTTGAAGCTCTGAGTTTAGTCAGATTTACAAGCCAATCATTTGGAGTTCATTTGGACTAGGAGACTGACTTAATTGAACCTTAGACTGGAGTGTGTTTTGAATCCAGATGATACTCTACTAAAGTCGAATTTTATTAGACTTCGATGGGAGCTATTTTACCTCCAACAATTTTTTTTTAAATCTTAGGATATATGGGACCATTGTACTTCAACATGACCTGCCTCTTTGCCTAGAACCTTTATATCAAAAGCCTTCTAATGATCTCCAAATAAGTAATAATTGGCTTATCCTTGGCTTCAATGATGTAATTATTAAATGATTTATTAAATGCATGCTTGCACCATAAAGATAACTCTTGTCTAACTAGCCAGTCTATTTATAAGGCATGCTGTATATCGGGCATCCTTAAAGTTCTTTTCTTTGAACAACTTTCTAAAATTGGCATGCTAATGCCTCATATAAAACCTATGATTTAGCATCATGCAATTGAATGTCTCCACTAAATCTTAATAAGATAAGACAAAGTCAATATATATACAAAAATATTAGAAAGCTTAATAAGAATAGTCAAGTGTTAGTACCTTTTGTCTATTTGAGATGAATATCCAACCTCCTTCTTCCTCCATTCTTATGTCTACTAAAAGGTTAGTCAGAAATCACATCCAGCTCTTTTTGTTCTCAATCTTAACAACAACCTAAGCAATAAAAAAAATGTCATCATTCCCATCTCTCTTAGTAGCTGATGATAGTTGTCCTCCAATAGCTCCTTTTAAGTGGTACCCATCCAAGCCAATAATGGATTTGCATCTATCAAGAAAGCCCCTTTTGCAAGCATAACTACATACATATAACTTTTAAAACATGGGCTGCTACCCTTTCCTGGGTAATGAATTAATGAGCATGGTACTACTAGAGTTAGTGCTCTTAATGACATCAAATACTCCCATGGTTTCCCTTATTGCGCTCAATGTGACCCATGAATAGCTAAGAATCCTTCTTCTTTGCTCTATAGGCTTGAGCTATGGAGGTCTGCACATTAAATATCCCTCTTGACCCTTGAAATAAATCATGCAAGACTCTACTTGATATCATTTATAATATCTTCAATATAGGCTTTAAACAATCATCTAGAGTTCAGAAGGAGATTATCAAAATATCTCTCATATTTATATATGAGTTGAAACTTTCTAATCTGATAAATAGATATCCTTCATGGGGGGAGGCATGTATCTTCCAACCATAATTTTTCTTATACATTGCTATTACTCTAGCTTTTTAATTATACTTGTACTCATGGTCAAACCCTTGTTGTACAACATTTTGTCTCAAAGCCTTTCTAGGCATATTGACGGAAGCAAAAAGCATTCCCAACTTTAGATCTGTAGGCTTCAAGAAATCTATGACTTCATTAAACTCTAGGGAGCTAGAGCTATCCCCTTTCCCATCTTATGAGCGACCAATGCTTTTAAGTTCATCACCATCAATAAGCTCAGGCTCTTTTTTAACTATCTCCTCTTCTTCTACAACTCTTTCTTATCTTTAAACATTTGTATTAACAACAGAATCATCAATATATTCCTCACACAGCTCATCATCCTCATCAAAATCTAAGAAGTCACTTAAGGGTTGACTACGATCACCGTCAGAACTGACTGTATCATACCTTTCTTCATCCACATGCCTTTTATCAGGCCTTCTATCTTATTCTCATTCCTACCCCTATTCTTGTTGCTGCCTCTACTCTTGATCCTGCCCCTATTGCTGTCCCTACTCCTGTCATTGCTCCTGCTCTTACTGCTCCCCAACTACCTCATCAATATCTTGGGTGGATGAAAGTACGAGGGCTAATTGTACTATATCTAAATCAATTTCATTAATTTCATGTTCTATATAAACTGCTATATTGCTCTCTCTCTCTTACAAATAGCCAACATGTGGAACACATCTTGTTCAGTGTAGAGAGGCTTTAGTTCCTCTTCCGAAGACTGTCAAGTGACTGCATACTAATTATTCTATCTTTTGGTAACCAAGATCTTCTGTGAGATTTTCCAACTATATATCACTCATTAATTATGGTTCATGATTATTAAAATAGTTGACAGAGCCAACAACATACTACATACTGAGGGAGAAATGAAGATCCCCTATGGAGGATCTCTAGCATAAATAGGTCATTCATTTTGCATACATATGTACAATTATTGTTAATATAATATTGTTACATTGTAACAGTATTACCTAACTTAATTAATATGCAATACTATTGCCTAACTTATCTAAAAATAGAATACTGTTGCAATACAATAATATAGTAATTAAGTGATTTTTATTAAGATAAATAACATGATAAACAATCATTTTTCTCTAATATAGTATGTCTCTTCTTTACCTATTGATTCAATAGTATCTCTACTCCTCATTTAAAACATCTTAGAGTTTAAATATATCAAGATATATTTTTTTAGGAGTTTGAGTTATTTTTTCATTAAACTAAATTCTTGTGCACATATTAGTTTAGAAGTTAGTATGATTGTGTTTATTTCTGCATTTTCTCTACTCATCCCTTTCTTAATATTATAGTCCAACAATTCTATTATCATCATTTGTTCAAATTATATTATCTAAGTGATAAGATAGTGGGGGTTTAATTCTTTGGAGTTAGCTCCCTAAGGATGAGGTCAATATAGGATAGAAAAGCTAATGTCTAAAAGTATAGAAAAGCAAAAATAGATCCAATAATGCTAAAATCTTTTATTCTATAAAAATCTATCATGTTTTGAGTCTTTTAAGTTAGCTTATTCCGTAACTCTATATTTGGTTGTAGAGTAACACTCAAGTTATTCCATGTAGTAAATGATTATTGTTAAATTAGTTCAGTCTTTCATATCTAAGATCAATTTTATTTGAAATAAATAGAATAAGGAGGTTTAAATATAAACTAGACAATATTACCCCTATAAGAAGTAAAATTGGTTAAAATATTGCAAAACAAATACAACATTTTTTGCTTAATGATGGATTATATTATTCTATATTTAAAATCATGATATCTTAAATTCTTTTGATTATAACTACAGTAATAATTAACTTAGATAATAGTGGTAGTTTTATTACTTAATAATTGTTACAAATAATATGAGTTATGTGATGTTTATAGCAACAAAAAATATAAATAATTAATTTTATACTTTTTTGTTCATAGTTAGATTTAAGTTAAAAAATAATTTAAGATTAATATAAAATTAATAAATAGAATTATAATATACAAATATTTAAAATAAAAGTATATTAAATATATGTGAATTATATTAAACATAAGATTAATAATCCGCACGAGTTCTATAGTGGACCATTATAATTTAAGTACGCTAACAGGCCATAAAGATTTGTGTTGCTATCTTCCTATCATATCAAAGTTTTAGAATTTGGGATGATGTAGTGGTCTTTTACTTTCATCACTTTTAAATTCTTTAGATCCACTATCTCTTTACACTAAGGCCGCAAATGCCATTCAATACATATTGACATTGATCTAAAAAAATTTTCCAACTTCTGTGGGGTAGAATCTTAAAAGTTTTGAAAAAAAATAATTTTATATAATTCTTAAATCAGAATCAATTATAAAATCTAAGAAATCTATTCTATTATCAAATAAAAAAATTTAGAAGCATAAAAATAAAAAAATTACCATCATCAAATATAAATAATTTTAAATGATAACAGAATCTCTATCAGGTATATATATAAAAAATTTTAAATACTTATCTTTTGGCATTTTACTTTTGATGAATCTATTAAAAAAATCGTATCAATAAATTGATGATAGATAAGAATTTCGACTATTTTAAATTGGATGATCGGCTAGAAAACGGTAACAAAATTAAAATGGTCCCAATGATTTTTTTTTCTCGAAAAAACAATCCTTTCGGATTATAAAGAATTAAAAATATTTTGGTCATTATATTTTTTTATTAATATTATTAAAATAAAAATAAATGACTTGATTTTTTTTTTTTTTTCTGAGATCTAAATATAAATTTATTTTTTTTAGTCGGCGGTACCCATCACAATCACGATCAGTTTTTACGGTCTGGTGATAAACGGACGAGACATGTTGAGCGTGGAAAGAGATGCATCATCCGGCAATGGCCGAATCGTATCACCTGCTCACATGCAACCGCATTTATTCATCAGAATCCTTGTCGCGCACCTTTCAATGAAAAAAATATTATTGCATGCCAGAAAAATGATTAGCTGTCATCTTGCGTCCTACTGACGTGGTAGCCGGCCGTTAGCCTGCCAGCACCATCAGTCGAAAAGATCCCATAACGGCTATATTTGCTCCCTTATTTGTATCCCCTTATTTATTATTTCAATCTCCGTACCGTTCTTCTTTATTCCTTGATTGGCCCGTAATATCCTCCCACCGTGGATCCAAGATTTTATCACTTGATCCTAGGGCGGATCTTGATCCAACGGTGGAGATTGGTTAACTAGGATACCAATTGGGGATTAGATTACTTAAGGGGATTAATTAGGGGCAAATTGGGGATTAGGTTCAAAATCTTCTCGGGAGGCCGTCCGCCTGAGCTGCCGAGTCCCCACGATCTTGATTTTAGTTAATTAATTATTTGGACATAACGTTATTTTTGTTTAAACCCCTATAAATGTCCCCGTGTTGCTCTCACTGCCTCCTCTCGGACCAAAGCCACCGGCTCTCTCTCCTTCTCTATCTTGTTTCCAGATCGAAAGGGGAGCGGTGAATTCAGAGTTTAGGGTTATTGGTAGGGAATATTTTCGTTCTTCTACCCCTGTAAATGTTTGTTTCTTTGCCTCTCGATAGGTTTCTTATTTTTGTTCAAATTTTTTAGCTTCTTTGAAGATTTTAATGGCTTTATTTGGTCTATAATATGGTTTCCGGCTGGTGATTCGGTCTGATGTTGCGGATAAGGCCATGAATCAGCCAATGCCGGTGATTTGATTCTTGTTTCTTGGTGTTCCTTTAGAGTTTCTGACGATTTTGTGTTACTTTAAGAGGAATGAGCGTATTTATTGTTTTCATTCTCTTTGGTCGTAAAAGTTATTACCTTTCAGTGATTTTCTTTCAGTATATCTGTGTTTCGCGGCTTGTTATTTGGTTTTCTGTGATTCGTGTTAGGCTTTAGTGGTTGAGGGAGATTGGTTCCTTTGAAGATTCCAATGGCAAGATGTATTCTTTGGCTTCTGAACTTGTTTTCAGCTCGTTGTTTTGGTTCTTTAATTGTGATTGCAGCTCCAATTCAGTGCCGGTGATCTGATTCTTGATTGTCTTTCCAACCTGTTGAGATGGGCGGGTTTTGTGGTATTTCGCTGATCTTTACCTTTTTCTATAATCAGGATTGGGGATTTAAAGATTCTTGCGTGGGTCAAACTGGGAGGAGCTTACTTTTGCTCCAATTTCTCTTTAAGTCTGGAAAGGTTGTGCTTTTTAGGAAATAGGTACATCTCTTTTATATGAACTTTTGAAGATCTCCGTGTTCTGGGATTATTCTTTGTTTCCCTGAAATTATTTTAAGATTTCTTATTTACTTCCTTGGATCATACCGTAGATTTTGTGCTTTGGATTTTTCCTTGGAATATTGGCGGTTTTCTGTCATGACATACATATTTTTATCTGTCTTGCGGGCAGAACCGTGGTTAGAAGAGTTTTCTGTGTGGATTTAAGTTCGATTATAGCTTATTTATTGCTCTGCTTTTCTCTTAGATTGCTAAAGTTGTGCTTTTTAGACAAAAAAGGTGGGGAAAAAAAACCTTTTTTGGGCATCTCCGGGTTCTGCTTATTTTATTTTTTGCTCTGCTTTGCTCCTAGGTTGTGCTAAAAGATTTTTAAAAGAACAGGCATCTTGGTTTTCGTATGTCCTTTTCCAAGGTTTCCAAGGTTTCCTTTTTTTTTTTTTTTTTTCTGCCGTCTTGATCATTTTTTTATTGAAGAGAGAGTTTCTTAGTTAGAGCCGAAGAATTTTCCAGATTTGTCTCTGCATTTACTCAAGTATTCCATGCATCAAGATCTCCTGTCTTCCTTTTTTACGCGTGTTTATCATTATTGTTCTCATGTTCCCTTTTCAGATTACTTGCCAACCATCTGGTCACCACTTGCCTGAAAGTTTCACTCGCATGGATCACTGTTGATTGATGTAACTTTCTTTGTGGATTAGTTGGTGCCCCAACTACCACAGCATGTTCTGCACGAAAAGCATATAGATGTCGAGCTTTCTAACCAAATGAAAAAATGCCAACATTAGATTTTTTTTTTTTTTTTTTTTTTGATACTTTGTGTTTATTGTAATTTATTGTTGTCCTACCTGATTTGGTGATGTTGGTTAGAATGATTTTGGTCTCATCCACCAATCAACAGCTTCTATTAGTGCACTGCACATGATCATTCAACAAAAATATGATGTCACATGCTGGAGTATAGCCTTGGCTGAGTCTCTTTCATGGTACCCTTTCTTCAAATTTGTTCTTTGACCCTTCCTTGCAAGCCCTTTCAAATATTGTCCGTTTGATTTGGATTGTAATTTGATCTGTCGATTTATTTGGATCAACAACAGGTTTTGCTTGTTATTATGTGCTGAATAACTGTTCTACTTGAGTTTGGTAGCAACGGACATTAATGATCTCTTTATTTATAATGTCCATAATGTTTACTCTCCATGGCAACATTGCATATTCTGGACATGCATGCTAACTTTATGAATCCTGATATCAGGTCAATAGAAAGATTTGACAAGATTGCTTCTCTGTTTGAGGATGGCAACAAACTGGACGCCTCTACTCGTTTTTTTATCAATCTTATGCTGGGCATTGATTGGAGAAGCAGAATATATGAGGTATAAGGATCCAAATCGACCAGTGAATGTCCGGGTAAGAGATTTAATGAAGCGGATGACTCTTCCAGAAAAGATCGGTCAGATGACACAGGTTGAGAGAAAGGTTGCATCAGCTCAAGTTGTGAAAGACCACTTCATAGGTACGAGTCTAATTTTTATTTATGTACTGCTGTTCTTATTTGTGAATTAGGAGTAGAAAAGGATGTAGCCCATATATCCTGAAGCTGAAGATGTTATCCTCCAGGTAGCATACTGAGTGGTGGGGGGAGCGTGCCTAAACCTCAGGCATCGGCTGAGGATTGGGTTAATATGGTAAATGAGTTCCAGCAGGGCTGCCTATCAACACGTTTAGGGATTCCAATGATCTATGGGATTGATGCTGTCCATGGCCATAACAATGTATATAATGCAACAATTTTCCCACACAACATTGGTCTTGGAGCAACAAGGCAAGTGTACGGCAATTTTGAACTTACTTTAGTTTTGGTCACTTGATACAATTCCACCTTCGTACAAACAATGTCCGAGTTCTGCAGTTGTCATACTTCTATAGTTTTATGCAGTGGTATCTAGACTGCATGCCTTGATTACATCTCCATAAAAGACTACCATGTGGAATTGCTATTTTGCATGGATATAAACTTTGTCGATCAGTGGTATCCCCTTCTAGAGCTGCCTGAGTTGCACCCACATGAACTTGCTTTGCGCATCTCAATTATTTATTAGTGTGCTTTCAATCCATATTTTCTTATTAAATACAAATACAATAAGCATAACCGTCGAGCCTTGTCCCACCTATTCAAGGTCAACTTTAAATCTTCCTGCTTGGGGCCAATTAAATGCACATTTTATTTGTTGGGGAAAGAAATTGGTGTTGATGTAGTCAATCCAATAAGAGATAATTGAGACAACAAACTCCAGGCTTAATTAAAGGAAAACGTTGTTCCTGCAGTCCGGTCATATCCCCTTCTAGTCAAACCAATCCAAATTCAATAATATCTAACCTTGAATAAGAAAATCCTGGGGCACTCACGAGAAAAGAATGTTTCAAGTTTCTTGTCGTGTTTTGTGGTCTTACCAGAAACTTGCCTTTCATCAGGGATCCTGATCTTGTAAAAAGAATTGGTGCTGCAACCGCTCTTGAAGTCAGAGCAACAGGCATTACTTACGCTTTTGCTCCATGCATTGCGGTAAACATCAAAACCGATACTTGCAGTAAATCGTTTTTGTGGTTTTGAATTTTCAATACAGAATACCTTTCGGAAAAGAATTTTTCAATTTGGAACATAATAGAATTGGTTTTTTTCGCAGCACCTCTTTGTACTTTCTGATTATGGATTTGTTTGAGATGTTCAGGTTTGCAGAGATCCAAGGTGGGGTCGATGCTATGAGAGCTACGGTGAAGACCACAAGATCGTCCGAGCAATGACCGAGATCATCCCTGGTTTACAGGGAGATCTCCCTGCAAATTATACCAAGGGTTTCCCTTATGTCGCTGGAAAGTAAGGGATTTAAAGAAAGCCAAGGGTTTCCCTTATTAGGATTTATAATGGAACTCCTTAATAATTCCAGTGAAGTTAATGTTGTTTAAATTTTGCATATAACATTTTGCTATTTGTAAGGTTCATTGGTTTTAGAGCATTTAGATCTCATGTTCTAAAAGACAAGAAATACAACAGAAAATGCACCTAAACAAAATTTTTCAAATTCCAAGTATCCAGGTAACGGCCATTGCAGATTTCAAGCTTGGTAGCTCCGACTTTACCATAGCATACATAGTAAAGAACTCGTAAAGCAGTTCTCTAGAGCTTAAAATAAAGCTTATGTGGTTTGATTGTTATGTCCGTCATAGCTGGCACATGGACACCGACGCCATTGCATGTTTGGTACATCGGGAAGCCTAATAAAATAATAACTGGTTGGACAGGAACAATGTAGCAGCCTGTGCCAAGCACTTCGTTGGTGATGGTGGGACGCATAATGGGATCGATGAAAATAATACCGTAATCGATCAGCGTGGACTTTTCAGCATCCATATGCCTGCTTACTACGACTCCATCGCCAGGGGTGTCTCTACGGTCATGGTTTCTTACTCTAGCTGGAATGGAGCGAAAATGCATGCCAACCGCGGTCTAATCACGGGCTTCCTCAAGAATAAGCTGGGTTTCAAGGTAGAGATGTTTGCTTCCTTTTTTTTTTTTTGTCTTTTTGAGAACAAATGTTCACTAAATATTATAATATTAGCCTGGGCAATTCCAATTTTGATCATTGCTTGCATTAACTTTTAGTATTAACGTTACGTTACTGAATGTGATAAAATTTCAGGGCTTTGTCATATCAGATTGGCAGGGCATTGATAGGATTACGACTCCACCTGGTGCAAATTATACTTACTCTGTCCTCGCCGGCGTCAATGCTGGTATTGATATGGTCGGTATTTCCTTCCACCGTAGAAAGTCCATAGATGCTGTTACCATTGTGCTGTGTTGAAGGATAAAGAAAATATTATCACAATAGCTTGTTGAAGTTACCATGGCTCTATTTTACGTCCTTTTGTCACAATGTGGGGAACCTCCATTTGCATCAATTTTTGAAAACTCGAATGGCATCGAGGGTACCCAATGCCCATCGACCTGCCTGAAATATTAGACGTTTATCACAGCAGAGGATGCTAGAAGATTAAGGATCGATCTTGCTATTTGTTTTGTTTTCTTCGGAACATTATTCATGAGGTGGTTATTTGAGGAAATATTAGACGTTTATCAACACTCAATCATGGAACAATTTTCGTAGTTCCATGTTCACCGATCGATCTTTTACTTAACCATCTATTATTTTTGCATCCTTAACATTATCTCTTGGGGGGTGTGATGCAGGTAATGGTTCCTAACGATCATGCTCGGTTTATTGACACTTTGACATCCCTTGTGAACAACAAGTTCATCCCAATGAGCAGAATTGATGACGCTGTAAGAAGGATTTTGTGGGTGAAATTCACCATGGGTCTCTTTGAGAACCCCTTGGCTGATCGTAGCTTTGTTGATCAGCTTGGGAAAAAGGTCACTTGCTTTTCTGTGTTATTTGATCATACCTAGTTCATCTTGTCCTTCATAAAATAACATCCTGATCATCAAACTACTCTGCCACATTTGTGTTGAATCTTATTGGATCTTGTACAGGAGCACAGAGACTTGGCAAGGGAAGCTGTAAGGAAATCACTTGTGCTGTTGAAAAATGGGAAATCTACTAACAAACCATTACTACCCCTCTCTAAGAAGGCACCAAAGATTCTTGTTGCTGGAAGTCATGCCGATAACTTGGGTTACCAGTGCGGTGGGTGGACAATCGAGTGGCAAGGAGGTAGCGGCGAAATTACAGCTGGTGCGTTCGCTAAAATGATGTCCCTTGCTACTAATTTTTTCTTCCCTTTTTTGAAAACTTAAAGCCTCTATAAGGTACGTCCCTAGTTATTGCTTTATATTGTAACCTCCTGGGTTAACACTTAGTTCCACTTGGGCTCATCAAAAATCCATCGCTCAATACTGCAACCCTTTCCAGAAATGTTTATTCCTTGCAAGATTGCAATTCACAGTGGTGTAATGCTTGCACTATACTTTGCATATGGTGTAATTGTTTAAATAGCATTATGCCTACTCACTCACTAACATAAGATTATGCAAGATTGTCGTTTTGGAGATGAGCATGGAAAGCATGAAAAATCTTGGAGTAAACTTACCGATCAATTGTTATTGCTTTACAGGAACCACCATCCTTAATGCCATTAAATCTACCGTGGACCCTGCAACCAATGTTGTGTTCTCTGAGAACCCTGATGCCAACTTTGTCGAGAGCAACAACTTCTCTTATGCCATTGTTGTTGTTGGGGAACACCCCTACACTGAAACGTATGGAGACAGCCTCAACCTCACCATTCCTGATCCCGGCCCCAGCAGTATCCAGACGGTCTGCGGTGCTGTCAAATGCGTGGTTGTCATAATCTCTGGCAGGCCTGTTGTGATCGAGCCCTATGTTACTCTGATAGATGCACTCGTGGCTGCTTGGCTTCCTGGTTCTGAAGGCCAGGGTGTTGCTGATGTCCTTTTCGGGGATTATGGATTTACTGGGAAACTTCCTCGCACCTGGTTCAAGTCTGTGGACCAGCTGCCCATGAATGTTGGCGACGAGAGTTATGATCCATTGTTCCCATTCGGATTTGGCTTGACAACTAAGCCGAGAGCAGCGAGGTAGAGATCAAATTCCAGCAGAGACATCTGTAATCAAGATTTTTCTTATTTTTCATATTGTAGATGTCTGATGACGGGCATTACTTCATGTATTTTTTATGTTAAATTAACGAGATGGTTCCTCTTCATTCAGGTTTTCTGCTTTTGGTGTTGTGAGAAAGGACTGATGTCAGAGATGTTTCTTTGTTTCTCTTATAATATGAGAAACAATATCGATATTTATTAAGATTCAATTGAAACTCCAATACTGAACTGTGGGATTTACTGGAGGTACAAGACTTCTTTGAAGTCCCTGTCGATTCATGCATGCATAATATTATGCTTGTGTTCTTCGTGTAACACGCCGTACACCGATTCTTTGAGAGCAAATGGAGATGGATAACAAAAGCCATTTAAAAGCTGGGAATTTAGTTCTCCATTCTGAAATCAAGGAAGTGGATGCTACAAGCATCATCACATCGATTCTCTAATTGCGAACACAAGCATAATATTATGGAGATAAAATATATTTATGGAAATTGGATGAGTGTTGATACATTTCCCGAAGAAATTTCCTAAGAAGCCAGTAAATCAGCGTTCACGGCTTGTTTGGTGTTGTTTTTTTTATTTTTCTGAAAAAATTATTTCTAAAAATGGATTTACTTAAATTCTTAACTAAAATATTTCTTTTATATCTTTAAAATTTTCTAATCGTATCTGCATAACCGCCTTTCATAGTTGGGTTTCCATCTCATAAAAGAACAAGCTGGAAGTTAAGAATTATCGCAGACAAATAGAAAAGGAAGTTTAACAACTTCTCATTGATTCTTTTTACTTGAATCAAAATTTTAAATTGCTTTATTTTCTTTTTAGCATAAATGACAGTTTCTTTTATTATTATTATTTAAACCCGAGAGCTGAAACTATGTTTCTATTTGTAAATTTTAAAAATATAAATGTTTATTTGGCATGGCAGATTAATTTTAAAATTTTAAATATAATTTCTATACATGATGATATTGGTAGTGATGGTAATGATGATAGTGCCGGTGATGATAATGACGATAATGATAATCATGATTGCACCTATTATGGTAATATACCATCGATCGTAGCAACAACAATACTAATACTAATGGTGATGATGATAATGATAGCAACAACATGTAAGGAAGGAGAGGAGGGTGTGGGGCTGCCTGTGAAGCAATAAACTTATGAAAATAGATAGATATATCCGCATATAGATAAGAAATAGCTAACCACCGGTCGGCCTAATAAGCATAATCACAGGCCAGCTAGTGGCAACCATAAGAATGGCAAGCAGGAGAAATAAAATAAAATCTATTTCTCCCTTTTAAAAAAATAAAAATTATTTTTAATAATTTTCACTTTTCATAGAAACATTATGAGTTTTAAAAATATAAAATATATAAAATATAAACAAAAAAACTCTATCCAAAAAGTTTTTTGTCATGTTTTTATATTCTAGTTTTTAAAAACTCGAACCAAAAAGGCACAGTAACACCAAACACGGCCTTAATTTTTTTAAAGAATTTTTTTTTAATAATTTAAAAGTTTCAAAAGAAATCTTTTTTAAGAAACACCAAAATTGAGCTTGATTCTTCATTCGGGGTCAAAATGACAATTTTGGTACTGGCAATTCATTAAAAATACTCTGAATTGCAGTGCTTTCCTGAAGGTTTAAAGGTAGACAAGGCATTTTTGCATAGTATATATAATAATTACGTTTTATAATTGGCTCAAATACTAGAAGAAAGGAAGAACCTACCACATGGTTGATAACTGAGTGGCCCTGCTTGTTTGGAGGAAAAGAAGAAGAACAAGAAGAAGAAGGGCCCTGCATGACTTGTGATCATACAGCCAGCATGCCCAAGAAAGGCTTGACCATCATCTCATTGACGTGATGCTAACTTGTTATTGCCCAAAACACTTCGATCCATACAGATATCCTTACGTGCAGTTCATAGCACTAATATTGTGACTCGATGTCTCAGAAGTCCCAGAAAGAGAGAATTTTACGGTACTCCGACGGAGCCACAATTCATACATTACCATATAAAAGGCATCATAATCTACTGGAAGAAGATGCCACTGAAAATGCTGGCGTACCTCGAGTACATTCTTTTGCAACATCACATACTGCTCTGGGCTTACATCATGGAGAATTTTCTTAAGCAGTGGAATATCCAAGGTAGCAACAACAATAGAGAAGCAATTCCAGTTCAGTATATCAGCAAAGGGTAGATCATAATGGTTGGCGATTATCACCGGCACACATCCAAAGTAGATTGCATCGCCAATCCTTGCAGTGTTCACTTCAAAACCCTTGACATGGAGGCAGAATTTGCTGTTAAGAAGCCCCTCCTCATATGGAGTCGTGACATAGCCGGAATGGACGAAGATCTCAGAATCATTTCCCCAGGCTTCAATAAGTCTTTTGCGTATAGGAGAGTTAACTGATCCAGAAAAGAAGGCTAGTCTGGCCCTGGAATGTTCAGAAGAAAACATGCATTTGAGTCGATACTACAAAGGGAAGGTAGTTGAACAAAAGGTTGACAAAATAACTTGGTACGATGTGGTAATCCCATGTATTATAGTAGTTTCAGAATGGGAGAGCAAAATGTAGTTGGGCAGGGAAAAAGATCAGAAATGCACGAGGAAAAGGGGGAACAAGTAATCTATATGGGAATTTGCATTACAAGCACCCTTTCAGTTTTCAATCAATTGAGAGCATTATATCAGAGAACAGATTTAAGAGTTGGGTTTTACCTTTTCGATGAAAATATATTTGGTGGGGTTTCATGTCTAGGCCAAATCTGTGGCAAAGATGCATCCTTGTGTGCAACATATCCAGAGAGAAAATAATTAGAAGAGCATACAACTTGAATTGCATTCAATCTAACTTCTTCTGCTTTCTCCATTGCAGACCTTCCAATGGAATGGCAAGCAACATAAAAATGGTTGGCACCACCAGATTGGTTCCAATAAGGGTAGTTCTGCCTAACATCAGTCATATAGTTGCGTATAAATTCTGATATGCCTCCAACACCAACTCTTGGATCATGACGCAACCTTGCAATTGAGAAAGGTAAGAAGAAGAGATCAGCCTCCAATGGATCCTTAGTTATGAAATGACTTTGCATAAGAGCCTTTTTAAAGTAACTTTCACTAGCATAGTTTCCACCAGGTTCAAAGTCCACCGGGAGAAGGGCATTTGCAAATGGATGGTCTTTGCTATGTGGGTATACAAAAACCTTAAAGCTTCGGTTCATCTCCTTATGGTCTTCAGTAAATATATATTTATCATGAAACACCTGATTGTTAAAACCTTTACCTGAAAGGTGGAAATTGTTCATGAACATTGAAAAGGAAAGAAGAAAAAACAGAGCATTTACTGAGTTACTTAACATGCAGTGATTATTAGAAAAATTCTTCATATCAAGAAATAAAACATCACACAAGACATAAGACAGGAAATTAAACGAATCAAAGAGGATCACCGAAACACACTTTTCCCACGTGCAGACGTTTACTTGTAAAGGAAAAGAACAATCTTCTCTTAGTTCATTACCTCAATAAGCTGGTAAGTTTAAAAGGTCATTCTATTTTAGGGAAATTGGCCATGAATAGGCAAGTGGGGAAGCACAGGTAATTCAGTGAACCTAGATGGATTGGACAGAAGTCTACTGTTCATATTCATGTCTGAACAATTTGTAAAAAGAAATGGAGGTCAAAAGTTCTTACAGTACATATCAATTTCTCCTGGCTGCCCATACATGTTTTTCTACAAACATTATCATATAAAAAGGTCAAATTAGAAAAAGCAAGCTCTTTTAGAGGTCCCAAAATCTAATCTACATGGTAGTACATTCTTTAACTGGACAATGCTTTCATGATAATAAAAGAAGCTTCCTAAATGCTGCATATAGAGTTGGATAGAAATTAGTATAGAAATTAATAAGTAAATTGACTTGTGAATTACATGGGGAAAGTTCACTTGTATCAAATTTATTAAACGTAGATCGGATACATGAGGTAATGTTGCATGTCTTCTTAACTCATGCTAGGACCATGGTAAAAATAATTCTAGGACTACAGATTTTTGCCGCAAAATGAAACTAGTAAGTAACTCATCTCTTAAGGTACCTCTTCTTATAAAAGTTTTGTGCCAATATAATATCAATTGAAATATCAATAGCTTTGCAATTAAGAAAAATTGTCAGCACGAGATGTGATCTTCCAAGTGATGTGAAGCTGATTGACACAAAGCATCTTATTGTTTCAACAAAAGGACAACATGAGCCCATGCAGCGCTTTCTATTCTGTCAAGAAGTAACATCATAAGAACTACAATGAATTATTAATATTTGTTTTATGTGGCATCTAACATTATGTGTTTGTTTGTTCAAAAAGACAGCTACAAAATAGTCATGTCCAAAGATGGGTTTTCAAACTAGTGGAGACAGATAACGAAGTCAGCGCAGGAAAATTAAAGAAATATCTTTTGCCGTCCAAGTTCCAGAATTTCATGATCACATGGTATCAATTCCTCACTTAAGAGCACAGAGAATGCAAGGAAAAAGCACCAATAAAATATCTTCCATGCACAAGCAATTACTACGTGCATACGTCTCTATGTATGCATGTGCGGTTTTGTGTTTGTCATGTGCGCAGGCGGGCGGGTTGGTGGGTGAGGAAATCGCTCTGAGCTTTGGAGTTGGAAATGAATGTCTATTCTCATATTCACGGTCTAAGTAACCTCCAAACAACCTTAGATAACGGAAAGTTGAGGAAGCTGCAAAAATTTTTTAACTCTGTTGGGTGGAAGTAGGCCATCAACGGAGGAAGACCATCAAGTTTTAAAATAAGAGAAAAAATAGGTGCTTCATTTGGAAGAAATTTTATTAATTTCCTCAGTTCTCCATTGTAATCAGGCTTTTAACCGATTGCTTTGCTTGAAAGATGGTTAATGCAAATTATTTTTCATTAAAGAAATTCTTAAACTTGGACGGCAAGGACTTCTTTATATGCGTGTATTCTGTACTTGATAACCACCGACAAGACGGTCTATCACATTATGACTTCTTCCAGGTTGGATTAAATTCAGTTCAAATTTGGAAAAAATGTTCAAAGTTTTCGAAGTAACGTGGAGATGTTCGGACTTCATCGGAGGTTTGCTAATGCATGCCTTGCAAGAACAAACTAGGCTTGCCAATAAAGTCAATATTCCATTTAATGGACCGTAGCAAGGGAGATTCAAAATTTTAGTTGCCTACCACCATTTGTGATAAAAAAAAAATAGAACAAAACCAGCAGAAACCGATAAAATTATAAGAGAGACGCTCAAATCTTCATCCAATCCACCCAAAGACCCTTAATACAAAGCTAATTTAGTACCCTAATAGTTCAGTAAACTCATCCAGGAGCAACGCACCGCTTCATCAAACCACATCTTCTCTAAAAGCAATCTTCCAATCCCACCTTAGCCAAGAATCAAAGCACGACAGAAGAACCACAAGAAAGCCATCCAAACAAATGACATAAAACAGTAACAAAACCTCAAAATAAAAGATTAAAAAAAAAAAAACCGCACCTTTTGAACCAAATTGTCGCCTAGACCTCGAAGACTGATCGATCCTGCCTTCCAGACCGCTCGCATCCCAAAAAGGCGACGCCTTCTCCGACCCTGGAGACCGGGGCACATCAGAAACGCCAGTTGCGAGAGAGGGGGGGTCCTGTTGGATCGTAGGAGGAAAAAGGGCGGAGCCGAGGGAGGATGCGAGGCGAAGACGGGTGTTGTGGGGATGGAGGAAGTAATTGGAGGTGGAGGAGATGTAGACCAGGAGAAGGATGGAGGTGAGAAGGGTTAAGCCCGTGGGCACAAAGAAGCGCCTCAACGGCGCAGAGGGGAAGGAAGAAGAGCCAGAGGAGGACATTGCAGAGAGAGTTCCGAGGGATCTGGGGGATGGTAAGGGCTTTATGCTGGGTGGGTTTGGAACTGGGGACCACTAGTTCGTTTATGGTATTAATGAATTATATGATTCGGTTGCTCTGGGTAATTTAATGGCGACAAAACAAGAAAGTACATACGCTTATTAATGTTTTTGAGGAATGTAGCGGTGGACCGGTGACGTTTCTTTCATCATTTACCATTCAGTAGCTTTCATGCTTTTCTTTTTTTTTTTTTTTTTTTCGCGACAAGATGCACAATTTAAAAAGAAAAAAAATAAAAATAAAACGCTACGTCCCCGCATCTGTTTAAAAATATATATATATATATATATATATATATATATATATATTATATATATATATATATATATATATATATAAAAAGTAAATTTTACCATGAAATGGGCCCGTACGATAAATCAACAAATTTCCTTGCGTCACTTAGCATGCCAATTACGCAATGCTTGATTTTTGGCAGTGAACTACAATCTGTAGAATTACCTATTAAATCCAAATAAGAGAGAAGAGTCAACCGCTTTCAAAACTTTTTAAAAAAAATTAGAAAGAATCATGGAAATTAAGTCTTCTGATTATTTTTAAAAATCATACATATTTTTTTCTACCGAAAACAATTCACTTCTAAATAAATTTAGGAAGTCGATGTACCGAAAAAAAAAAAAAAAAAAAGAAGAAGAAAGAAAAAGAAGTACATTGATCTCGTAGACTTTTTTTTTTAAGATAAAATAAGCGTCATGTTTTTGCAAGAAAAAGGATGTTTTTATTTTTTCATGCAAAATCCTATTTTGTCTTTACCTCGTATCCATTCCCAGCTTAATTGGCTGCACATGGGCATGTCCAGGTTCATCATTATGATGTGATTGGTACGATCCACTTCGATTCTCCAAATCATCCAACTTGCTTTGGTTTAAAAAGAAAGGCATCGCCTGGAAGAGCGAAGGGATTGGAGTGGTGAAGAGAAGAGTACAGGGAGGTGAATAGCCATGTTATTTCCCTCGCTCCTACGGTTTAAATTCAGGTAGGGTTTAAGGGCTCAGTGAAGCCTTGCAGGCGCATCAATTTGGCCATGTCATAGGTATCTTCAAATGTCTGCCGTCCGGCAAAGCAGTTTGGAAAATTACCCAAGCAGCGGTAGATTATTGTAGGAGTCGAGCTGTGCGGAGGGTTGCTATGCCCCTATATTTTTGACATTTTTGCACAGCCTAACCTGTTATATCTTCTTTCGAGTTTAGTCACCTGGCAGCCATGGTTTAATTGGAGAAGATATGGACAACAAGTTGGGGAATGCAACTGCAAGAAATTAAAAAAAAAAAAAACCTGATCTTTCTGCTTTAATTCGTTATAAGATCATGTAGGATGTCTTCTTATTGCTTACTTTCATGGGAACGCTAAACATAGAGATCGGTGGCCCTTAATTCCACCATTAATTTAATTTTTGAAGTAGGTGAAAGCATCTGACAAGTGAACTTTCTAAAGGCATCAACTATTACCGGAATGGCAGAGCATTCAACCAACCATCTTTCCAAATTTGAATTTAGTATTAATTTTTAAAAATACTATATTTTTAGTTTTATTTTTGAAAGTATCCTAATTGAGATGAATATAATACCACGTATTGAAACCGCATGTTGGACATGCGAGTTCAACTATGAATCCGCATGTTGGCTTGCGTGGCCTTCATTCAATTTTGAATTTCAAAAATGATCATGAAATGAACCTGCATGTTCAATACAGTTCTGAACCCGCATGTTGAACATGCTGGTTCATTAGTTTCTTTTAAAAATGCATGTTCAATATAATTTTAAAAAAAAAATTAATATTTTTTATAATTAATTTAAAAATATCATTTATATAATAGTATATTTATTTTTTAAAATAATAATAATATATTATTTTTTAAATATATTATTTTTAAAAAATAGGTTATTATTGAAAAAATAAAATATTAATTTAGAAAATATGTTATTATTAAAAATAATAAAACATTATTTTAGCAAACATTATTAAAAATATATTATTATTTTAATAAAAATAATAAAATATTATTTTAATAATAATAATAAAATATTGGTATTTTATTAATAATATTATTTTTAATAATAAAAAAAAAATTTGTTTTCCCCCTTTCCCTTCCCTTTCTCCTGCAGCACCCCCCAAATTAAAATAATAACTTATATTTAATAATATTTTCTAAAATAATATTTTATTTTTTAATAATAATATATTTTTTAAAATAATATTCTATTATTATTTTTAAAAAAATAAATATTTTAAAAATATCATACTACTATACAAATGATATTTTTAAACTAATAATAAAAATATTTTTTTTTTGGAGAGTTATATATTTGTATATTGATAAGATCATTCACTATTTTTTGAAGCTCGATCTCCCCCCAAGATAAACCATATAGCCAAGAGAAACCATGAACCAGAATAGAAGAGCTTGCCCCACCCATGAGTAAATATTTCATAGTAGCCTCATTAGACCATACATCTCTCTTGGTATATCCAGATAATAGGTAGGAACATAAACTGAAACATTCTTGAGCTACAAAGATAGTTATTAAATTGTTAGTACGACATAAAAACATTCCTCCTAAAGTAACTATTAATACGAATAACAGAAACTCTATTTGTTTTTCTCCTTTTCCTTTTCGGGTGACTTGATCGCCGTCGTGATTGTCTAATTCAAAATAACATATTATTATTATATTATTATTAATAAAATATTATTTTAATAATATGTTATTATTAATAATATAATAAATTTTATTATTAATATGTTATTATTAAAAATAATATTTTTGTAGACAAAAATAAACAACATATTTATTAATACAAATAAATAACATATTTTTATTATTTTATGAAATAAGTTTCATTATTAAAATAATATTTTTTATTATTTTTTAAAAAATAAATATTTTAAAAATAATATATTATTATATAAATGATATTTTTAAATTAATAATAAAATATATTAATTTTTTTTTCTTTTTCCTTTTTTATTTTCTCTCTTTTCCTTCCCTTCCTCCTGCAACATCTCCTACCCCCCCGACGCACCTACCACCTTCCTCCCCTTCCCACCACCCGACGCACCCTCCGACCCTCGAGAAACCCCAGGAAGCCCGCATCACCGCCACCACCCTTTCCTCTCCTCCCCTTCGATCCTTGAGAACTCGCACCCCACACCAAGTACGACTCCGCTCGACCACCACCCCCCTCCATCCTTTGCAGTCCAACACCCTTCCATCCACGCCTCCATCTCCACGGCCCAAGCCACCGCCATCCCCTCTTTCCTTCCGAACGCCTCCCGCACCCGCGCCACACCATCCCCTCCCTACCCCCTCGATCCTTCTTGCGAAACCGACGACCGTGCCCCCTCCATTCACGGCAATTAGAAAACAAAAAAACCAAATCCAAAAAAAATATATCTTTTTTATACTTACTTTTTAAAAATAATACTTTAAAAATGCAATTAATATAACAATTTAAATTAAAATAAAAAAAAAAATGTTTTTCAAACCTCCAACGACCTTTTCAACGCCCCCGCAACCTTCCGCATCCAAACCATCTTCCCCAACCTCCATCCACCCCCCACTCCAGCCAGCACCAACCGCCATCCCCTCTCCCTCAGCCCCGAACGCCTAAATCCCCCTATCCCTTTGGCTTCTTGCGAACACCGACGACCACCCGTGCCCCCCTCCATTCACGCGCAGATTAGAAAACAAAAACCCAACCAAAATCCAAAAAAATATATCTTTTTTATATTACTTTTTAAAAATACCACTGCAACTTAAAAATGCACGTTGAATATACAATTTCAAATCCAAAATCGCATCTTCAATATGCAAGTTCACCGCCTCATCCCAACCATGATGGTTTCAAAAAAAAAAAACTAACACAGTAAGTTTAAAGATTAATATTTAAATAATAATATTTTTTTAAAAAAATGTCAAAATCTTTCTTTTTTTTTTTTTTTTTTCCAGGACTTACAACACTTTCAGTGTATATAAAAAGAAATAAAAGTATCGCTTAAAGTTTATAATACATATTGGAGAAAACAAACGAAGGGTTTTGCCACAAGTGCTTAAAAATGCAGAATACGCAAAAACAGACACATACTAAAATATGTTTCAGAATAACAAGGAGGCAGGGCTGCCACAAAGCGTTGCCCTCCAACTGATATTAAAAAATAGAAAAAAAATCATGGATTAAAAATCCAAATTTGTCGCACCTCCCTTGTGATTAATTCATAAAATGCGCAAGCTGATTATTATTTGATGAAAATTTCAATTATATATACATAATGGAGAATCACAAGACCAGTGAAAATCCTGTGCATACAGAAGAAATATGTGAGCGAGTCCCATAAAAGAACCAAAATGTGCCTCACAATATACATTCCAGATAAAACAAATAAAACTCAGCTGATCGAAAACAATAAATATTGCTGCGATTGTTGCCTCATTTTCATTCCCAAAAGATGAAAGATAAAATTTTTGCACAAGTACACATGAAAAAAAGAAAAAAAGGTTTATGTTCTTATATAAGAGAACCTCCAAGAGAGAAGCAAAGAGGAGCATTTGCTTTACATCATTTACAAAGCATGATATCTCTCAGGTTGGATATGCATCTCTACTTCTTCGAATAGGAGAGATAAGGATCTTGAGCGATGGTTAAAACATCTGGCCGTTCCGCTTGGTTATACGTCAGACACCGACGTATTAGCTCCTGACAATATCAACACCATTCTATTAAAATAATTACAATACTCCACGTAGGATAAACATCGAGGAACTCTGATTTGAGGGGTGAAGAAAGGGACCGACAGCAAGCATGCTGGGCGGGCAGAAGTATTTTGCTTGTCATCTATGAACTAAATGTTGAAGAGGTTCCCAAAATGCATGCCTTTCAGGTTGATTTTATGCTGATCAATGGAAATTCAAATTTTAAGTAATCAAGTTCAAACTACGCCACTACTAATATGAAAATAACAGTCATATTGGACTCCAGGTTTTGGTCCCATATCGGAAGTCAATGCGAATCTCATACAGCACAGCTTTTTTCTAGCAGAGTTAGAGCGAGATCAATCAAGTGCATGTGCTTCTCATGTATATGGTGTGAGTAGCTTAAATTAATGAGGCTTTACATTAACTTTTTTAAAAGCTGCACGGTGCGGATTTTCAAGTGGGTTTCATGTCAAAATTGTAAGACTGAGGAGGCACAGCAAGTGTCGCCAACACTAGAAAGCTCATTACTCAGACTCCACTTGTTCACTACTTGTTCGTCTCCAGCTAGTCATGTATTTCTGGTGTAAGTTAAAAATAAAAGATATGATTACGAAAAATAGAAAGAAAAGAATTAAAATAACAAAAATGACCAAAGTAATTAATTTTCTTTGAATAGATCTCAGATTGCTATAACTTACAATACCAACTTTGATCCAGGATGCAAGCTCACCACTATTCCCTTCTCACTAATCAACTAAACAAGCATTTGCCTTCTTTAAACCTTTAAAATGATATTTTCTTCTATTAATTGTATTCAAAACAAAGATATGGAAAAAAAATTAGTGTCGTCCTCACGTTAACAGTGACAACCAGTCGCAACCAATTACAGAATACATCATGAAAAAATGAAATGTATCGATATTCAAATTTAACCAATTAAAATGCATGGTTAATATTAGTAGATATTCAGACATTTTAAATAGTAATTCAGTTTGATATATCAATGCACATGATTAATTGTATACAACAATGTAAAGTTATCACTTGTGATATATTTAATAAAACTCACCTTCAAAACCACCAGCAGGTGATTTTCATTCAAAGCTTATTATTTCTATTTGTTAAACTCAACCCAACTTGTCCAAGTCAAGAAACAACTGTCTTAAATAAATTATTAGAACATCATTTCAGTAAGGAGTGGGAGGCAGCATGATTCAAAAAAGTTTAATGGACATTATCAGATGTCCAAGACATTACAGACTTGGACTCAGCCACGTCTTGGACATTATCAGATGTCAATAATGATAAATTGCAGATATAGAACATATGACCATCAAAGGAATTGCAAAGTGAAAAATCTAAAGGGGCTGATCTATCTCTAGAATCAACTTTCCAGAAAAGCAAATAAATAAATAATTTTCTACCAGTGAAGAAAATAAAAATCTTCAAAACAAAGAAGGCTCTTATGGTCCGTGGAGGGAAATAGGCAGAATGCCACCAAGGGGTCATGTTCACATCTCATGAGGTTATAGAAATATTACACATGATGAGGTAATTCTTAAGAAAAGAATGGCGAACCTTTGCCTCACTGGAGACAGCTGGTTTCTGAGGAAATTCCACCTTGCGTGCATTAATAATAGTGTCTTCACGGAGAATTCTCTCTTGGGTCTGGTCATGCCCAAAGGGACGTTTACCAAAGAGCATTTGGTACAAAATTACACCAGCTGACCAAACATCCACCTGTGCACAAGCAACAGCAACAGTTTAACATACCAAAATATGAGAAGGTAACCGTAAATAAATGGCTTATTTAGTTAGTAATCTAGGATGCTCAAGTATTGCAGTCATAAATATAAGTATTTATCCAAAATATGACTCTGCATACTGTAATTACCTCCTGCACATAATTTAAGGATAAGTTATATGTGTGTTTATACAGCTTTTTAATGTGTAAGCTGGGATTTATCTTCAATAACCCAAATAGTCAGCTTAGAGAATAAGACGGTCACAATTTGGGCCACACCCAATTTTAGAGAATAAGACAGTTTTTATGCCAACAAAAAATCGAAGAGGATAGGATAAAGGTCATAGGCTACGTATTTCAGTTTCTAAAGCTTTACACTGCCCCAATCAAGAGATTTTGCTGCTACAAGGTTCAGGGAAGCATCAGAACCTGACTTTTCTGAAACATAAAAATTAAAAAGGTATACATTGAACTTGACATGTTAGCACAAAGAAAAGTCAGGGTCTCTCCTACAAGGAGGTTGCCTAACCTTGCACTGAGAATCAGGCTGCCTAAAAACCGATATATGCTTTTAACACAAACAGATGAAGTTTTAACCATTGTTTATGTGGCAAGACAAATTTTGTTGATGTGGAAGCAAGATTTTGCCTCCAGATGAAGCTTTCCTAGACTTGGGGTAGCCTTCTTCCTAGCCGAGGCACTTAACCTCAAGTGGCTGTGTGCAGCTCCTAATTTGTAGACCGCATGCATGGGAAGTATGCATGACTCTTTCCTATTTTAAAATCCTTCTTCCCCCTCTTCCTCCCCCCCTCCTCCTTCCATATCATGTGGTGGTTGCCTAATCAACCCCATTCACCAGCAAAGGCCACCTCTCCTGCAAAAACTTTAGCTCCAAATTCACCTCCACTCTCTTCCACCTTGCAATCACTGCTTGCCGTGATCACTGCCGACCGGTTCCAATCAACGAACATGCCAACTCTCAAATCCAAATCATCTGGACACATATTCACCCTCACTTCCACCTCCATTTCATCTCGAATATCTGAGTAGTGTTACCCACCACTAGGTGGCGGCATGAGCCACCGGTGGTGAAGGGGCAGCAAAGGTGGCAGCGGATGGGCAAGGTGGTGGGGCAGGGAGACCAAGTGGCAGAGATGGGCATGGTATAGATGGAGGATGGGTTGAATAAAGTAATAAAAAATAAAGGCATCCATGCAACAACTGGTAACCGGTTGTATATGTATTTTTATTTTTTACCCCTATGAAAAAGACAGCCAGGATTCATCACATTTTTTCGTGCAACTAACAAATGTACCATAGCAAAACTTAATATACCATAGAAGACCAAAGATAGTGCTGTTATTTCACAAAAAAAAGGAGAGTTTTGTTATTTCAAAAAAATTGATGGTTTATTTTAATTTTCAGCTTATTCAAAAAGAGATGGGAAAAAAAACATCTTCCTTTTCAGACAATGGAAGTTGCAAAACTTGATAACTACAATGGACCAAGATGGACATATCTAGGCTAACCACAAAAGCAGCAGACTAATGTAAATGTTTACACAGTCATGAAATGGACTGAAGATCTATGGAGCAATGTAAGTGTCTATGAGACTATGCTACAGACAATAGTTATTCATGGGACTACAACAAAAACACTGCAGAAACAAAGCATGACTGATATATTCTAAGATGTGGATCCACATTGAACAGGCAAAAACGAAATTAACGAATTGGAGTCATGATCTGAACATTAACTACATAAGATTTTTCAGAATCAAACCATCTCTTTCCTCCTATTTTAGATTTTTATCTCCACACCTCATTGCCACCATGTGTTCAATGTCAACAAACATAAGCAACTAATTCAAATGGAAAATTTAATAAAGATTTGTGGATGGCTTGCTAATCATGTTGCTACTCAGTAAGAGAACGACATAAAAGTGATAGCAAGAAATTCTCTCAAAATGTAGGAAATCTAATTTCATATGGTTAAGTTTGTTGTGGTTATAAGTTGAACTTACAATGAGCTTTAAACAGATAATGCTGCACATAACATCACATCAAGCATACAATTCTTTTCTTTTACATGAAACCCAAGGCTGCAACAAATTCCCAATTCTTACATAAAACAATTGTAATCCTCCATGGATTAGTGATTGTAATATGTTGCTTGAAAAGGGAGCAGACACAGAGGCCAACCAGATGCATGAGCGCAAAGAAGTATTGCCACAAAAAGAAAGGGGAGGAGAAGAATGAGGAGGAGGTAAAATTTGTCTTGTCACATAAACAACCCCAACTCTAGGAAGCAAAATTTGTCTTGCCACATACAATGATTAAAACTTCATCTGGCAACAATTAGGAGCAGCACAAAGCCACTTGAGGTTAACTGCCTCCTCTAGGAAGAAGGCTACCCCAACTCTAAGGACAATAACAAAGCAAGGAAAAAGACAACATCAGATTGAGGTTAGAAAGGAGAATAAAAGACCAGGGACAAAACCAAAGAGAGAAGATCAACTAGAAGTCTTCTATTCAGAAAGAAAAGGGAGCAATGCTTGAACAATTGTTCATCCTAAGGAAGGGTGTAAACTTAAACCAAATCATAATCATGTATGGAAATGTCATAATACTACTAAAAAAACAACCAAATGCAAAACAGGGATGCCTAGCAGCAATCTACGAACATCATGATCAACCAAAATGGAGAATTGTTTTATGGTAACCTACTAGCTGCAGACAGCTGTTATAAGGGTAGAGTATAGTTCACATCCAAAAAGGACCTAGAAGATTCTAATCAATTTTACTGTCACCACTGTTTAAACATCAAGTAGATTTGAAGCTTCACATGCTATAAATTTAGATGGCTATAAATTCATCGGAACATAAATTGGTAGTCCAATTCCCAAAAAAGGATATTTGTAATTTTCATCATGACAAACCTTTGATGATATTAGTGGTGTCCTGCTGAGCTCAAAGCATTCTGGGGGCAAATACCTGAAAATACATGAAAGAACAAAATCAGGGCAACCACACGTGCCACAATGTAAACTCATAGACTGAATTAGATGAAATACAAGGGCATAACTAAATGGCGGGTCACAAATGAGACAAGCAACATATTTAAAACATATTCATGCAAAGTTGAGATACAAAACAGATTATGAACATACAATTATTGTAATATTTTTTGTTATCCAATAATGCACAACCAGCATGGTAGCCTAAAATTCTATGGTACCAGAGTAAACATGCAATAATATTTCAAATTTCAAGAGAATATAATGCAAAGAACAGCAGTATCAGAAGTCTCCTACAATGGTATGAATTTGTAAGATTAAACTGTAACTAGTAGAGTGGAGCCACAGAATTAAACAGAATGATTGCCACACATTTAAGAGGGAAGATGAAAGAATTAAGTATATAGTAAAATTATCCGTCAACTGGTACAAGCAAAATACAAAAAATAAAGATAACTGTGCCAATCAAATTACAAAGAAAAGCAAATTCAGGAAGGAAGAATGTAAGGTCCCAGAAAGAACATAAACAGAAATGTAAACCAAAAAGAAAGTCTGCACATACTTATGTCAAAGCTACAAATTTAATCAGTTCATTCTGGAAATCCAATAAATACCAACAATTAGAGTTTACATATCTGACAGGTAAAAATCCAATTGACTAACGACTATTCATCTCCAATACATGTTTCAAAGTAATCAATATAAGATCAAACTATTTCTAGATTGGTTAGTGTGAACATAACCCAATAAGTTGTTTTTTTTTTTGGCCATTATTCAGTTCAAAATGAGCCTCCAGAAGCTTCAGTGCTTGGAAGCACTGCAATAATTCACTGTCATCTATTAATTAAAATAATGGTCTAGAATCGATTCAGAACAGATAACGGACATGTCTGTGATTTTAAAGAATGGCTAGCAAGCAGAGTTAGCAACTTAGTATAAGTATAGTTTTCTCTTTATAAAATAATAGCAATGATGATGATGATGATGATGATCACGGGAGGTGAAAAAAAGTGAATCAACAATAATCCAATGGAATACCAATTCAGTACAAGAAAACATTAGTCAACTTAGATCTTTTCTTCAAATTCCTAATAGTGCCATGTGCAGATAGCATAAAATTTTCACTCTCTGAACTGCATAATTAGTGTAAGACACCACCCAGGAAGACATCTTAAGAAAGAGCTTAATTTTAAGCAATTAAATAATCAGTAATCACATATAATTGAGACACATAGGCCCCATTTGGCAAAGCTTTTGGAGGGCTAGAAAGCACTTTCTGGCCCTCCAAAAGCTGTTTTGGATGGTATAGTAGTGTTTGGTGAAAAACCTAGAAGTTGTTTTGGCTTTGCAGATAGCTGAAAAAGATCTTCCTGAAAAAAAGCTCCATTTTGAAGCTTCTTTCCACAATTGCTTTCTAGCTAGTGTTAGAAAGCTGTTTTGGCTTTAATAAAATGTTTCTAGTGGCCAAATATCCACCAACAAATCTCATAATTATATCTTATATCATATAACATCATATCATATTATTATACTATAAATATTATATTATACGATATTGTATTGTATTGTATCGTATCATATTATATTATATTATTATGCTATAGTATTCAATAGTATATTTATTATATTATAATAATATTATATTATATTACAATATTGTATCACATTATGTTTTATTATAATAGTATTATACTATCAAATAATATTTTAATATATAATAATATATAAAATTTATATAGTATTATACTCTACTATACAATATTATGCAATGTCCTTTATTGTTATTTTATCATACCAAAAGCACTTTCTTACTTTGGTTACCAAAACCATGTTAAAGTTCCACAGCACTTAAGAAATGTAATTGTCAAATAGCAAACAGCTTTTTGTAAAAGCTCTACTTCCAAAAACTCTAAAAGCTCTACCACCAACAGCATCCCAAACAAGGCCATACATTGTGGAGCACCATGAACAAATTTCATTTGGAACTGAAAAATACCTGCTAACTTTAATTCACGGAATAATGCTTATTGTGTGTCCATGTGATGGGAAGAGAGAGGAACAAAGTGCTAAAATAATCAGAAGCCATGCACTCACCAGTATGTTCCAGCTCCCTGGGAAGTCAGTTCCATACCCTGAGATCCAACATCATCCTCCACTATCTTGCTAAGACCAAAATCTGTCACTTTTGCAACACCAACCTCATCGAAGAGAACATTCCCAGGCTTTAAATCATAATGAATGATCTTTTGAGGTCTCTTGTTCAAATAGACAAGGCCTTGAAATATCTGAACAAATATAATTCTAGCTTCTCTCTCAGGAAGAATAGGTGTTGCTTTAAGGACAGCATCAAGATCCTTCCCTGATCAACATGCAAGTGAATCACAAAAGTAGCATCAGACTCAGATTCCCTCCTAATTTAAATTTTGACTAAAAACATTCATATAATTTTATGTAAAATCCAGTCCTAGCATTTCAAACAGATAAATTTTGCTTTTGCATTTATATAGAAGACTTAGCAGACAATGAGCCATGATACCAAAACGCAACCACAGTGGGAAAAAAAAAAACCACAGAGAAAACTAAGAATACAAGCACAGAGAAGAACATCATCCTAGTCAATGCAAATTGTTGGAGTAAAGAAATGGAATTTAAAGGGAAGAATTTGCCTTTTCCAACAGGAAACTTTTCAGTCAGAGCAAGGTTGCCAGTGTTCTGCATCGCAGAGAAGAGAAGTCTAAATTTGTGTCTTGTAGCAATAAGTGGGACTGGTTATTCTCTTAGTTTTTTGTCTCATATATCCAGAAATACATACAACTGTCAACTATAAGATAAATATGATGAACCATAATCCAGATATACATGCAACTGTCAGCTATAAGATAAATATGATGCATCATATCCATGCATATCTAAATGATAAGCATTTTGCATGTGGATAAATGTGTAAGTACCAGGATTTAAGTACCAATTTTCTGGCTTAAGGCATTTCTGGTAAAATTTAAGAAGTTTGCTGAATCTCCTGCAGAAGGGATAATTAGAAGATGTGGAATCTATCACATGGTATGGTCCACAAAGCTATCTTAGAATCCATGGCAACACAAAATAAAGGGATGGCCCAAGTGTCATATTCATGAGTTTCATTTAAATTTAAACCAACGAAGGAGAAAGCAGAAGATAAAGGAGGGAGCCCTAACCCTGTCCCAACATGGCGGAGACACATGCAGAGAACCTTATGTCTAGGTTTTCAAATAGTCATATTTGAGATAAGTGTAATTGTTCATAGTTCATATTACATAAAATGATTGCTTGAGGATTTAAAAATACCCTAGAGTGAATCAATATCAGTGGCAACATATACACACAACCTCGTTATTGATGCCACTATGGGATTTTTTTTTCCCATACCCCATTGAGAACTCCTAAGAGGCCTCTGCAAGTGTTTTATCTCTACATTACAGTGGATGAATTAGTTGCCATCAGTTCTTCATGACAGATGACTCTGATTACAATGTAGTACAAACATACACAATTTCCCATGACTGTCACCATAATGACATCCATTGTACAGTGCATGTGGTGACAGCACCTGAGAGGCCACCAAATCATAGCTCAGAACATCACAAGTTTTTAAAACTCAAAAATATAAGCAGATAAATGAATATGATATAAGCATAACAAGTTGTTCAATTCAGCATAGGTGATTCAATAAAAATGGCAGTCAAGGAAATGCACATACCACTGCAATACTCTAAGACAGTGCAGAATGTGTTGTGGTCAATCTCAAAGATGTCCCATAACCGCACGATATGAGGATGGACCAGTGTCTTATGTATGTTGTATTCACGAATAGCATGGCGTATATAACTTTGCTTCTTCTCTTCACTCCATTGAGCATTCAAACCATGAAGCTTACACGCAACGTATCTATACTCCACCAGATCAAATGCCTGCTTGAAAGTTCCCACTTCAAATCACTGCAAAACGATATATGCTCACCAATGCCTATAAAGGCAAAATAGAAAACTAGGTTTTCTGCTATAGGCCCAAGATTAAACCCTGATGAATGTTTACCATGACAGGTAACCATGATGGCTCATAGATTTCCTATAAGCCACTAAAAACGGTACCAGATTTACCTTGTAAACCTCACTAAAACCTCCCTTTCCAAGAAGGTTCAAGAGAGCATATCGATGATTAAGAATCTGGAAATTGTTGAAGCGTGATCCATCCTCATCCCGTATTCGCTTCATTTCACGTAGTAGCCTTCCCTTTTCCACTTCATAACGATCCCTCTCCCTTAGATAATATTCTTCTTCCTAAATAAAAGTAGAAAAAAAAACAAATGATAATCAGATGTATCGTACCAACAAAGAAAAATGTCAGTACTTTGACAGTGCAGCATAGCTTGCAAATAGCAAAATGGAAAATAAATAAACAATATGAAAGAGTTATCATAAACACATATAGCACACAGGAGCTTACACGTTTGATGCTTGCCAGGCGAGATTTACAAATCTCATCCTGTATAAGGAAATCTTCCTCTGACATACCACTTTCCACATCACTACCATCACCCTTATCTAAAAGAGAGAAGAATTGTAAAATTATATAAATGAGTAAATGACCATTATGGCTGAGTAAATAAGTTGACGTGAAATAATTATAAAGAGGATTTCTTGTCATTGCATATTAAACATAGAGAAAATAACCACTTGAACAGAAACAGTATATCCTAGAGCCAAATAGGTCAAAAAATAGTAATTGTTAGAAAGAAGAGACTTGTGTCATAAAATCAGATGAACTCTATAATACAGATAAACAGAAATGATGTGGTTCTAGAGATCAGACTGTCAAATATCAGTGAATATTTTGGGATGAGCACAAAAGTTCAACTTATCAGCGGTGTAATGTTCCATTACAAGGACAATCTTAACTGCCACCATAACATTGCAAGGCTACATGCCATTAGATCTGTACTAGTACATGCAAAGCAGTGGCATGGAATGACATGTCAGTCTGTCAAAGTGTTCATAGGCACTATTGGCAGTGCCATTATATGTCTTGTGCTGGTGCCTTTATGGTAAACAGCACTGTCATGGTGCCAGCTATGTTCCAGTGCTTGGCATGCCTGGTGCCAGTGCATGTTGTGCCAATGCAAAGACAGGATGGCCCTACCACACAATACCTCAATCCTTGCATACCATGCCAGGCATTAGTTAGTAGCCATATGTCCAAGGATCTGGCCAGCCAACACACTGACTCTCAAATTGCAAATTGTGCAAATATTAATTTAACTAATATCAACATCCATCAACTTTATTTAACCAATATCACCATCCATAAACTTTATTTTTCTAGCTTGATTTTACTCATCAATTTGATCGAGCCATTATAATCACTAAAGTGAAATAGTATATGGCACTGCTACTGAATTTGATAACTATAAGCCTCATTGAAAAAATTGCTTGTGTATGCCAACACTATATACTAGTCAATACTCCAAGGTTACTCTTAGTCATATCTTGCTTTATTAAGTTGATTTCTTTGAAGAGAGTAATATACAAACTCAGGCTATGGCTGATATAGATTATCCAATATGGTTATCATGATCATAGGATGTCTACAACTTCAGAGCTGATTACCCAGATCAACATGCTCGGTGGTAGGATTACAGATCAATGGTTCAACTGTGGGTCAACCTCGGTCCAGACATTCTCCTTCCAAAATACAGTGTCTCCTCCTCGCCATCATATTCATCTTCCAACCCTTCTTATTCCACCATTCTTGCAAATCTAGTCTTCATGAATCACCATCTCAAACTTCAATTTTCACTTCCTTACCTCCTCCTTCCCTAATGGACAATTGAGTCAGATTTGGCTGGAGAACCATAGGCTCAAACCTAACTTCCACCTCCCCAATCACAAATCCTAAACCTTGATTTCATTACACTTCTTTGCCTAGGTTCTATCACTTCCTCCTCAACTACAAGTAGCTTGTCCCAAATCTAGCCTCTCCTCCATACCCCACCTCATAAAATCAGACTAAAAAAAGAAGAAAAAAGAAGCAAAAGGAGAAATAGGAGGAGAAGCAATGGCTTCTCCTCGCTTGAGGTTAAATTGGAGAAATGACCTCCTCCAGGCATCGGGAGATGATTAATGGTGATCAGAAATACAGGCTCAGGAGAGGAGAAATGGAGAAGCTTGGGCCATTATATTTAGGAGGATTAGGGACCATGAACAGAGAAGATTGGGGATTGCGGAGTAGCAGAATTGGAGATAATTTTTTTTCTAACAGGATTGTCAGGGTTTTGAGATTAATTTTTTCCAGTTTGAAAGAGTCTTGTGTGTTTGAACTGTTTGACCTAGGTCAGTACTGATGGTTGACCTGCCTAGGTCCAATTAGAGTGGATTTTGATCATATCCAGGTCCTAGAGTGACCTAACTCGTACAAAGGTTTGCAGGTGACAGGTAGAACAGGTCGGCCAGTTTGACCTACCATGGTCTCAAAGAAACTAATTACAACCCATATAATTTTGTCTCAAAAACACTGGTTGCAAGCTATCAAAAATTTCTACCTCATTATATTCAGCATGAGCATACATGACTTGTAACTTGTAAGGAATATGCATAACCTTATCCCAGGTGTCACAAATTTTTGAAAAAATATGTCACATCATTAACACCTCAGCATAGTTAGCTAGATCTTTGTCCATTTCTCATGTTATTATAAACCTGGGGCATCAATAATTTTGATTATTTGTGCACAACAAGGATTAGGTAACACTAAGAGAGTAAGACCCATCCTGAACAGAATCCAGATCTTACCTGGACTCAAAGAATTATTGGTTGGGTTTGGCAAAAGGTCTATTAGAGTTCAATTCCAGATCTGAGTTAGCTGACTAAACCGGATAGCATACAGGTGTCAGCTTTGTAAATCTGACTCAAGATGGATCTAACAATGGACCTGCAATCTTGATATATATCTATACCTAATCACATGCTTAAACACCTTATCTTTTCTGAAAAGGTTTTTCCAGAATCCTTATGTTTAATGTCTATTATTAAGCAAATTTATGGTATTAGGATACATATTGTACCCCTCCAAGAGTTTACATTGTTCCCCATTTCCTCACATTGATCTAAAAAAAATAGTTTAGAGTCCCCTAGAGCTTTTTTTACTAATTTTATAATCCATTACTCTTTATACATGCATAATGTAGGCAATATTTTTGTCTTTTAATAACTTATCTATCAATTTTTCTTACACTAATTTTTACAGGCCCACTTGGGGACCAAACCCAACTTTCAGATAAGTATCAGTCTTAACATGCCAAACCTGACCCATGTCAGGATCCAGACTGAACCAAACCCAACAAATGAAGGTCAAAGTTGATCTTGGAGGATCCTCAGACACGATGTGGATTATGTTGACCACTACAAGTAAAAATTGCATAAGATCTAGGAGTATGATCCATCACATCAGGAAGTTGAATCGTATGCCAAACTTTGGGAGGTCATAACTTCGTCATATAATGCCGATTGTGATGATCATTTTTTTTTTTTTTTGAAATTGGGTATCCTTTTAGAATCGGGCCAAAATTCCATCATTTGGGCCAAAAAATGTGCTGGTCAAACCAAAACTTTACTTTTCGGGAAAAACTTTGAGCGGAGATTATCTTCCAAGCCGTGAAGAATTAGCAAAGCAATAAATAACAAAGTTAATATAGAAGTCAAGATTTACCTCCTATGAATTTTAGTATTTCTAAATTTTTTATATTAATCATGTATTTTTAGAGATCTAGTCCTATTTAAACTAGGAAGAGGAATCCAATCTAAATTGTTCAAGGATGGACATCATTCTAGAAGATAAGAAAAGAAATCTAACCCAAATTGTGCAAGGACAGACCTCACCATCATAAATAGGGTCTATTTACTTCAGTTTTTATATGTGGAGAATCAATGAAAGAAAATGGGACTTAAACCTTACTTCCGCAATTCTTCCATCTTCTTTTAAATTTCTTTTGAGAGATTCGAGTTGAGTAGATCGAAAGAAATCTTCCTTCTCCCTAATTCGATCAGACTGATATCAGAGCATTGGTCCTCTACATCTATGGGGGCCTTAGATCATGTTCCAGACGCACAAGCAATCAAGAGAAGAGCTATCCATGCTTCAAGTATATCGAAGGACAAAGATGAGTATGACTGCTAGTTCTTCCTCGATGGATAATGAGATGAAAGGATATCTCACACAACTAGATGAAAAGATTACTCAACTCACCGAGATCATCTCCAAAAGGGCAATAGCAACACAAGTACAGGCACCAGTGACTTCTATTGCGAAGCTCTCCTACATTTGGAAATGAATATCCTCCATGCAATAAGAATGAAGAGCAACCAAAAGGTATGCAAAAACTCTCTCTTAAACTATTTACAATTGAAGCTCAAATCAAGATCCCCATATACAACGGGATTGTTGATGCAGAAAGGCTAGATAACTAGCCAGACTAGTTAGAGACCTACTTTACTAGCCATGAATACTCTAACGTCCAAAAGGTAGCATTTGTTCGTCTCAAGCCTTCTAGCCGTGTTCGTACATAAGAAACAATGACATTTCTAATCTTACGTGGAGAAAATTCAGAGGCCTAATTGCAAAGCAGTTTTACCCAATCAGCCATAAGGAAGATTGGTGGATCAAATGGCAAAACCAGTGATAAAAGTATGATCAATCCATCCAAGACTACACTACCGAGTTCCATAAGCAAGCTATCTCACTTAGAATCTCTATTATTTGTCATGTAGTTTTCTGAAGTACGTTGAAGGTCTCCATGAGAGCATTTAAAAGGAGCTAAAGCTCTTCAACATTGAAGACAACGGCGAAGGTAGTGTGAATGCCCTCGGATTAAGGAGAATAATCAGCCTAAGGAAGACAAGAAGGGCAAGAAGCACGTCAACAAGACTCAAAATTTATTGTCATCACTACAATCTTCGCAACCACATCAAGGAGAAGTGTTAGAACCTTCATCCCGAATAAAAGCCGAAGAATGATACTGAGAAGAAATGAAAGGCAATCCTCCATGCTGTAAAAGTTGAGCTGCTCGAACTCGAGCAGACAAACTCCAAACTGAGCTTGATGACAAGAAAATCCATGATAGCAAAGAAGGCAAACCTAGAGGGATGAGAGGAACTCTTTCACTTAAATATCTAGGTGAAGCAAAGCATCATCGAGACTATTTTTGATCCCGGAACTATTCTTGATCTCGGAAGCCAGAAGAACATCATCTTTGAAAATCTAGTTCAAAAGTTGGTTTGAAAACCAAGCCTCATCCATGTCCTTTCCAATGTTTTCAATATCGGCCAATGCACCCCATACTGAGCCAGACCAACGGGGAACCGGGATGATTTGGTCGAGGAAACCGGTAAACTGGAGAAGGGAGAGGGCAAGAGAGGAAAAGAAGAAGAGAGTAGGGTAGGGAGACATGGGGTGACACCATCGGAGGCCGGCGGTAGCTTGCTGGGGCTGCCGGAGAGCCACGAAGGCCTCCGCGGCTCGACGTTATCTAATAGGACACCAAATCAAGCAAGAAAGAGAGAAAGGAGGGAGCGACACACTAGAGGGAGACACAGTCAGTGAAGGGGCTGCCGGAGTCTACCGGGTGGCTGCGATGGCCACTGGATGGCGGAAACCATGTGTGCGGAGGATTGGCCGCGGAACAGGACCTGTTCATGCATTGGCCTCTTTTTAAAAACAAAAATGAATAGTGAAGTCAACAAAACCATTGCCGACTTCACTATTTGATGTTTTTAAAAAAAGCTAAAAAACAGGTGAAGCTAGCAAATCCATTGCCAGCTTCACTATTCAAGATTTTAAAAAAAAAAACAAAAAAATAGTAAAGTCGGCAAGTGAAGCCGGCAAACCCATTGCCGGGTTTGCCGGCTTCACTGTAATCCAGCTTTTAACAAAAAAACTGTGAAATGCCCCTATTTCACACTCATGTTGGAGGCTACAATTGGACGGTCCGACAACCACAACGACTAGTCGGAAGCCCTCCAACGGCCTCTTCGACAACTTCCTCTCCCTTATTTTCTCTCTCCCCTCTCTCTATCTCTCTAGCTTGATCGAGGAAGAAGGGATGAAGCTGCAGCCTTCCGAGCGTGCCGGTGGCCCACCTGTGGCCACCACCGGCATCTTCTCCAGCCACGGCCTCCCCCCTTCTCCCCTCCCTCCCCCTCCACTCTTTCCCTATTTTCCTCCTCTCAATTTGCCTCTTCTCCTCTACATCGGTTCATGCCAGTCCAGTTTGGTACAGACCCATACCAAACCGTACCACCGGTCGGCCGGCATGGCCTCTGGTACCGAATCCACAATCCTTAGTCCTTACTCTCTCAGTTGAATTCAAAAATGTCGAGTTGAAGATCACCAAGCAGTATACCTTCAAGTTTGCCATCACTAATAGATATATTGATGAGGTAACAGAGGAAGTAGTTCATTTGGATGTTTGCTAGGTTATCTATGGGAGCTTGTACCTTTGGGATCAAGATGCAGTCTTCTACAAGCAATAAAGGAAGTATCGCCTCGTAAAGGACAAGAAAGAGTTCTTGATCAATGCCTGCAGAACATAAGGAAATGTAGACCTTGTGACTGCCACCTAAGCAAAGCGACTTGTTAATGCCTGTAGCAAGTTCGTGATGATGGTATGAGAAGCCAATACTACTTATGAGGGAACAAGCTGTCGTCCATTGGTTCTCCAATCGATCATCCGAGATCATGATCAATAGAGTCACCTTAGTTGTCATCACCTTAGTTCCATTGCTTGGGCCTCAAAACAAGCTAGTCAAATCGAAACTTTTCTTTTCAAGAAAGATTTTAACTAAAGATTATCTTCCAAATCATGAAAAAAAGGAAAAGTGATAAAAGACAATTTATATAGAAGTTGAAATCTATATCCTATAGAATTTTAGTATTTTCATGATTTTTTATATTAATTATATTTTTTTTGTGAGATTTAGTCTTATTTAAACTAGAAAATGGAATCTAATCCAAATTGTTCAAGGATGGACGTTCTTTTAGAAGATAGGAAGAGAAATGTGATCCAAATCCTGCAATGATAGACCTCATTATTATAAATAGGGGCTATACACCTTAGTTTTTGTGTACCTGAAGAATCAATGAAAGAAAAGGGGACTTAAGCCCTACTTTCCCAATTGTTTCATCATCTAAATTTTTTTTAAGAGATTCGAGTTAAGCGAGTTGAAGAAAAACTTTCTTCTCCCTAATCGGATCAAAAGTACAAGTCTTCACATACCCAAACCTGACTTATTAACTCAATATATCTCATAGTTTATCACCAATTAAGACCAGAATTAATCTAAAAGTCTATGTACCAGGTTGAGAGCTCGCCGGGCTGATCTGATACCACCTCCAAACAAGAGATGGTAACGAAGTTATGAGAATGCGAAGAAAATGCCAACATTTGGACATGGCACTTGAAATTTCAAAATTTTAAGTGTCTTTTTATGTTTTAAAATGTTTGAAGTTGTTTTGCATCTTTTATTTCATTTAAGAATATATAAACAATTATATAAAATATAAAAACAAAAGGATTTGATATATTGCTTAATCAGAATAAAATTCCATCATGTTCTAAGCAAGGAAAATTCTCCTCAACTCCCAACTCTTAGCTATCATTGGCTTGCCAAAGTAATCCAGTATTTAGCAATTATGACCAAACTTTCTATGGATAAGAAGATTTAACTATTTAACCGAATGCGCTTTTCCATTCTTTATTGCAACACTATCACATTGCAATAGATAAAGCAATTCCAATTGATGTAGATCCTTGATGTTTAAATTAGCAAACCTATATAGTAGTTTATCTACTATAAGTCGACTACGGAGTAGTTGCTTTCACATTACCATTATTTGGAGCAATGAAAAGTGGAAAATCCAACATCATATAGATAATTTTCGCAAAACTATGATAAAAGAAAAATGCAAGTGAGCATATGTGATGCAAAACCAAAAGAAAAGAAAAAAAAATTAAAAAAAAAAAAATAAAGCTCAATTCAGTTATCCCAAATTTTCAATCAATTGTTTAAGTTTGCTTTTCTCCGCACAGGTGGAGCCTTTAAATAGAAAAACAGAAACATAACCTAACAGGATTCTAATAGCTGACTTGAATCCTAACAGAACTCTTTTTACAGAGTCCTAACAAAATTAGGATTTCCAACAAAATAAAATAAAATAATCTAAATTAAGCCCATAAAAATTAGGATTAGGATTTAGCGATGCTTTCTTTTAAAATACGTGCGCAATCCCTGATTCCTATCACTCCCTCCTGGCTGAAAAGAACTCGACTCCGGCGAGGAATTAATGTAATCTTCTAAAATTTCTGAATCGATACGTTGTAGTTCTTCCTCAAAAATCCATGTAGCATCTGAATCTGAACATCCTTGCCACTTGATCAAAAATCTTTGAAATCCTCCATCAACAGAAGAAACAATTTCATCTATAAGAATTCATTCAATTTGGTCTGATGAAGCCAGTGAAAGCGATGGAAGAACTGGAACTGACACTGGAGGAGGAATATGATCCCTACTGTCATCTGCATGCATAGTAGAAGGCTCGAATGTGCCTCGATAAGATAGCAAATCTTCAACATTGAAAATTGGAGTGAATTTTAAATCAGAAGGTAATTCTATATAATATACATTAAGCTCAAATTTACGAAGGATGCAAAAAGGACCAGTGGCTCGAGCATGTAACTTTTTGAATGAATTTAATGGATAACGTTCAAGACGAATACGAACCATAACATAATCACCTTCGTTAAACTCCAATTTTCTACGATGAGCATCAGTAGCAAGTTTATATTTTTCTGTATTCATGGCAATCTTTTGTCTGATTTCAGTATGAATTTCATTAATATGTTTAGCAAAAGAACTCGCAAACTCAAAAGTACAGTTATTCATAGGTAAGGAAACAAGATCAATAGATTGACGGGGATTAAAACCATAAATAATTTCAAAAGGGCTTTCACCAATAGACCTATTTACTGAGTTATTATAAACAAATTCTGCAGTAGGCAATGACAAATTCCATATTCCTAATTTATCTCCAACTAAACACCTAAGTAAATTACCAAGACTTCTATTTACAACCTCTGTTTGACCATCAGTTTGATGATGAAAAGCTAAAGAAAATTTTAAAGTAGTCCCTAATAATTTTCATAGGATTTTCCAAAAATAACTTACAAATTTAACATCATGATCAGATACTATTAAAGTAAAGTGGGTAATCCGTAAAGTCTAACAACTTTCCTAAAAAATAACTTAACAACAGAAGAAGCATCAGAAGTCTTATGACAAGAAATAAAATATCATTTTAGAAAATCTATCAACAACCACTAAAATTGAATCATATCCCCTTGCAGTTCTAGGTAGTCCAAGAATAAAATCCATACTAAGATCTTTCCATGAAAAATGAGGAATCAATAAAGAAGTATATAATCCAATGTTTTATTTTCTAGCCTTAGCTAATTGACATGTACGACACTGAGATAAAATTCTAGCTACGTCCTTTTTAAGAGATGGCCAGTAAAATCTATCCTCAACCATAGCTACAGTTTTATTTTTGTCCAAAATGACCTTGCTAATCCTCCTGCATGAAGTTCCCAGACAAGAAAATCTTGTAAAAATGTTTGAGGTATACAAAGATGACAACCTTTAAATAAGTAACCATCTCTAATCACAAAGTCAACAAATTCTTGATGGTTCCCTTGACTAACCTCTTAATAAATATCAAAAAAATTAGGACAATGCTGGTAATCATCTTTTACTCGCTCAAAACCAATTACCTCGGTATTCATGGATTGTAAGATAGTAATTACTCTACTTAATACATCAGCAGCCCTATTCTCAACACCAGCTTGGTATTTGAGGACAAAGTTATAATTCTGAAGAAACTCTACCCATTTAATATGCCTAGCACTAAGCTTCTTCTAGGATTGAATGTATCTAAGGGACAGGTAATCATAATATAGAACAAACTCTTTAGGTAAAAGATAATATCGCCAATACCTAAGGGCTTGAATTACAGCATAAAATTCTTTATTATATATAGAGTATTTTCGTTTAGCTTCATTAAGTTTTTCACTAAAATAGGCTATAGGATGACCCTCCTGGCTAAGAACTCCTCCAATTCCTAGATGCAGCTACTTCAAAAACTTTGAAGAAGTTAGGATGTATCAATACAAGTGTCTCAGTCATCCTACGCTTTATTTCATTAAAAGCTCTAGCAGCATTAGTTGTCTAATGAAACTCATCTTTCTTCATGCAATTTGTAATAGGACCCATGATGGTACTAAACTCTCTAATAAACCATTTATAGAAAGAAGCTAGACTGTGAAAACTATGAACCTCAGAAAGAAATTTTGGTTCTGGCCAATCTCTAATTGCTTTCACTTTCTCAGGATCAGCCATAATGCCCTGGGAGGAGACGATGTACCCTAAAAACAGTACTTGACTCCGAAAGAATGAGCACTTTTTAAGATTAATATATAATATAGCGGATCTAAGAGTGACAAAAACTTTTTAAAGATGATCTAGGTGTTCTTCTCTAGACCTACTATAGATTAGAATATCATCAAAATAAACGACTAAAAATTTACCAATGAAAGATCTCAATAACTCAGTCATAAATCTCATAAATGTACTAGGAGCATTGGATAACCCAAATGGCATGACTAACCATTCATAAAGTCCATCTTAGGTTTTAAAAGCAATTTTTCACTCACCTCTAGGTCGAATTCTGATTTGATGATACCCATTACGTAAATCAAATTTAGAATAGATCATGGAGCCAGCTAACTGATCAAGCATATCTTCAAGCCTAGGAATGAAAAATCTATACTTGACAGTAATTCTATTGATGGCTTTGCTATCTACACACATTCTTTATGTACCATCTTTCTTTGATGTTAAAAGAGCTAGTACGGCACATGGACTAAGACTAGGATGAATGTGACCATTTTGTAATAAACCATCTATTTGTCTTCTTATTTTCTCACGTTTCTTAGGATTCAACATATAATGTGGAAAATTAGGTATTTAAGATCCTGGAACTAAATTAATAGCATGCTGGATATCTCGTAAAGAAGGAAGGCGATCTGGTATTTATTCTAGAGTCACATTTTTAAATTTTTCTAATAATTATTCAATCTCAGGAAGTAGGTTATCTTGGATGTCTGAGGTTAATCTAATTTCATCTTTAGGAATGACTACTAACATAATCCCAGACTCTGAACTTTCTTCTTCAAATTTCTTATAGATTAAAATATGATAGTTTTTCTGTTTGGAAGATTGAGAAGAATTCTTATCTTTTCTAAAAGGTCGGGACTCACTAGATTTGGTAGGATTTAATCTAATTTTCTTATCTTTATGTGTAAACACAAGTTTTTTTTTACCAAAATTATGGGCATCTACATCATAGATCCATAATCAACCTAATAAGACACTGGCTACCTCCATGGGTAAAACATCACACATAATCTTAGCAGAATAAGCTCCCATTTTAATTGGCACTAGACAACATTCATTAATTGGAAGAGATGTTTTATCTACCCAGGCAACTCTATAAGAATGAGGTTGAGGTTTCAGTTTTAGTCGATTAACGACAGACTTAGATACTACATTCATAGAACTACCACCATCAATGACTAGTTTACATACCTTATCCCCACACTGTGCGTATGTATGAAAAATATTGGTACATTTTCAAGCTTCAGAATCTGCAGGGGCGGTAACTATACAATGCATAACATTGATCTGACCTCCTAACTCTTCATATTCTTTCTCGTACTCTTCTTCAGAATTAGCTAGTTCTAATGGATTAAAATCTTTTAGTGCATTTTTAGCTAGAATTGCTTCCTCATATTTTGGTTCTATGATCAAGGTACGACGTGGACATCTAGCAGCTATGTGACCATTTTCATGGCAATAATGACATTATGTTTGACGTACTAGCTGATTGGGATATTTTTAGTATAGGTTCTCGAGTCCTAGTATCTATGGGATTATAACCTGGACAGGAAGGGGCTACTTGTGACACATTTCTTGTATGGTTAACGGGGATAGACTTAGACTGTCCAGATTCAGTAGAAAAGTAGCTCCTCTCCTTTAACTTGAAGTTCTATGAAATTTTTCTATTTCTAGGGCTTTATGATAGACCTCTCCTATAGAATTAGATGAATATAAGAAGACTTCTCTTTTTAGATCATTCCGTAAACCACTAATGAACTTAGAAACTAATTTTCATGAATTTTCAGATATATCACATCTCAACTGTAGATCCTTAAAATAAGTTATGTAGTCAGTTACGCTAGTATTTTTCTACCTAAGAATGTACCATTATTCTAATAATTGACTTTTGTAATATATGGGAACATATTTCTCGCGCAGCTTAAATTTCATTTCTTTCCAAAGCACTATAGGAGGATGTCCTATCCGCTCTAAATCTCTTTCAATAGTTTGCCAATACCGCTTGGCAGATCCTATTAGTTTTATTTTTGTAAAGCGGATGCAAGAGGCATCTGACATATGATACCACTCAAAATAAAATTCTAGATCTAATAATCAGTCATGGAAGGCTTCTGGATCTAATCTACCATCATAAGAAGCAACTTCTACTTTAACTCCTTTTAGTGGTTCTTTTAAATCTTCATATCTATGCGAATATGCTCTATATTGTTGTCCTTAGGATCTAAAGTGTTCAAAATTTTGTACATACCTAGTAAGCTGCCAAGGATTCCTAAATGTGGGATTTAGCAGCTCTACTTCTCCTTCATAATCTTCTCTATCATATTCATCTATCCTAAGATAATAATAACCTCAAATTGTTTGTGGAGTGGTGGATAATCGGAGGAGCTATTGTATAGGTCAGGGGTGCTTGAAAAGACTCACTAGTATGTATGACATGACTCTGACTACTAGTAGGCTTAAGATTTCGTGAAGGAGATCGATGAATAGGTTGAATACTAGAAGAATCATTTTCTACAGATTGTTTGTCTATTTTCGACTCTCTTAGGGATAATTGGCGTTCTATCTGTTGACCTATAAGATTTGCCATATTTACGTGTCTATTTACTTGCGTAGCACGAGACTCACTAATGTCAAAGTGAATTTAGTCTAAAGAATGATGGATCTGGTTTAAAAATTCTTGAAAGGCTGATTAGGTTTTTTTGAAAGTTTCTAATTTTTTTTCCATTACAGTTTGTGCATCTTTTAAGTTATCAATAGACATGATAAGAAAAAAATTTAAATTTTATATGTATTTAATTTTTTAATTATGATGCTCACAATAAAAAAAATTATAGAGTTCAACTTAATATATATGTTTTTGAGTCGTATAATAGTAAGATATGTGGGTGTTTGATGTAAAAAACAGCAAATATGTGGAAAAATAAAGACAAAATCAGGATCTAAGCAATTTTAAATTACCTAAAAATTTAAAAAAATTTAAATTTAATGAAAAAATTATACCTTTCACCTTATGATGTAGGTAGAAGGTTTTTTTGGGTCTGTAGACCAGGTCTACAGACTGCTTATACGCGGTCTGTAGACGTGGTTTTCAATAAGGGTTACTTCTTTTTTCTCCGAAGGCCTCCGGTGTGACTTCGATCGGACTGTTGCCGTCGGTCGATGATGGGCCGACGGCGACGGCGGCGGTCCAGCGACGGGGCGACAGCAACGGTGATCCGGCAATGGGCGACAGCGACGACGGGAAGGTGAAAGGGGTAGGTGACCTCAATCGGAGGGAAGAACGAAGCCGGCAACGATGAGAGCCGTCAGCGACGACTGGGAAGGAGGGTCCGACGGTGGCTGGCGGCGGATATGGCAACAACGGATGGGAAGAAGACGGCGTTCGAAGGGGCATTCGAAGCTTCTCACCTATCGAGACTCTCGACGGAGGTCGGAGAACTGATGGATGCCGTCAAAGGAAACGACGATGACAGTGGTGGCAACAGAGGACGCAGCAACGTCTATCGGCGGGAAAGGAGGCGGCGAGGAAGATGGGACGACAGACGAGAAGAGAGGAAATAGGGGATTTTCACAGTTGATCGACAACAACGGCGGAGTCAATGCCGATCAGCAGTCGATCGAGGCGATGGGAGGGTCGATTGGGTCAGAGCCGACGACAGAGGGAATGACAACTATTGGAGGAGGCACAGTTGCTAATCGGAGCCTCTCACGGGCACAGTCGTCGGTTAGGGCGGCGGACGACAGCACAGACGACGGCAAGAGGCGTGGAGCTATGGGTTGCACCAGCGGAGAGGGGCCAGGAGGAGGCCGCTGGGTGTCGGACCCAATGAAGAAGACGGCGAGAGGTGCAGAGTGGTGAGGGGAGAGGTGGATTATGATACGGCAGAGAGAGAGAGGGGGAGGATAAAGGGAGATGGCCTGGCGGTTGGATTGAGGCGGTTGGATTGAGGTGGACGACGCCGATTTTTTTTTTTTTTTGATCTAGGTAGAAGGCGACGGTAACAGAGAAGAGAAAGACACAGAGAGAGGAAAGGGTGCAACTCAAGAAGGAAGAAAGATGAAATCATGATAAAAAACAGGGATCTGAGACCGTGAAGCTCTAATACCAAATTGATGCAAAACCAAAAAAAAATAATGAAGAAAAATTTTAAAAAAAAATAAAGCTCAATTCAATTATCTCAAATTTTCAATCAATTGTTCAGGTCTGCTTTTCTTCACACAGGTGGAGCCTTTAAATAGAGAAACAAAAATATAACCTAATAGAATTCTAATAGCTGACTTGAATCCTAACAGAACTCTTTTTACAGAGTCCTAACAAAATTAGAATTTTCAATAAAATAAAATAAAATAACCTAAATTAAGCACACAAAAATTAGAATTAAGATTTAGCGACGCTTTCTTCTGGAATACATGTGCAATCCCTAATTCCTATCAATATGCATATTGAAGATAAGGTTATTCAACCAGCAAGAGCATCAGTGCAATTCTAGATCTTGGAGTCCCCAGCTTTTTGACCGGCATCTATGCATCTATAAACATTTACAATGATGAGTTGCTAAGAAAGGGGGAAAATAAATCTAATATGACCATAAACAACAAGCTTATCCCAACTAGCTTGGTTAGTAATCTATCTTAGTTCATTTTTAACAAGAACTATGTCTTCCATCACCACTGCAGCTTTTCCAAATCCTTTCACACAATTTTTATAAGAGATCCAATCACTACAAAACACTGAAGTAACAAAACCTATGAGCTCTGGATTTGAACTAACTTGCCTTGGTATAATAATAGTGATCACTGTAGCAAAATACAGCTAATTAGCCAATAGGACGGGCAATGTGCGGATTTCTCATTACTATAGCAACTAGCAAACATTTGACTTCAGTTGGTTAGGCTTAATAACTACATCAAGCAGAGAAGGATCTTGTACTTCAATAAATGCAAGAAAGCTAAGAGCTTTTTCACCTACTGCATATGGCCACTCCTTTTTTAAACTACCCTCAAAAATTTTACATTGCAAGGTACACTAGAATGTGTGCATGAGACATGAGCATATACAGTTATGCACCATAAAAATACATGCCTCACCAATTCAGAGGTAGTTGCATTAACATAAAAGAGAGCTAAAAAAACATAGCAACAAATCGGTAAGGAAGAACTTTACCATGTTGCCGTTTTTTAAGTGATTTTCTGTTCCTCTCAATCGCCTCTTTCATCTCCAGCAAAGATCTCTACATGTGGAAAACAAAAACATCATATGTCACATTTTTATGTGAAATGCACAAGAACATCTACATGGGCAGGTGATAAAAATTGTGCACTCAGATTTTATGCAAGAAAAGCTACACTTGCAGTAAACCAGTGCATATATGCATAATATATACAAATATCCAATAAAGTTGAGGAAATCTAATACATTTTGTCAATGATAAAAACATATTTTCATCGCTATCATATAGCAAAAAAAATGTTTGTATCTAATATTATCAAATTTTGGTGTACCTGCAATTTCAACCACAATAAACCAGCAGTCACGTGGACATAATAAACAGCTAAACATGCAGATGCTGTTTCCATATAAGCATATAAATATATAGCCATCATGCAGGTGAGTCTCATTTAAGTAATTTGACAAGTCCAATCATAAGATCATGTAGATGCATACTTTATGTTTAATGAGAATCAAAAATTCTAAACAATAGTGAAACACTGACAATTCTGTGCCATGGTCTATCAAAATATTGCCCATTGTGGCAAGGTATGTACTGACCTGGCAGACCTTGCATGGAAACATGCAAATGTCATTCAGCTCTTAAACCAGACACAAAGCATAATATGCAACGCAATCTTGTTTATCACATTATATAGATAAAAGAAGTAAATATTTATGTACATATGGTGAATCTCAATTTTTTCTACTAAAGAAAAAACTTACAAGATGAGAATTAAGATCCTTCAATGCCTGACCATCCTCCCATGTCTCAGAAATAACAGTCCCAGCTCTGCAGTTTAAAAGAGAGCAAATTGTTTTTTTTTTTTTTCAAGAAAAATCAGGGCCAAGTGAGCACGTCATAAAACAAGAAAATGGAATATGATCACCATAAAATCCTCCATGATGCACATGGATGCTGGGGCCATAAAATTGACAAAAGGATGGCTGTTGAAGGAATTCCCAAAATTCAAATACAGTGATACAGGTTTATATATTTACATAAAAGGGCACATGTATACTCAAAATATGTTTGGTTATGTATGCCCATTATATGCACTGATATCTAACAAAACTAATGACTTGTTTGCTTTCAAACTCATTATTTATATCTGGTTACAGTCAAAAATGTAAAAGCAAAAAATATAAAACTTAATTGCAACCATGCGATCCAGTTATTTAATAGGTTCAACTAAATTAAACTGGAGCATAACAAGATAACATCATAACATGTTCATTATAAACCAACACTGGCATTAGCTCAAGAACTAGATCAGTGATGGTTGTCAGTTCCATTACTAATTTGAAATATGCCTTGCTATGAAGCACGTCTCAAGAATTGAATGGCATTCTCTTTTACAATCATCATTCCAGATAACAAATTTAGATTGGTAACGGATAATATAATTCACAACCTAATGCCACCAGACAACATATGACACATGCTAGAGATGGGTCAAAAAATATGTCATGGACAAATGAGGTTAACAGATCATTTATAAGCTTCTGCAAGTGTGGAATTAGCACATGAATGATGGGTGTTTTATGTGCTGCCAGGTGTTTGTCACTAAATAGATTGCATCCAAATGCATTGGCTCAGGGAGAAAATGAGTTTAAAACAGTGGAAGACCTTCAGAATTTAGAATGTGAACCTCGTAAAGAGAATTATGCTCATGAACAGGATTAGTGAAAAATGACAGACAAACCAATATTATTGTAAAGTTCAAAAGTTGGAATATTGTAGAACAAGTGAAATGATATATTAGTCTAAACGAGCATGATTTATGTCATCTAGCAAGATGAGCTAGTAATCAAGTATCTGACCTTGGAGAACTGAGAGAAATATGCTTCCTAGTTGCTTTTAAGTTAATCAGTGTATGCCAAAAATGAAATAAAATGTTCTCAACATTGGTCAAAGCAGATCTGGTAGATCATTTGGCAAATTAATGGTGGCATGCCTTATTGAGAAATGTCTTTAATTATTAATAGATATCGTGCTGGCTTATTCCCTGCATCCACATATAGATCTCATGTAACTTTACAAGATTAACATAGCATTTATGGAGGGACTACATAAATCATCCTACAACCTCAAACAACCTAGTTTACATGACCAGCAAAATCAATATAAGGATTTGGTTAATTTCAGCAAGATTGATGTTGATGGTTTTCCTGTAAACTCAGATGTTTCCTGGACTCAGCTCTTACTTGTTGCTAACCATCCATTTGCTTTGGAATGTGAGTATACATACGAGACCTTCTCAATGAGGTGGCCGATGGAGTGAAAAATCACTCAGCTTCTCAGCACTTTTTCAAATTTTCATTTTCCCATCCAGATTATTAAATACTTGTCATAGCCTTGAGAGGGGACCTCTCACTGAAGATTTTTTTTTTTTTTGTTTGTACCCCTTCATAAGGGCTTTGGGGGGTTGGTTCTTTTCTTTTCCTAACTTTCTTGAGTTTTTACATTCTGTTTTTTTGGGGTGTAAACCATATTTCTATTGACTGTTAATGAAATTTGCCACCCTCAATATCCATCTTGCATGTTACAACATCTGGATAATTTTGACAACATTTCCAATCTGATAATCTTCATGAACAGTATTCTTTATAATTATTCCAGCTAAAACACTTTCTGCTGTAAATGCTCAGAATGATCTTTTATATGATGGTTTCAAGCATGCTTGGCTTCCCAATCAAATCAAAGCATTGCTTTTATTAATGAGATAGAGAGACAGAGAGAGAGAGAGGGAGGAAGACCGGAACTTAAAAAAAAAGTTCATTGTGCTAGTACCAGAGCCCGGATTGGTCAGCCGGCAGTACGGTTCCGTACGCTTCATGCTGTTCCATACCAAGCCTGAACTGATGCCAGAGAGATGCAAAGGGAGAATGGGAGAGAGAGAGAGAGGGAGAAAGAGGGAGAGATGGCCTCTAGAGGCCGAGAGAGGGGGAGAGAGGGGGAGGGAGAAAGAGGGAGAGAGGGCCTCTACAGGCTGTCGGAAGGCGGCCGAGCTCTTTGTCCCACTGCTGAGCTCAACCGAACCTAGAGGAGGGCGGAGAGAGGGAAAAAGAGAGAGGGAGAGGCCCCAGGAGGCCGCCAATGCCGCTGCGTCTCCGCCATGCCAGTTAAGGCTGGAGGATGAGCCTCTACCAATCGAAACAGAGGCTTTGGCCCCCAATTCATATTTTTTTGGGTTTTTTGCGTGAAGTCGGCAACTGTGCTACCGACTTCAACTGACCAAAAATAGAAAAAATAGTAAAGTCCGCAACACAATCTCCAACTTCACATGATAAACCCCCAAAAAAAGAAAAAAAGAAAAAAAAACTATGATCGAGAGAAGGACGAAGCCCCTCCTCTAGCCGACATCATAGTGATGCAGCGGCATCACCAGCCCTCCAATGGACTCTTCTCCCTCCCCTTCCCTCACTTCGCCCTCCTTTGAGTTCAACCAAGCTTGACAGTGGCGCAACAAGCTTGGCTACCCTCTAATGGCCTCCAAAGGCCCTCTCTCCCTTTTATCCCTCTGCCTCATCCTCTCCTTGCCTCCCTCTCTTCCTTTATTTCCTTCTCCCTCTCCCCCTCTTCGCCAGTTTCTCATTTCGAAGGTTGGAATCATCCCAATCGGCCACCAGTATGGTTTAGCACACCCCAAACTGGGTGATTGGGATGGTTCAGCAAACCATGCTTGAAACATTCCAGAGCTGCCCTTAAGCCGCTTATTTATTGAAAAGCGATCATAGAATTATATAATACATTTAATGTACAACAAAAATAGAAGAAAGGTACAAAATACCCAATGGGCAAGCACAAAACAGAACAATGATGCAATAACTTCAACACAATTACCACTGATTTCAAAATCGATAACAATTCCTACTCATCCAAATAGAAAGTGAAGCAGGTGTATGAGTACGGGAAAAAAAAAAAAAATCATCTCGTAATGGCCTTAATATTTTCTTGCATTAACAAGACTTCAGAATCTCCCGCCATGAAGCAATGCAAAATTACTTTCAAAACTAAATCAAACTTTCCTTCATACGGAACTATATCCAGAATATAATGTTGACAATACAGGTGTGGTATAGGACAAGAAGAGTTGGACTACAGAAAATAACAACATGAATTCCAAGTGATATGTACACTACTCAAAAAAGTTTGAAATTGTTTCTTCATCATCAATCAAAAAAGAGCAACCCTCATTCCAAAATCATCATTAATCAAAACAAAGGTTCAAAGTCATAGTCGAGCTACCAGTATATGCTAGGAGCCATATTAGTATGGTACTGTACCAAAACTTGGGGCGCATTGCCATTCCAAAGTGTACTAAATACCTTTTATTCATTTTTCTTATCATTCTTTAGGGCATAAAGTCAGTTTAGATGAGGTTTTAGTTCTCTTTGTTCTTTTATTGTTATTTCTTCCAAGATCTGCTATATTGGTACCTTACTCGTACAGCAAGGTATGATATAGCCTTTGTACTGACACAGGCAAGGTTTTAAATACCATGATACAGGGTTGTTTCGGTTTTTCCATAGAATGAGATGCCCCATGTAGCCAAACTTGGATTGGTGGATGTTCCTATCTTGTCCTGATTCATTTCTCCACTCATCTCATCCCAACACTCAAGACACTACCTTGTACACTCAAGAAGGTGGGATGCCCCACCATTCCACTGATATTTAAGACCTTGGATATGAGGTTGAAGATCCTTTTATCATACTCAACCATTACGCTACTTGAAATTGGATAGTTGAAAGGCAGTGCAACACAAACCAATCATAACCATTTGGTTCCACCCAATACAAGCTGATTCGGCTCCTGCACTAAATTAAACCTCAACACTATGCTAGTACCTTATTGATATGGTACAATACACTCGGTATGGTCGGTATGACAAATCATGTTTTCTTTCTTTCTTTTCCCTCTTTCTCACTTCTCTATGCCTCCTCGCCTCTCCTTGTTCCCCAGTGAAAAAAGGGACTAGGTGCCTTTTCTACACATCGTAGTTAATATTAACCAATACCAATTGGTGTCAATCCACATCCTGCTTGGTACTGGTTGGTTCCAACCACTACCAACTAGGACAACTCATACAAAGGGCATTGGTTCTCAAGTGTGTCATAGTCCCAAGACCCAAGTAGTCAACATCTTGATCCATGATGCCCCATACAATTTAGTATTGCCTAAGACTTGATCACAACTCAAACTAAGTTGCAATAGCTCATGTCAAAGGCAAAATAACTCTGTTCAAGACAAGTTAGTAAAATGGCAAGAGAGGTTGTATCTCTTTAAAGACTTAATATTACTCGTAAACTATCTCACAAAAATTTGTCCCATACTCTAAGGAAATTTGTAACCCACTTCCAAGTCCTCCCCTAGCCTTCTATGGTAGATGATAAAGCCTAAGAAAAGATGATCTCACAAAAATTATCTATACCCACGACCAAGATACGCCATACCATATTCAACTGGATAGTACAGGGGTGTACCGTACCACTTAGTACCAAACTGAGCGGTACAAGGATGTACCATAACATGCTGGTTCAGAGTACGGGTATGGGGTATGGAGGTGTATGGACACTCAGCAATGTTTTCAATACCGGCCCGAACCGGCCGGTACACCTCGTATCAAGCCAGACCGGCAGAGAACCGGGACGGTTCAGTTGGAAAAACCGGTACACTAGAGGAGGGCGAGGGAAGAGAAAGAAAGAGGAAGAGAGGAGGGTAGGGAGACATGGAACGACGCCGCCGGTGGCCGACGGTAGCCTATTGAGGCCGCTGAAGGGCCGCTGAGGCCTTCGCAGCTTGACGTCGCCCAATAGAGCACCAAATCAAGCAAGAAAGAGAGAGAGAAAGAGAGGATCGACGCACCGAAGGGAGACGCAACTGGCAAAGGGGCTACCGAACTCTACCGAGTGGCTGCCATATTAAAGGATTTTTCTCAGGAAAATTTATCTTATATGGAAACTACAAATCATGAGTTGTTAGCATGAACCAAATTAAAAGTAAATCACAACTGTAACCAAAAAGCTCATCCAACTTGATCAAATGATGGTATTTTTCAATATTCAAGTAGATCATTTGGTTATCTTCCTTGGCCTCTATGTAAAAAAACAAGGTCGAGGCTAAGCCGTAAGAAATGATAAGATGATTGAAGCAAACACTAACCGTGAAAACCACAAACAAAAACAGAACAGACAAAGTAATAAAGTTGTTTTACCAGAACAATAATCATGAATTTTAACTGCCTTCAGTGAATTCACATGTTCAAAAATCTAATTCTATTCCTACTCTAATCATGAAGCTGGGATTTATTCAAAACTGGAAGGTTGTAGGACACAATTTTTACCATACATAAAACTTTAAGAAAATATTCCATCTTGATTACACCAATAATATTCCATCTTGATATCAATTTGATGAAAACTCCAAAAGGAAAAACAAATAATTTTAAAAAGGAGACAAATTTTGTTGAACTACAGTAAATTATTATAAGTTTGCAGGGGATAAACGTAGCAATGCTAATATCCTGCCTTAGAAAGACAAAAACTAAGTTTCATTTGAATATTGCTTTAAATTCTCCTGTCCACATCTGTTGTCTTGTTTTCCCTGATTAAAAAGCAAGCCTTGATAATCTACCTGATAACACCAACATTCCCAAGCCTCAAAGATTCTTGCCGTATCTTCATCCTTGCTTCCTGCCTTTCAGCTTTCGAAACAGATATCAGCAAATCGGATAGCACTTTCATCCGCTGCATCAAATAACAGAACCATTGCAACATGAGTTACATGAAGGATTGCATCAGTAATCTGATAGACCAATTCTGAATTGGAAATATTATTTTTTCTGGGTTAAATAAATTAAATTAATATATAGCATATCTGACAAATATTGTCTTTGAACAAGTGAAAAAAATAAAATAAAACATAACACCAAGATAATTTGTCGTATTATCTGTACCAAACTATGTGATCAGATGATGGAAAAGACAGGCATTTGTCACATCAGATGGTACGGTAAAGAATCCTAAATATCATAGAAAAGCACTAACAAAATACACTGTCAGGTATGAAGAACGAATATGTTTTCTCATTACACGCATATGTAATCTGTTTCAGTGTTTATTCTAAGACAAGCATCCAATGATGCTACAAGTTTGTCACATAAATAGGGCAATGTGAATAAGCAATTTCATTCCAAAATGAATTGCCTTCAGTAATTTCTACTGCAAGTCCCTCCTACCATAACCATTGAATTAGTTGAAGTGTTGAACAGTTCTTTGAATGGTAGCTGCCACATTTTAAGACTACAAAAACATAAAGCTATGATCAAATTGCCAAGTGTTGAGCCCTCATCGATGGTGACCTAGCAGAATACATGCACTGCTGAGCAGTGCCAGTCATGTGCCAATGACATGCCAAGGCTCACAGCTCCATGTGGAAGATAAACCTGTGTAGTGCATGCCTGTCTGCCTGTGTGTGCCCAACAGGAATGCACTTGCATGGACCCATACAAAACAACATGGACCGAATCCCATGATACATAGAGGTACATAACCCTGTACCCCTATTATTGTCACATCTAGACCTTAATTTTGTCATGTAAGTCGCTCAAAGATCCATTGGATCTTCACAATGCCTGCTTGTTTTACTTAAACCAACCTTAAAAAACACATGCCACCTTAATTTGATAGGAATGCCCATCAGCTTGATATTATGTTAAACATGTGGTTTTGAAAGCTTCATGTAACAAAATCAAAGAAGAAATGATGAAAGAAACCAAGGATAAAGAATATTTAGAGCAGGTTCACTGCTTCTGTCAGGTGGATTAATGCGTTTAATTTGCATATCAAGCTAATACCAGTATCCACCACTGAAAACAGATAAGATACAGTTGAAAGGCATGGGTACCATAGAATCCCCAATTCAGTTCCTGTGTGGATCACTAAAACCTACTTAGTAGAGGAAAACAAAAGGAAATGAGCTTTCAAACCCAAAACTTAACTTATTTCAACAATAAAAACAACAGATCCTTGTTAAACTTTGACTACTTAACCAGTTATCTAATTGGACTGACTTCAGTAGCTAGTAAATACAAATGTTAGAAGTAATTCAACGGAAGAGGCTCCAAGAATTCACAGAGGGACTGGGATCTAAAAGACTTCTGCATTAAATCCATACTTTCCTACAATAGCAATTACGAAGGAATTAAGACCCATGATCGACTTACGTTCTCTTTAATATCTGGACTTCTTTTGACCTTTAAATACTGTCCTAATTTGACTTGGACTCCTCAAAATGATCTGCTCAAAATAGGAAACAGCATGACCATAACCCCTAACAAGATCTAAAGATGGATTTTGAGGGAAACCATAAGAAATATTTTATGGTTTTCTACCAAATAAAGTCCTGCACTAGAAAAGTGCCACTCCATGCCCGTTGTGTCATAATATGCCAGGCTGGTGCCGACATGGGCGTGCATGTGTTCTGCAATACCCTGTATGGAAATAAGCAAGTAATGAGATTTTGTTTTTGCATAACACACCACGTGTCAACTCTGCATCGCATGGAATGACATGCCATGCCACGCCAACAGCACTTGAATCAGAAATAGCTTCAAAGAATGGTAGCATTTTAGGCTAAGTATAGAAGGGCCATTACCCAGTTGTAGTCCTAGCAATCCAAAATCCACAGAGGGGCTGACTAGGGACAGACATAACGTTTGGTATTATTTTTTGCACAAACTGGCTGCCTGAAGACCCAAGCACATGCCATTGCGCTTGTCAAGCCAAGCCTTTTACCACTGCAGCAAGCATATGGCTGCTCATTTTAGGCTAAGTATATGATAAGAAAACCCTATTAACTAGGCCAGGCAGAAGAGAAGATGAGTGAGTAGCCCAGAAGCCAAAAAATATAAAGAAACTTGGCACATGACCTTCATGCATTAATTACACTAGATTGTAAAAAATACACAGGGTAGAATAGTTTTAGTGAAAGCTGGAAAGGTTAACGAAAACTGGTATACCAAAGAGTTCTTAGAAATTAATAACTTCTAACAAGATATTGCACTTTGTAGGTATCCATATGTATTTACTTATATCAGTAAAGAAAGCACTAGAAAAGATGCATAGATGGAAAGTGTCATGAAAAGATTCTAGAAAAATAGAAGCATATCATATTACACCATATGCTCAACTAAATCAAATAAACCTATAAAAGAACATTTGTGATTAGGAAAGCCCAAATGGTTCCATCTGTTTATCAAAGGCAACAATAGTTTTCGTGACTAGTGGATATGGTATATTCCAATTCCCACCTAGTAAGAGTTTTACAGATGAAAATACAACTATGGGAACAATTGATCTCTTTACATGATGAAAAAAATCAATTTGTTCATGGGCCAAGATTAAGTTCATATTAGTTCGCTTGCCACCCTCCAATTGATTATCATCAAGCAACTTGGAGTGGGCTCATGTTCTTTCTTTTTTTTCTTTTCTTTTCTCTTTTTTTTTTTTGTTTTTTTGGAGGTGGGGGGTGGCATGTTCTATAATAATGATCATTAAAGATGTCCATGCGCCTAGACTGTCAAATTAAGACTACCGAAAGTGGCCAAACGTGGTTTGTTCTATGAACAAGCTTATAGTACCATTAATATTGGCCCTTAAAAACCTGTATCAACATGGATAACAACAAATCGAGCCCCAACTGACCTGTATTGAGCACTCATGAGGCAAACCATTTTGGATATGGTTTAAAAGGATTTTATGGCATGTTTTCCACCATTTCAAAGTGGGAACAAGCACAAGAAGAAACTAAAGCCCCTTCGGATGCAATTTCCACATGATTGGAGCAACAATCATGGGTCTTTAATATAGAAAAGCATTCTATCTTGGCAAATTCCTCCTTTGACCCTTTTTAAGATTATTTTGAAAAATCTATAGATTATCTAGTGCAACCATGCAATGACTGAGGCAGTACCATCCCACTGTTACTACACCATTCCGTAGAGAGAACAATTGGTGGGGTGGGCATGGGACACTGGTTTGAGCATGAATCAGGACATCCCACCTGACTCACTTGGAAACTGTCGAGATAGGCAAGTGCCGTTTGAGATCCAACCAGCCCCTTTGTTTTGAAAAAAGAGAGGCATTTCCAACCTCCCCTACTCCACCTTTTTCTCCTGTCTTCATTCACAAAAGGCCCTTAGGCTCAGAGACAGAAAAAGAAAGAGGAGGGAAAAAGGAAAGAAAGGAGGAACACTAGCCCAAATCCAGCCTGCCCTCACTAAGATGGTCTCCTCGACAACAAGAATCTTGCACATCTAGTAAGGTCCTTCATTCCCTTTTCTATCATTAATCCATGCCAAAATTCATAAAAGACAAAAAAAATTTAAAAATTAAAAAACAAAAACGTGTCCTAGAATGGTATTAGGACACCAAATAACCGAAGAGTCAGGACAATAATATCTTAGTACCATACCAACCAAAGATTAGATAGGTATGGTGGTCAATACCGTGATGTAAACTGTTAGTTAATGTTTAACTGAAAATATATTGTGGGGATTTTGTTGTTGGTGGATCTAATGATCCTTGATTACTAGGTTCATGCCCTAGAACATAAAATGGAGCCAAAATCAAGGAAAATTGGCAGAAAGTTGCGAGTTGTGTTCCAGACATCTTTTTGATGCATAATATTTTAAGCCTAAGATGTCAATTAAATTGTTAATTTTAATTCAATAATTTCATATAAATGCAAATGGCATGATTAATCAAACTGAAAATATAAAAATCATTAATTCAATTAAAGTCATGTGCTGCAAGAAAACGGTTTCCTTCATTAAATTGAAAACATAACATTAATTAATTTAATGGTGTCCAGCATTCCAGCTGCATTTCAATTTTTAATTTTGCATATGTTCACAATGCATTTTTAGGTGCATGTTTTGTAATGCTTTGTTATAAACTAGCAACACAAAACTTAGCACATACCAAAAACCATGACTATGTCACTGAAGTCGACATTCCTACCACATTTCTTGCAGAACAACATGAAGACAATAAAACATAAGAAAAATGCAAAAAAAAAAAAAAAAAAAAAACAGGCCAAATAAGCCATAGCAGGGTTGTATCACTTGTCTCTAAGCATGTCAACATACTCCTTGTCAGCACGCAGCATGATATAACACATACTGTAGCCACCTTTGGTGGATATGGGTTCAATATTCGACATTTCAAACCATGACCATGAAAGCCATCTGCAACGTGAATATATGCCCAAAGAGCTGGTAGACTCACATGGTTATAATGATGATTTGATCCCAATGAGTAGTTGTAGTTAATAGAGTATTTAATGTATCTTCTCTGCATAAATCTTACTAGGTGCAGATTTGTGTTACTAATCAAGTAGTTTCTTGACAGTTTACCATAATTGTTTGTTAGGATTGGCATCATTGGTAAGTAATAATAGGCCTAGTGGAGATTAAAGCAAATGCATTATGGGCGATTGTTATTATTCTTGGAAATAGACTAGGAAAAAGTATGCAACTAGATGTGAATTTAAGCAATGGTAAGGTATTAACGAAGAATCAATTCAAAAGAATCAAATAATGGCCACATTGCATGTACAGCTCAGTACCTAACTCTACTAGCAGGGAATCAGCACCTAAAAAGCCCCCAAGAAAAAAGTATTGGTGAACCATCTCATACCAATCCCATACCACTTGGTACTAAGATTTAAAGTACTCATATACCTTTTTTTGTTTCAAGACTAGCTGGTCACCATGCTAGCACATACCTATACCATATATGCTGAAAAATGAGGGTACCATACTTGACTAAAAGATTTAAATCCTTCTTCAAACATATTTGCCACCTAGGGAGTTATGGAAGAGCATGCTAGAGAATGAGAAGGAAATCCAACAAAAAACTCTTAAGACCAATATGACTTTATGCAACCAAAAATCAAGACATTTCACCAGAAAGATTTGGAAAGAAAGAAATTTGCATGTCATATTCACGAAAGCATCAAAAGGTCAACCGTATCTCAAAAGGTCAACCACTGAGGCTATCATCTTGTCTAGGACTATAGTAAAAAGAATTTTTAAAGAAGAAAGGATCCTATGAATTATGTTTACTAACACAAGATGCAGATCATTTCTCCTTTCTAATTATTTCCATCATGCCAAGACAAGTCAAGCGACAAATATGGCATCGATAGCAATGCTGGTTTCTTCTGCCTTGCTTGTTCTTTGCATTTTTAACTATTACTCTTGCAATCTATTACCTAATCCTAAAGGACAGATATGGATGTACAGGTAAACATGTAAGTGCCGTAATAATCAAAATTGAGGCAAGGAAAAAAGATATTGATACTGCTATATGTTTGATGCCAAATAAATACTAGCATGGCAAACAGTTTGTCCCACTATGCCATGTGTATCAGTCAGTGCCCATCCATATTGCTTGCCACCAGTTAGATATGAACCAACATTGATTGACATGGAACAAGAAAAGTTTTCATTTCCATGCTTTTGTCCATTTAATTTGACCACTTTTGAGTATAAATTCTCATTTGAAGACCTAATTTTTGAATCATACACGTCCAGAACATGTCACTCTACAACAGACTGAAGTGCAAGAAAAAAAGAAAAAAAAATCACCTTCCGTTCCTTAATAAAGAAAGTTAAGCTATGATCACTTCATGTACATATCGTTGATCTAGAAGAGATGTCCATTTGTTTGTGTTCATGTTGTTAATGATTACAAAATAGAAAGAAGAATCCGAAAGAAAAGAACAAGAGGTTAAATGGGTATGGACATTAAAAAGAAAAAAAGAAATTGGTTAAAGAGGTGTATGTGTCATATGCTCATTTGAATAAACTATTATCTAATGATGTATTATTTATTCATTTTCAAATGTTTTATAGGTGGCACCAGAAACATCATATGAATAAGGCTTGTTCAACCAGCTTCTTACTTAGTATTAATTGTCTAGGTGAGGTGTTGCTTGCTAATTGCTATAGTATCTTATGATTTATACATATGCATAGTGTTTTCATTTTTATTAGTTGTTCTGTAAGTTATTAGTTAGTATTTAAGCATCTTTATTTTGTTCTTAAATGCATCAATGGTTGCATTGCAAAGTAGGTTACTCCATATTATGCCGGAACATGTTAGACAGCAATTGCACACTAACACACTTATGAGGCTCAGTGGTTCAAGGATCTTATGAATTAGTTTAAATATATGTTTAGAACTTAGACAAAGTAACCCAATATTGCATATCATGCATGCTTAAGCCATGAAATGCGCTGGACTGCATACTCATCTGGGATGCATGTCAGTACAATATGCATGAATTATATACTGTCTCAACCCATGACTGGCATTGTTATGTCAGAAGATCCTTAAGGTATCAAGAACATATATGAGCAAGCAATAACAAGGACAATAATGGTAGCAAGATTGGCAAGTACTAAGCTCTGGGGGACAACACCAGGCACTGGCCTTAAGCTTTACATATAGCACACTTGTCATGAATGACCCTAATAACTAAGATGAGGCCCCATCGTCAATCTTATCCACAGATAATTCGTATCAAAAGTGAATAAAACAAGAATTAATTCAGATCCTGGAGGAAGTTTAGAAGATGGAAGTCTAATATTCGAATGACCCAGAACATATGGGACCAACATTTCAATGAAGCTTCAGAAAATACTAAAAACTAACAGGTACCTGAAAACAGCTCTTCTTAACAAGAACCATATGGCATTGGAATAAATAAGATGATAGGCAAGGATATTTGAAGTCAAATGTGGAGTGGATCAATATAAAGATGCAATTATAGTCAAGACTTGGGACTGGCAGCGGCGGAATTAGTGATACATGGTTAAGTTATTGAAAAGCATTGTCCAACTCTGGATGTGAAGCTGAATCATGACTGCTATGAGGTTACTTTTCCTGGGCTTCATAGTTCATACCAACCAGTTCTATGGTATCTAGCACATATAATATAAACTTTTTGAAATTCAACAGCTGGACTTGCAATGTATGATAAGAATAATATACATCATAATTACAATTAGTTTAGATGAAATACAACCTTAATATTCATCTGCTGGTCACGCTCTTTAAGATCTTTCATTTCCTGTGAATATCAAGAAGACAGACGCAACTAAGTCACAAAAGCCAATCATCTAGACTTTAATAGAATTTGGAATCAAAAAATTACTACCTTTTCCAACTGACAGTTAAGTTGCTGATAATCTGCTGCTTCCTGGCATGATTTACTTAGCTCCTCCTCCAACGATGCAATCTTCCTATGTAACAATGATACCTCATCCTGTTCAGCCAACACGAGATTATTACGTTAAAAAAGTAAATTAAACATGGCAAAGTAAAGAGAACAAGCAGAAAATGAACCTCAAGTACAAAATCAATAGTATACAATAGAAGGATTTTAAATCAATTGTATACCAATAGAAGAAGGATTTTTACATACACATGAAAGTATATGTGCAGTTGCATTCACAACAAAACAATCAGATGTCCAAGATGGTTGATCTGATTTGAAAAACCACTCATATGTGCTGTACTTATTCCGAATGGTAATGATTTTTTTTATTGTTATTATCCCTATTGCTTTGAAGTGGAATGTCTTCCTCAGAGTAACATTAGCACCAATGGTGCATGTAATGCATTATGAAAACAAAGAGCCCATGTCATTAGATGTTCTATGATACCAGTCAAAACTATGAAGTAATTACTATCAGGTGGGCATTACTTGGTTATGATTTTAGGTTTGGTTATGTAAAACATATAAATAATCATACAATGCACAATGGTATGCATGTATTCCAGGATGCAAGGTGCATGCATGCATGCACTGATACATATTAAGACATGTACAAGACATAAAATCAATATGCATACATATGCAAGGATGCACATTCAAAAATATAAAAAAACATACAAGTTCATATAATTATATAGAAAATATATAAACAAATGCATTATCTACAGCAACCTAAAAAAACAATGACAAGAGTCTGACATGTTACATAAACAAATATCAAAATTACAAAAATCTTGTAACTACTTAAGATACAAGGACGTAGCAAGATAGAGTACCTGTGAAGTAGCCCTCTCATCATGGCCAAGGTGTACTCTCGACCAATTTTCCTGTCAAAAAAAGATATATATTGCCAATGCTACTTATTGCAGGGTGCCCATGTATACAGTGACAACAGAAAAAAAAAAAATAGAAAAATTAAACAAGAACTGAGAAGGATAATAGAGTCAATTTTATTTCCTTTTTTTAATGCAAGCAGCTAAGTGTCAATAGGATCACATGGTATAAAAGTGCTAATATTATATTCCTTTTCTTTCAATGATTGGCCTAAGCCCCCACTTTATTTGTCTTAGTTCTATAATTTCTCACAGTTGAATATGGAGAAAAGGGCCCAGACAATCATCAGCATTTGATTTATCCGCTTGATGATGGAACATGATTTTGTAATGGATGCTATTCAATATTTGTTATGAAAATGGTTATATAGTGGTTAAAATTCACAAGTATAAAGAGAGAGGTGTAAACTAGGTGTTATGAAAAGGCGTAAGCCTTATATTGCAAGATGTAAGCTTAACAAATTGCCATAAAGGCTTGCCCTTGGAGGAGGTCCTGGGTTCGAATCCTAGGTATTGCTCAAAAAAAGATGTAAGCTTCAGATATTTTTATAGAAAATAAAGAAACTGCATACTATTGCTGTCCCAGATTAGTTCCTTTGCCATAAGTGATAAATATTCCAAATGTGAATAAACTCGGAGAACACATATCCAAAAGTCACCAGCTTTCAATTTCATCAAGATTTTTCTGAAAAGCTAACTCAAGCCTAGACTTGGCATTGCTCCATGCAGAAATCATGCAAAATTTAAAGGAAGGGCAAGCATTCCCTTCCATTTGTGGTTTTGAAATAGCCAAAACCTTAAAAAAGATGACCTCCATAAAAGCATAAATAGTGTGCCAGGCATGCACCACAAATAAGACTATGCCTTGCATGTATGCAATGCATACACCTCATTTTGTATATTTGTCATGCACCTCAAGGCACTTTCAAGAGCATAGTGTAAGGCAAGGACAAAAACCAAACAAGATTTTTTGTATCAATGGTTAAAATGATGATTTTGGTTGATATTTATGGCCATAACTTTGGTGGGGGCGTTAAAATAGATTAAGGCATCTATATTAGCAAATATGTCACAAAATGTCATGGCAAGCCTAGGGCAGAATCCAAGGCCTGCTTCCAAATTGTCCAGATTGTATCAGTTTAAACAACATGACCTGCAAAGTATTCTCTAAAAAATAAAATAAAATAAGTAATGTAAGTCTCCTTATATACTCTCTAAGTTTCATATAGGACACTCTCTTGCCTAAATTGCTTTGTAGAAGAATCCAACTCAAAGAAGACTGTTATCAAACTGGGGCCTGGGAGCCAGCAGTAGTATGTTGCAAACCCTGATAGACCATATTTTAATGTTAAAATCAATCCCACATTGATGGGATAGTTTATGTTGGTGAAGTAATCCACATGAACATATCAAAAGAATTTGCACCTCTTTTCATCTCCTTTACATTCTCATCCCGTAGTTTCCTTTCATAACCTGACTGTTGATTCCCATCAAAAGTTGAATTTAGTATGCCACAGTCTATGGCATATGTTGCCCCTATTGCTTCCCTTTCCCACCATATTGCCTGTTGCCCCTGCACAAGGTATCTTTATCCACTGCATGACACTGTTTCCTTGCATTAAACCCTTCCAAAGGTTACTTTTAGTTCCAGATTTTCAGAATTAACCCAATCAACATCAACATCCAAGCATGAAGTCAGCTATAGAGCATGACTAAGTTGAGAAGGTTCCATGGAAAGATTTTCCAACAATCTTAAATAGGAAGATGCAACAAATCCTACTATCATTACCCTTGGAACCAATGTCTCACCACTCTGGACTGAAGGCTCGCTATTGAAGAAGCATTACAGCAACCATCATTAGACATTTCAGTGCATCAAATTTGACAACATTGTCCATAACAAAATTTCTAGTCAAGTATAAAAATAGATTTGCTTGATCATTATTTGAAAGATTTATCCTATACACAAGTAAAAGACAGTAATTAGCAATCTTTCATTTATACAGACATAATGTTCAAAGGACTAGTACATAGTGACCATTAAATGGAACACTGCTTTAACAAATCAAACAAGTTGGTAGAATGGAGTTTAATGGCCAAATGCATCACAGGAATACAGCATAAGTGAAATTTTGTAGCTCCTTCTGGGAGGCTCCATTTAATTTACAAGAAAATAAAACGAAATAAAAATTCAACAGAAGAAAAGAACAGAAAGAGTATTGAAAATTTCTCATGATTAGTAAGAAAATTGTAGAAAAAAGCCAAAGCAAAACGAATGCCCATCTAATATGTTCTGCCAAAATTGCTAGCTTATTGAGAGGTCCCTTGGAGAAAATTTTGGCCCTTCTTTTAAATTTTTTCTCCTTTTTTCAGTGCAAACAAGAAGAAGATTCCTTCCTAACTAATTTTCTTTTCTTTTACTTTCTCAACAACCAAAAAGGGTTGTTAACAAGTATTGGGGGGGGGGATCAATGAATTACGACAGTCTTTTCTTATATGATAAATCATTAAAAAAAAAATTATTGACAGAATGGTGTCTATCAGACCAAACATTTGCATCATCAACAAGGAAGCCATAAAATACTAAGCAAAAGAATGTGATCCATGAGAATCTGAGTTCAGAAGTGTCTCAAAATGCATACCTTGAGTGACAACTTCTCAAGCTGTCCATTAGATGAAACTATTGGCGAATTTGATAAGGATCGTATTTGATCAGTAGCCTTCGAGCCACGCCCTCTGCCTGCTACAGCACGACCCCTACCACGACCATGCCTTTTCCTATTTGAGTCATCCGAGCTTGGTCTGATGTCAATGGAATCTGTAGCCTTTGCTCTTTCATCAGTTGCTCCCTGAAAAATCCTCATTATTAATTTTTACTGAAACTAAGCAAAAAAATAGATAATAGCATCTAAATTTAGCAAATAAAAACAAACTTATGGCAACAATTTATTAAGGCATACGCAGTTAGTGATAAAGGATCTTGGAGCCCACACAATAAGCAGGTGATATGTACTTGTGCATTTGTTACTACTCACTACAAATAAATCATGTCTCTTGTTCATCTTCTTTTTTCTCAAATTTACTTATGTCTTTCTGAAATGTTATCAAAGTGACATGAATTCTAACAAAATTTTAAAAAGTTAAGACAAAACAAATACCAAAAGACAAGGTGAACAATTAGAAATCCCACTACATAGTCAAAACAAACAAGGAGAAATCAGCAAATTCATAACTGACCTCAAAATTAAATCATTAAAAGTTTAGTATGAATGTTATAACTATTCATAATGCACCCTCCATGTTTAACACTTCATATTACTATTCATAATGCACCTTCTCTATTTAACACTCATACCAATGTCTATCGTAGTGCCCTAACCTGCCTAGTTCAAGATGTACGGACCCATACCAAGTTGGAATCCATATGAAAACACTTTTCGAACCAGAACAAACCCGGTACCAACCTATATCAATCCATATCGGCCAATATCACCCAAATTTGGGGTGCATACTACAACACATGGATTACCAAACTAACTTGAGCCAAATAGTTCGGCTCATACAAACCCATACAGAAATTGGCCCGAAATAGTTCAACCTCCCTCGACCCTCTTTGTTCACCTTCGAAAGCCCTTTCTTTTGCCATCGTTACTCATAATTGATTTTCCTAACAGATCACTCTAGGGTCTTATCCCCTTCCAGTTCTAACTTCTCCTTCCATTTTAAATTCTAATCAGTTTGCTCTTTCTTTTTTGAAGGAAAATCCTGATTTCGGACCAGGTTCGTTCAGATCTGATCAGATCAAGAGATATATTTCAAAAATTTTTCTCTTTGATCCAATCAGATCTTGATATGTTTCAGATCTGATTCTTATTATTTTAATAAATAAAATAAAATAAGATAAATTAAATCAAATTTAATTTACCTTGATTTGGGTAATCCTATTACCCTGTTGATGATCCTGTTGCAGCGGAAGGTTCTGGATCTAGCCACGCAAGCGCCTGGCCTCTACCGGTATCCACTCGGGTTGGATCTGGAGATCCTCTTCTTCTCTATCACATCTCCAAAAATTCAGATCTGGATCTGATCTGGAGGATCTTCAAAACTCTTTTGAAGATCAGCAGTCGTCCTTTGCAGCAGCGCAGCCTTCTTAGCTTTTGATCGCCTTTCTCTTGATCTGGATCGCACCAACCAAATCCAAAACTCCTTTTGGACGTGGAGAGGAGAGGGAGAAGGTTTGGCATGGAGGAGGAGAGAGGCAGCCTTGGGGTGTGGGAATTCAATTCTCTTTGAGTTGGGCGCAGGGTCTTATTTATAGACTAAGCTGTGATCCAACTCCTCTTCTTCCCAACCAATCACAACCCTTTGTGAAATCAGATCTAAATCTGATTGGTGGGAATAGAGTCCCCTGGATTCCTCCTTAGAGGGTGCCTAAGACCAGTCAAAGTTGGTTCTTAGGAGAACTCTAATTGGAATCCAAAAAGGAGATGGAGTCCTTGTCCAACAAGGACTCCTAGGCGCCTCCAACTTGGGCACACGCCAAGGGTGGCGTGCGCCCTCCTCCTTGCCAGGTTCTGGCAGGGGGACAGGCCCCCACCAGCTCTCCAATAGGTGCATGACATGTGGTCAAAAGTCAAAGTGTCAATGGTCAACATTTGACCAGTCAAAGGTAGACTTTTGACCAAAGTCAAAGAACAAGAAATGGCAGGTGACCAAAAATGGCAGGTAATGTCTTACAAAATAAGACAACCTTTTCTGACTTGGACAACCTCCAGTCAGACCATATGAAGGCCTCTGATTGAGCACAAACTCCTTTGGCTCAGTCAGGACAACTTATTTATGATAGTAAAAGAAGAACGTTAGGTTCAATCGAGTGCTAGCACGATTTTCTTGAACCTAATTGAATCTCATTCAGATCAATTGAACTAGATCAGTTCAATTGATGATCACCAGATTCAAACCCTTGTTTGTGTGACCCAGTTAGGTTCAGTTCTGTATGGTAATGGGATATGTCATGATCTCTATCATCGACATCATCGAAACTCCTTTCGATGGATCAGAACTCTTCTGATTCGAACAGCTAGAATGATCGATCATCTAAATCATTCTAATTGCTCCCAAAATCCACCAGTGACACCTAGCAGTATATGGTGGCAACCCATCAGAGCTGAATGCGAACCTCTTGGTGCAGCTACCTGTGTGATTAAGTTCTTCTATCTTGAGCCCCGATCAGATTAGGGTTAAGGTGAACTCGTCAAACCCTAGTCTCTGTCATATGATGTAATCATTCGATTCGAGTCCAATGTGAAAATCTAAATAGAAACTCTTTCTATTATTTCACTCTGCCATGGCCATGGGACTTCTGGACTTGATTCTCATGATCATCATAGGGCTGCTCCTCTACCACCGAGGTAGATAGATTCCATCTTGATGCATCCAGTTCCTACAATGAACATGCTATAGCCAACATACACCTCAGGGTTCCATATGGCTAGGAGACCGAGTAATGGTGTAGTCAAACTATAACACCCTCAAGGTGAACTGCCGATGCACCTCAGGTCAAAGAACCAGACACACTACTGCAGCATCGAGTCAGTCATTGACGAGAAGGTAGACTTCCTAATGACTACTCGAGGTGGTCACGCTCAGTGCCCTCGTTCTCTAACGAGTACCTGTACTCTCGCTCCGGTGTCTCCACACCGTAGACTCAAGACTCATCTACTAAAGAGAAGCGATTGTACACCAACCTTTCGGATCAATCACCATCCTCGTGATGATCCTATGGTCGGGAGCATTTTATGAGTTAATAATGATTATTCATGTCTTAAATTTTCAACTCTTGAAAATATGAATTATCATTACCATTAACTCAAAGGATGTATCACAGACACTAAATACACATATGTGATAGAAAATAACCCATTTTATTGATTATAGTCAAAATTATAATTTTGCCCCTAGAAGTGTATTACAAGTGTCAGCCAATTCTGGCTTCTAGGGCACATATATCTAACAATCTCCCACTTGTCCTAAAGCCAATTGGCTACAAGTCTAAGTCCCATCTTCTCAAGGTGGGCTTCGATCTTCTGCTGGCCCAACGGCTTTGTAAGTGGGTCTGCCACATTATCTGTGGAGTTGACTCTCTTGACCTCGACGTAACCCTTCTCGAGGTAATCGCGGATGAGGTGGTATCGCCGCTCAATGTGCTTGGATTTCTGGTGAGACCTCGGCTCCTTAGCAAGGGCTATGGCGCCATTGTTGTCGCAGTATAGAGGAATGGCATCTGATGGCATTACTCCAATTTCTGCAGCAAACTTCTTGTACCAGAATGCTTCCTTCGCAGCCTCTGATGCAGCGATATATTCTGCTTCCATGGTGGAATCTGCTATCACGTTTGCTTGGAACTCTTCCAGCTGACAGCACCACCATTGCACACAAACAGACTCCCAGATGTCGACTTTCGATCATCTATATCGGACATGAAATCCGAGTCTGTGTATCCCTGGACTTGGAGTTCTCCATTACCAAAGACCAACATCATATCCTTAGTTCTTCTCAAGTACTTAAGGATACATTTCACAGAAGTCCAGTGTTCTTCACCTGGATTTGACTGATATCTGCTTGTGACACTCACAGCATGGGCTATATCAGGTCGTGTACATAGCATGGCATACATGAGGCTCCCTATTGCAGAAGCATAAGGGATCTTGCTCATGCGTTCTATTTCCTCAGGTGTGCTAGGGCACATCTTCTTGGAAAGATGAATACCATGTCTGAAGGGTATTAATCCCCTCTTAGAGTTTTCCATACTAAACCTCTTTAGTACTTTCTCTATGTACATCTTCTGTGAAAGTCCTAGCATCCTATTCGGTCTATCCCTATAGACCTTAATTCCTAGAATAAAGGATGCTTCACCTAGGTCTTTCATGGAGAATTCCTTGGACAACCATATTTTGACTGATGTCAACATGGGAATATCATTCCCAATAAGGAGGATGTCATCCACGTACAATACGAGGAAGACAACAGCGCTCCCACTCCCACATGGTTCCTCTTCATTTTTGATGAAACCAAACTTTTTGATCACATCATTGAAATGAAACGAGTGTTCCAGCTCCGAGATGCTTGCTTAAGTCCATATATGGACCTTTGCAGCTTGCAAACCTTGTGATCAGTATCACTGGATGTGAAACCTAGCGGCTGTTCCATATAGATATCTTCCTCAAGATATCCATTTAAGAATGCCGTTTTCACGTCCATTTGCCATATTTCATAATCGAAATAGGCTGCAACGGCAAGCAATGTGCGGATGGATTTTAGCATAGCCACTGGGGAAAAGGTATCCTGATAGTCAATGCCTTCGCGTTGACTATAACCTTTTGCCACTAGTCTAGCCTTGAATGTCTCCACATTTCCATCTGCACCAATCTTTCTCTTGAAGATCCATTTACACCCAATAGGTACTATACCTTCTGGTGGATCTACCAAGGTCCAGACTTGGTTTGAGTGCATCGAGTCAATTTCTGACTGCATTGCCTCTAGCCATTTCTCGGAGTCGATATCTGATATCGCCTCGTTGTAGGTTTTGGGATCATCACCATGAGCACCATTACCTACGAGGAACATTTTCCTCTACTTCCTCTGAAATAATACCTAAGTATCTTTCAGGGGGGAAAACTCTTTCCGATCTACGAGGTGGAGGAGGTAGTGTTCTTATTGGCTCAACCTGATTTGGTTCCAATTGGTCCTTAGCTCGTTGTACTTGTGAGACTTTCTCATCAAGCTTAATCTGCTTTCCAATGCCGCTATCTTGAATAAACTATTTTTCAAGAAAGATGGCATGTCGACTCACAATCACATTGTGGTCTTCTGGAATGTAGAAATAGTATCCTAATGACTCTTTAGGATATCCTATGAATCGAGCTCTAAAGGACCTAAACTCTAACTTGTCCGCTTGTTGTCTTTTGACATGAGCCGGACAACCCCAAATTCTGAGATGACTCAGACTTGGTTTCTTACCGTGCCATATCTCATACGGTGTGGTAGGAACGGTTTTAGAGGGAACCCTATTCAGTAGATAAATTGAAGTTAACAATGAGTGTCCCCAAAGAAAATCAGGGAGGTCTGTGAAGCTCATCATGGATCGAACCATATCCAATAGAGTCCGATTTCTCCATTCTGAAACCCCGTTGAGTTGAGGTGTTCCTGGTGGAGTCCATTGAGAGACTATGCCATTTTTCTTGAGATAGTCTAGGAATTCCCGGCTAAGGTATTCACCTCCTCGATCTGATCGAAGAACCTTAATGGGTTTTTCCAGTTTGTTTTTCTACTTCATGTCTGAATTCTTTGAACTTTTCAAAAGCTTCAGACTTGTGTCTCATAAGATACACATACCCATACCTAGACAGATCATCGGTAAAGGTAATGAAGTAGACAAAATTGCCTCTAGCCGGCACATCAAATGGGCCGCACACATCAGTATGTACTAGGGCAAGGAGATCTGTGGCCCTCTCCCCATGTCCAACAAAAGGGAGTTTAGTCATTTTGCCTTGAAGACAAGATTCACAAGTTGGATATGACTCGAAAGTCAATGGACTCAATAGCCCATTTTTCTCCAATTTGTTGATCCTATCTTCTGCTATATGACCTAATCTCAGGTGCCATAGATATCTATCATTTGGACTATCCCTAGGTCGTTTGGCATTCACGTTTTGCTCGATAGTTAGAACAGGTACATCAATATGTAGCTGATAAAGACCATTAATAAGGAAACCATTTGCAATTTTATTTCTTTCATAAAGAATGTTACAATGGTCCTTAAAGAAGGTAATCACATAGCCTTCTTGTGCTAAGCATGAAACAGAAATCAAATTCCTGCTAGCTGCAGGCACATAATAACAGTCTTTCAAAACTAAGTCTAAACCAGATGGTAATCGAAGAGGGTATGTTCCCACGGCTACTGCAGCAACTCTTGCTCCATTACCGATGCGTAGGATCATGTCTCCATCCCTCAGCCTCCTGCTATCCTCAAGACCCTGCATGGAAGTGCACAGATGAGCACTAGAACCAGAGTCAAGCACCCAACTGGATGCAGAAGAAACCGTAAGGTTAGACTCAATAACGAGCATACCTCCAGAAGGACCTTCCTTCTTGTTCTTCAGGGTGGCCAGGTAAGTAGGGCAGTTCCGCTTCCAATGGCCGTCGCTGTTGCAATGGAAACACTTTCCTTTGACATCGGCCTTTTTCTTCGGCTCTGCCTTCTTCTTCTTTGATCCTTCCACCTTTTGCTTTTTCACAGACTTCTTTTTCTTTCCATAAGACTTTCTTTTGGAAGAAGTCCGTTCCATAGCAAGAACTGAGCCTTTAGAACCTTTCATAGAAAGCTCAGCGGTAACCAGCATATTCATTAATTCGGCCAAGGAATTTTGAAGTTTATGCATGTGGTAATTCATGATGAATTGCCCATATGCATCAGTCAAGGATTGCAGAATAATATCGTTCTGCAGGATCCAAGTCTAACTTCACACCGAGCTTCTCAAGCTCTTCCATGTCCTTGATCATTGTCAGACAGTGATCTTGGACTGACTGCCCATCACGCATCTTAGCCTTAAAAAGTCATTTCGTGACTTGATATTTGGCTGCGCGACTCTGTTCACCAAACATCTCCTGCAGGTGAGCCAACATTTGGCGAGCAGTCCCGATATCTTCATGTTGGCGCTGGAGCTCATCAGACATCGAGCCCAACATGTAATATCTGGCCTTATTATCTTCGTCTATCCATTTTTTCAGAGACGCTCTCTGTTCAAGTGGATGGACGGGCTGGTAAGGTGGGAGGGTCCTGGTCCAAATACATGGGTTAACTTCTCGGAACCCAAAACAATTTTGTAGTTCCTGAGCCAATCTTTATAATTGGGTCCAGTCAGTCTATGTGTGTCCAGGATACGTGCCAATGGGTTGGACGCAGACATTTTCCTGTAGAGAGTCAAAGATTCTAGTTAGATACTGTAATTTTGACTTGACCAATTTATTTAGGGATTTTATTTTTAAACAAATTAGCTCCCACTATTTTCTCGGATCCCTACACTCCCTCTGTAGAGATGCGAAAATCTCCATGATTAATGATTTCTAGTGGGTGGTGCGGTCTCACCAACTGACTCATCACCTCACCTAACAGTTATTGGTGATGGGTTAGCCAATGAGTGAACAACTCTTGTTCAATGATTCTCTAATCATGGTGCACCCAAACTTGGTCTCTAATTCATGAATCTCACCGTATCCAAAATATTGATCCACTCCTTAGTTAAGTCAGACCCACCATTTGCATAGACTGGGTTCCTAATTGAGTCTCTCACCGTATCCGAAATATTGAGCCCAACTCATCCTCCAGCCCATAGCATCCAATGCCTAATAGACATGGTTGCATCTTTCCCGGTGCAACTGAGCCACTGTATCCAGCCGAGAACAATCAACCCCGGGAAGGGCCCGCACATCTACAATGGTGGAAGACCTCAGACTTAATCTTTTCTTAGGGAGAATTGATTCAGGTCTCATTAAACTAGACTTGGTCTTAGTCATAACAATTATGACTAACCTAGTGGCATGGGTTAGCTCGGATTATTGACCACCTCAGATCAGAACTGTGTCAACAGATATGGCCAGGTAAGTGAGACCGGTGGAAGGAATATGCCATTAACTCGTACAAGAATGCATTCAGGTCGAGTAGCTTCCAATTAAAAACCAGTCGGTCGTATGTGCCAAACTTACCTTAGACACCAAATTGTTGAGTCAGAACCAATTGGGTTAGCCTACAATCCAGACTCTAACCTCTGAGCCTAATTAGGTCTTGCTTGATCGTGACTCGATCTTGACCCAGACTTAATCCTATTAGGCTGGTCAATTTAAGCATTGTTGATCCCATCTAACCAACTCTTGATTCGGTTTGATCAACCGCTTAGACCTAATTGAGCTACCCAAGTCCAAACCCAGTATTATGAATATGTCTTAGATCTGAAATTCTCAATTTTAGACCTAATTAATATTCCATAATCTTAATTTTTAATTAAATAAGGTTCATAAACAAAATATGCACAATAAATCCTAAGGTTTCAGGATCTAGGATTTTGCAGAAAGTAAGTTTTAGATTTCTGATTAAGGACGAACGCGCAGCACCTCTACACGTCATAAGAACACCCATTGGATGGGAGGAGAGAGCCTTTAAACCCTTCTTCGTTCTTATGACCGGACGGCTAAGAGGAATGCCTTAATCAGGAACATGCAATACTATAAACAAGTTTTAGATCTATATCATATATCTCATATACAAATTAAATCTAATCATGGCATATTTTGCATACATCTCATGTATCGAATCAATGCATGTTTTCAGATCTAAATTATCTCATATAATCTAAATTAGATTTAAATTGATTTTATCAAAATAAACTCTAATCTAGACAACTATGTAGAACTATTCTCAAAACTAGTCTAGACATACATCAATCATATCTCAATGATGTTAAAATTAAATAATTTTTTATTTACTTATTTTTCAGATATTATTATAATAATTATAATATTAAAAAATAATAAATAAATAGATCTAAAATATGATTTAATCAAATTAAATTGAAGACATGCAAGACTATTCTATAGAACTATTCTATTTTAGAACTAGTCATGCATATTTTCTAATCTTAGATTCAAATCATTTAATTTTAATTTTTCTGATTTCAAATCTGATCACATCTCATGTGACATCTAAAATTATTTATTTTCTGATTAGAATAAATTTAAAATCAGATCTAAACACTTTAGAATGTTGGCTCTGATACCAGTTGAAGGAAAATTCTGATTTTCCGGATCAGATTCGTTCGGATCTGATCGGATCAAGAGATATATTTCAAAAAATTTTCTCTTTGATCCAAATCAGATCTGAGATATTTCAGATCTGATCTTTATTATTTTAATAATTAACATTAAAATCTAGATAAATTAAATCAAATTTAATTTATCTTGATGTAGGATAATCTTATTATCCGTTGATGATCCTGTAAGCAGCGAAAGGTTCTGAATCTAGCCACGCAAGTGCCTGACCTCTACCGGTATCCACTCGGACTGAATCTGGAGATCCTCTTCTTCTCTATCACGTCTCCAAAAAATAAATCTAAATCTGATTTGGAGGATCTTCAAAACACCTTTCGAAGATCAGCAGTTGTCCTTTGCAGCAGCGCAGCCTTCTAGCTTTCTGTCGCCTTTCTCTCGTCTAGCTTGCACCAACTAAGATCCCAAACTACTTTGGGCGTGGAGAGGAGAGGGAGAAGATGGGCTTGGCGTGGAGGAGAGAGCCAGCCTTAGGGTGTGGGAATTCAATTGCTTTGGATTGGGCGCAGGGTCTTATTTATAGACTATGCGTGATCCAACTCCTCTTCTTCCCAACCAATCACAATCCTTTGTGAAATCAGATCTAAATCTGATTGATGGGAATAGAGTCCCTTGGATTCCTCCTTAGATGGCACCTAAAACCAGTCAAACTTGGTTCTTAAAAAGAGTCTATTTGGAATCCAAAATGAAGATGGAGTCCCTATCCAACAGGGACTCTTGGGCGCCTCCAACTTTGGCGCACGCCAGGCGTGCGCCCTCCTCCTTGCCAGATTCTGGCAGGGGGACAAGCCCCCACCAACTCTCCAATAGATGTGTGACACGTAAACAAAAGTCAAAGTGTCAATGGTCAACATTTGACCAGTCAAAAGTCAACTTTTGACCAAAGTCAAAGGACGAGAAATGGCAGGTGACCAAAAATGGCAGATATTGTCTTACAAAATAAGACAACCCTTTTCTGACCTGGAAAAGCTCTAGTCAGACCAAGTGAAGGCCTCTAATCGAGCACAAACTCCTTTGACTCAGGGACAACTATTTATGATAGTAAAAGAAGAACGTTAGGTTCAATCGAGTGCTAGCATTTTTCCTTGAACCTAATTGAATCTCATCCAGATCAATTGAACTGGATTAGTTCAATTGATGATCATCAGATTCAAACCCTTGTTTATGTGACCCAGTTGGGTTCAGTTCTGTATGGTAATGGGATATGTCATGATCTCTATCATCGACATCATCGAAACTCCTTTCGATGGATCAGAACTCTTCTAATTTGAATAGCTAGAATAATCGATCATCTAAATCATTCTAATTGCTCCCAAAATCCACCAGTGACACCTAGCAGTATATGGTGACAACCCATCAAAGCTGAATGCGAACCTCTTGGTGCAGCTACCTATGTAATTAAGTTCTTCTATCTTGAGCCTCGATCAGATTAGGGTTAAGGTGAACTCGTCAAATCCTAGTTTCTATCATATGACGTAATCATTCGATTCAAGTCCAATGTGAAAGGCTAAATAGAAATTCTTTCTATTATTTCACTCTGCCATGGCTATGGACTTCTGGACTTGATTCTTATGATCATCATAATGCTGCTCCTCTACCACCGAGATAGATAGATTCCAACTTGATGCAATCCAGTTCCTATAATGAACATGCTATAGCCAACATACACCTCAGGATTCCGAATGGCTAGGAGACCGAGTAATGATGTAGTCAAACTATAACACCCTCAAGGTGAACTACCGATGCACCTCAGGTCAAAGAACCAGACACACTACTGCAGCATCGAGTCAGTCATTGACGAAAAGGTAGATTTTCTAATGACTACTCGAGGTGGTCACACTCAGTGCCCTCGTTCTCTAATGAGTACCTGTACTCTCGCTCCGGTGTCTCCACACCGTAGAGTCAAGACTTATCTACTAAAGAGAAGTGATTGTACACCAACCTTCCGGATCAATCACCATCCTTATGATGATCCTATGGTCGGAAGTATTTTATAAGTTAATAATGATTATTTATGTCTTAAATTTTCAACTCTTGAAAATATGAATTATCATTACCATTAAATCAAAGGATGTATCACAGACACTAAATACACATATGTGATAGAAAATAATCCATTTTATTGATTATAGTCAAAATTATAATTTTGCCTCTAGAAGTGTATTACAAGTGTCAGCCAATTCTGACTTCTAGGGCACATACATCTAACACCGTCTCCCCCTCCCTCTCACCTTCTTTCTCTCTCCCCCTTCCCTCTTTCTATTTTTAGAACATCTCGAAACAATATGATACGGATCTATACCATACTGAAACAGTGACAGGCCAATGCAACCTTCAATATTAATTCAGTGAACCTTGTCATAATGTACCAACCCATATCATAACAAACCGGTAACAGACCAATATGATAACTAGTACAAAGATTATCAATCTTGCTCCATACAGTTTCTTCTAAAGCCAAAATTCCCAAATTATGGTGAATGGATAGATATAACGAAACAACTCCAGCACTCAAGGATGACAAAAGAAAACTACCTTAATTGGTATTGAAAAACTCCAGCAATCAAGGATGACAAAAAGAAACTACCTTAATTGGTATTGAACATGAAACCCATCAAAAAAACACCAATTTGTGCCAACATAATCCCAAAACTATTGAAAGAATATACAATTGACTCACAATCTGCAATATCCTCAACCAACAAGCAATGAAAGAATTGACCACGTAAGGGAAATACTTCTGTTTCATGTTGTTTAGGAAAAAGAATTTCACATTTCAGTATACCAATTGAAGGTCTGCACACTAAGGAAGACAAAGAAAACAGTTTTTTTTCTGTTATGAGGGCACCAACAGTTACCATTGGCAACAGATGTATAGATCTCTTTGGAAAATTTTCATTAGCGGACCATCCTAATAGCTAAGTATTCTCCCTTGAAATCAACAGTAGCTGACAACAATCAGAGAAAGCTTCATTTAAAAATTCTATAATTCCATAACTGTCACAACTCACAAGATTGACCTTGCATAAGTTGTCTTGGAACTACAACGACCTTGATCCACAAAATCTGCATCATATACAGCTAGAGTCCTAGCAAGTTCAATTGATAAGATAAATTACCACACAAAAGACAAGCATACCCAACCATGAATTAAATCCTAGCATTACAACTGATAGCCAACAAAACAACTAAAAGCAATCTTCACGTTGCTAATTTCTTTCTAAGTAGAGTCTATAATTGGTTGATTCTATTTTTCGGGAATCTATCATTGTTCTATTGCACCCTTAGAAGCACAGAACTAGTACAAGAGAGGGACTGAGATCAAATAGAGGGAATGATAAATTTTATATTGCTCGCAAGCAAAGTTCGTCGTCTCGATACCAAACCCCATACCAGCACCATCCTATTACAGCATCGATATGCGGTATGGTACGAGAAGGTGAGGCACACCAAGTGTTGGTACCTTATGAGACTATGTATCAGTTCGATGCCAGTATAATATGCTCGACACAGTACAATACCGGCCGCTATAACAAACCTTCACAAGTCACTAGTCAAAATGAGAAAAGACATGAGAGAAAGTGCAACCCTATAATGATCTCAACACCATTATTAAGCAATTTATGTGTCTCACGGTGACTCCAATTTCTCCAATATTTCATTTTCATCATGCTAAATACAAGCTCCTTTCTCCTCCCCAACCACTATGAAATTGTCATGTTATTTGTCAAGCTAGTCTAATAAATTCACATCAGGAGTGAAGCTTTTGTCATGTTAGACAATGGAACCTATGCATAGTTGAAAATATCATAAACTAGTCAAGATCCAGTCAATTAAAATTGGAAGTTTGAGATCGACACCGATAAATGAGCCATTGAATGTGATCTTAACCTCTACACTGACTTAATTTTGAGACCAGAAAAATTGTGATGTGGAGACTCCATAGTCCCACAGAAAGTGCATACTACATATGCGCACTATCTGTATTTAAACCAGTGTAATCATTATAGTACTAAGGTTTGATACGATACAAGTGCTGGACCAGCCAATATCAGGTAGAAGCCAGTTGGTTCCACCTGATTCCATATTGTATAAACCCTTACAGCCTGCTAGGTTTCAGGCAGTAACATGACTGGTGAGAGAAAAGGGTATCCTCACCCTATGTTGCAAAAGGAAAGAATACAGTACCGACAAGGTACCATGTATGGTAAAAAAAAACCCTGCTTAAAATCGCATGATTTTATGGTTTATAAGTAATTTGGAAAGGTAGTAGATCACATTTTACAGCTTAGATTATCGGTCTCAAACCCCCATCTACCAATATCACCTAACAAAATCTTACTCGAAATCTAATCAATCATACCCTAATTCATGTATATACACATTTACATATACATACATACATACATATATATACATATATATATATATATATATATATATATATATATATATATATATAGAGAGAGAGAGAGAGAGAAAGAGGATATAAGTATACATATGTTCTGATATGCGGACTGAATCACCCTATTTTCAAAATGGGAAAATATAGTTCCAAACTCAACTATACTTCCCTACTTGTTGGATCTTCCTCAATTCAAACATTCAAAAAGCTACCAACTCATTCGCCACACAATGAAATCAAGAAACCAGTTCATGATCTAATGCTCAAAACAAAACCATGGTTTTCTTGAAGCCAATAAAATGATCCTACCCATGACCCATATCATTAAGATGGAACAGCTCCAATGAACCTCCACAATCTCAAAATTATAAGCTCCAACGAACCTTCACAATCTCAAAATTATTAGCTTTATGCCATCTATTAAAACCATAGTTTGATTTTCTTGAGAAAATATCATATTTAAAAGAACTCTTCACTATGAGATTGGATTTTAATAGAGACTGAAATTTACTGCATGCCCATTGCCTATCTTCTTTTAAGTTCACGAGCTTGGTGCCCATCAACGGACCCGAGGTATCTGTAGCTTTTCTAACCCTATATAGTAAATTTGACTGCAATTATGCCATGTATTTTTTCTTAGATTTTACAAATATATATTTTCCTGGCATTTTTTCAAATTTTTCAGAGAATAATCAAGCAATCTGGAAGAAAACAGGTAAAGAATTTTGTCTGTACTGAAGCAAACAATCTTAGGACAAACTCCCTTGATAATAAAAGAGTCTATGACAATTTTTGTAATGCCCTTTTTGTGGTACAAGGCTGCAAGAGATTCTGACCATCAGTAAAGGAGGTCTTTAGAGAATAAAGGAGCAGGGGCACAGAAGATGTACTCATATAAAATACTATTATATTTAATTAACCATCGCAAAACTTTATGGCTGCATTATATACATTGACCGAGATGCCATCAGCATCCTTGCATCAGACACTATCTTTGAGTATGCCTATATGTAAAATAATGATTATATATTGATCACAGAAACTGTATATGCATTTTCAATAAATCGAAGGTTTTTACAGGCCTTAACTTGGTAGACTAGGATAATTCATAGTTGCAACGGCGAAGCCATGTTGTTGAACTTAGGTTATCAATAAAAATGATAATTAATACTATGTGATTTCAGCAAATAAATACGCAACACCACACCAACAATTACAAGCAAGATTTGGAAATTCTGCAGAAATTTGACTGTCACAAGAAGAACATGCTGGAGAACACAGCATGCCACCAGACATGTATTCGGAAATATGTATGGGAATACTATCAGCACGTATGAGGACAGAAAGTAAAATAAAAATATAAGACATATTTGCCTCATGAACCACTGCTCTAAGCAGGAACAGACCTCAGACTGTTGGCGAGCTGTGATAGGGCCATCTTCTTCAATTCTGTGTCGCTTCTGAGTGTTGTGTTGTATCAAAAATTCCCCACCATTCTGAATACATAACAGATGCAATATCAGGGGGTGTCAATCTACAATTATTTTTATGCAAATCCAAGCTCTATACATCGTTGATGGGATCAACAAAAAAAAGGAGAAAAGGTAAATCACATAGCAGGAGATCAACACTAGTCAGATCGCATAAAAATTAAGGTCCAATCTGTAGCCCAGACTCCAAATTTAGTAGCCAATGCAAACATTCAACCCACATTAACCTAATGTTGTATCCGCTGAAGGGATAATGAAAGAAAAGGCTGCCAATTTAAGATATTATTTCTCCTAAACAACTTATAATCCAAGCTAGTCTAGCAAAAGACAGCATTAAATCAATTATACACGTACTAAGATTGGAGTATCACATAATTTCATGTGAAATTCAGCAAGAAAAATATTTAGGTAAATTTCTGAGGACCAATCTGCATTCCAAACTACCAAGACACATAGAAACAGACAATTGCCAAAACCTAACAAGCTTACATGGATTTTTCCCCAATAACAAGATGAAAAGAATTTACAAGAATCCAGAACAATTAATAAAAAGCAGAGCTTGTTCCATTCTAGGAATACAAAATGCTAGTGCAGCATCAGATGATTTCATCAGAAATAGCAGTAAGATAGTATAATCGATCAAACAAATTCTATAAAAGTCAACCTTTTAGGTTTAATCTTAAAATAATTGTGCAAAAACAAAAATTACTTAATTCTGAGTAACCCTAACCACTGGATGAACTAAGATTATTCAAGATAATCTAACAACAAAGTTCGGCTCGTGTAAATTATGCAGATATACTAAGAGAAAAGAACAAAAATACTTTGTCTTGAATCGCAGCAAAAATAACCCAAGCAGGTTTGATTCTCTGCAATCCAAGCTAGCAAGGAAATAGTTGGGAGACGATTATCAGCTCAAAGCAAGCCTACATTCCATTCATTCATAACATGACAAAAGAAAAGGACTCCTCGGATAATACAAAATAATCAGAAAGAAAGCAGAGCATAGAAAATTCATTATAGATGGAGGCATTATAGTATAATCAAAAAGAACTAAGACAGGAGCTCACATCATCGTCGGAAGATGAGGACTCCGGCAACTCTTCATGCTCTGCGAACCTCACTGGAGGAGGAGCCGGCTGCCTCGCCGACTGAACCGACGGCAACGAAGCGCTCTTCCCCACCATGCGAGCCTCCAGTTTCGCGAGCTTCGAGGGGAGTGACGGATCCGAAGGGTTGGAATTCGAAGAGAGATGCATCACGATGTCGTCCGACATGACCGATCTCGTCAAGATTCTACGAAAACTGAGAAAGAAAACAAAGCCTCAAACCCCAAAAAAATAAAAAAAAGGACCTCCAACGAACCTAATTTAGACCATCTTCGGTGCGGAAACCGATCGATGATCCCAACAAAAAGCCCTATTTGATAATCTCCCTCGAGGAATTCCCTCAAAAAATTGGAGAAGAACCCCCCATTTTACGATCGGCGGCAGCGAGCAAGATCCGGAAACCCTAACCCTAGAAAACCTTAACGTGCGCCAGCGCGTCTAGCATGCGCTGGGCCCCGGTTCTCGGAGCGGACGGCGGAGGGAGACGGAGGCAGGGGCGTTTTGGGAATGGTCGTGGGGGTGTTTTGAGGATGGTGGGCTGGGAAAGCAGCTATGGGCTTAATGCCACCATGTTTTCTTTTCTTTAATTTTTATCTTCTTTTCCTCCTGGTGACTATGGCCGTGCTCTCTGCAAAGAAGGCTTGTGAGACTGAAAAAGGCAGCAGGGATGCTGAAAAGAAAAAAAAACATTAAGGTAGTAGTAGGGTTTCAAGTTTGTGAGATGTGAGAGAACTGTTGGGAAAGGACATGGTCTTGCAAAGTGGCTTTTGGCAAGCCTTGGAGGGGTGTGAGTTTTGGAATTGCTTTGGAGCTATGGTGGATTCCAATATTTTCTTAAATACAGTTCATAGTAAGTTGCTTTAGGGTTTATGGCTATTTATGAGAAAAATTAAGTTGTGGAGATGAGAACATTCAATGCAATTCATCTTACAGGAGAGGAATTATTGATGGTAGATCATGGCAGACCGGACTTAAATTACATGGTTCAAATAAACATTGTAATAGCAATAGATAATTCAAATTGTATTAAAAAAATATTATAAGTTACAAATTTTGGCTATGGCTGCGATTGAGTTCGGTCAAATATCTTAAATGATAGTCATCTAAGAATTTGATAGGATCTGCATTGAATAGGTTCATATAGGAATTAAGTTGGCATAGATTAGGTTCAAAATGGATTGGACATGGTCCGCGTCTAAATTGGACTATACATGATTTGGAATTAAGTCCAAGCCTCAGGCATGTAACATTATTTGAAGATTTCAAATCCCTTAATGGCTTGAAAAGTATTATTGATAACATAAACTCAGATATAGTTAATAGAACTTGAAAGAAATCTATTATAAAAGTTAGACTACACGATATATATAGGATAAGCTACAAAATTCAGATTTAAGCCAAATTGTGTTCATAGAGATCACATACTTTCATATAACCGATAGGTAGGGCTAAGTAAATAATCGAAACCCAAAGAAATCCATCCAATCCAACTTAATAAACATCGATTTTGGTCGACTGAAAGATTTGAATTGGATTATAATTCATAAAAAAATTGGTTTATTATGGTCGGGTTCAGTTTCTATATTTTTAACGCATATGAAACTGAACTGGCCGACCGATATAGTATTTTCAATACTTAGATTGTTTGAAACATAGAAATTAGCAATTATAACATATTATGTATTAACTTATAGATGTTATAAAATTATTATATTATATTTTTTGTATAAATTGAATGGTGTATTGGTTTGTAATGTTTAAAATCAATATTGAATCAATATTGAAGCCCAAACCGATATAACCCATCCGAACTCGCTACAAACTGTTAACTTCGATTTCAAATGATTTATATATAATAAACGATCGGCAACGAGATGGATTTTCTTCAACCCAATTGGATTCAGTTGGATCAAATTTTTCTTTCTATTCGATCCAATCCGGCCTGTGCTCAACCCTAATGGTAGATCATATGGACCTTCAATAAAACCATATATAAACTTGAGCATAAAGTGGATCTATTTAGATGATGAAATCCAACCAATATTTCTAGTCTAGGTAAGGTATGGTTCAAAAGTTTTACTAATAGCCCTACTATTAAGATTGGTATCTTGAAATTGCATGTGTGTTTGGTGATCAAAAGAGTAGATATGATATAATGAAGAAGCCCTCAATTATTGAGACTTATATGGTAATTTGTGCTCTCAATACCAAATGCAATTCATTAAAAGTTGAAGAGAAGAAAGCATTAAGTACCTTATAAGTATATTGAAAGATAATTTATACCTTCCTACCTATGGTCATCTTAACGGATCCATTTCTTAATCATTTTGGGGGTGATAGATAGCAAGGAACTCAACATAAAAGATTAATAGTTATGAGAATTTTTTTATTTATAAGTTAGTTTTCATTAAAACTTGTTCAAAATGATTGAGCAAGTGATTAAATCTCACGTGAAATCTTAATTCCTATAGATACATAAACTAAAGAAAAAGCAAGATAATTGTGCTGCATATTTGTAATGAAATTGCCAGCCTACACTTTTTGTTATCTGCTTGTATAAGTAGCAAAACCATTATGATTCACAAGTCACAAAAATTGACTATGTTGGTTCTCCATTTGTTAATTGTCACTTATTCTTGTTACTTGCCTCTTTAAATGATTAGTAACTGCACTAATAATACATAATATCTTGTTTATGCCCTTTCCATTTTGTCCAGACATACCACAAAATTCATTAATAAAGTTCTATCTCAGTGTGCAAAAAAGAGTCACGGCAAGCCTAGTGGTGTTAGTTAGATGCTCGTAAGCATGCTATCGACACCGAATTAGCGAGAAAATGGTAATTGAAGGAAGAAAATAATAGCTTAAATTTAGATATCTTAATCTTCGAAAATTTTTGTCACTATCATACTACAATTAGAAAGAGATAGATCTAGATAGAGATACGGATACAGCATTAGGCTACGGTAGTAAAAATTATAAGAAAAACACTTTGTGCACCGTAGGCGGTGCAGCCCACGCGCACTGCCAGTGATGATTGGCACATGCACAGGACTAGATGAAATTTTTTTTTTCAGATGCCATGCTCTGGCCCCATGCACGATGCAGCTTATTCTGCACTGCGCACAGTGCAATAAGAATTTCCCAAATTCTAACTTACAACTATTCATAGAATAAAAATTATAGTAGACTAAGAAGATAAAATCTATCGATCTGAATAGTGGAAGACCCATATTCAAAGTACAAATTTTATTTTTTTTATATCAAATATAATAATATCTACTCTAGTAATTACAACTCATGTCTGACTTCTACTCTTGATGATTCCGATAACTAATGCTAATTATCCTCCCACAACGCACATTCATTAGCATCAACTAATAGACCAATATAATAATAATTGAAGGAAGAAAATAATAGCGTAAATTTAGATATCTTAATCTTCGAAAATTTTTGTCACTATCATACTACAATTCGAAAGAGATAAATCTAGATAGAGATAGGGATGCAGCATTAGGCTACGATGGTAAAAGTTATAAGAAAAACACTTTATGCACCATGGGCGGTGCAGCCCACGCGCACTGCCTATGGTGATTGGCATATGCACAGGACTAGATGAAATTTTTTTTTTCGAGCACCATGCTCCGGCCCCATGCACGATGCAGCTCATTCTGCACTGCACACAGTGCAATAAGAATTTTCCAAATTCTAACTTACAACTATTCATAGAATAAAAATTATTGTAGACTAAGAAGATAAAATCTATCGATTTAAATAGTGAAAGATCCATATTCAAAGTACAAATTTCATTTTTTATACCAAATATAATAATATCTACTCTAGTAATTACAACTCATGTCTGACTTTTACTGATTCTGATAACTAATGCTAATTATCCTCCCACAATGCACATTCATTAGCATCAATAGATAGACCAATATAATAATAATTGAAGGAAGAAAATAATAGCGTAAATTTAGATATCTTAATCTTCGAAAATTTTTGTCACTAACATACTACAATTCGAAAGAGATAGATCTAGATAGAGATAGGGATGCAGCATTAGGCTACGATAGTAAAAAATATAAGAAAAACACTTCATGCACCGTGGGCGGTGCAGCCCACGCGCACTGCCTATGGTGATTGGCACATACACAGGACTAGATAAAATTTTTTTTCGAGCGCCATGCTCCGGCCCCATGCACGATGCAGCTCATTCTGCACTGCGCACAGTGCAATAAGAATTTCCCAAATTCTAACTTATAACTATTCATAGAATAAAAATTATAGTAAACTAAGAAGATAAAATCTATTGATTTGAATAGTGGAAGATCCATATTCGAAGTACAAATTTTATTTTTTATATCAAATATAATAATATCTACTCTAGTAATTATAACTCATGTCTGACTTTTACTCTTGATGATTCTTATAACTAATGCTAATTATCCTCCCACAATGCACATTCATTAGCATCAACTAATAGACCAATATAATAATAATTGAAGGAAGAAAATAATAGCGTAAATTTAGATATCTTAATCTTCGAAAATTTTTGTCACTATCATACTACAATTCGAAAGAGATAGATCTAGATAAAGATAGGGATGCAGCATTAGGCTACGATAGTAAAAATTATAAGAAAAAATACTTTATGCACCGTGGGCGGTGGAGCCCATGCACACTGCCTATGGTGATTAGCACATGCACAGGACTAGATGAAATTTTTTTTTTCGAGTGCCATGCTCCGGCCCCATGCACGATGCAGCTCATTCTGCACTGCGCACAGTGTAATAAGAATTTCCCAAAGTCTAACTTACAACTATTCATAGAATAAAAATTATAGTAGACTAAGAAGATAAAATCTATCAATTTGAATAGTGGAAGATCCATATTCGAAGTACAAATTTCATTTTTTTATATCAAATATAATAATATCTATTCTAGTAATCACAACTCATGTCTGACTTTTACTCTTGATGATTCTTATAACTAATGCTAATTATCCTCCCACAATGCACATTCATTAGCATCAATTGATAGACCAATATAATAATAATTGAAGGAAGAAAATAATAGCGTAAATTTAGATATCTTAATCTTCAAAATTTTTTGTCACTATCATACTATAATTCGAAAGAAATAGATCTAGATAGAGATAGGGATGCAGCATTAGGCTATGATAGTAAAAATTATAAGAAAAGTACTTTATGCACCGTGGGCAGTGTAGCCCACGTGCACTGCCTATGGTGATTGGCACATGCACAGGACTAGATAAATTTTTTTTTTCGAGCGCCATGCTCCAGCCCCGTGCACGATGCAATTCATTCTGCACTGCACACAGTGCAATAAGAATTTCTCCAATTCTAACTTACAACTATTCATAGAATAAAAATTATAGTAGACTAAGAAGATAAAATCTATCGATTTAAATAGTGGAAGATCCATATTCGAAGTACAAATTTTATTTTTTTATATCAAATATAATAATATCTATTCTAGTAATTACAACTCATGTCTGACTTTTACTCTTGATGATTCTTATAACTAATGCTAATTATCCTCCCACAATGCACATTCATTAGCATCAACTAATAGACCAATATAATAATAATTGAAGGAAGAAAATAATAGCGTAAATTTGGATATCTTAATCTTCGAAAATTTTTGTCACTATCATACTACAATTCGAAAGAGATAGATCTAGATAGAGATAAGGATGCAGCATTAGGCTACGGTAGTAAAAATTATAAGAAAAACACTTTGTGCACCATAGGCAGTGCAGCCCACGCGCACTGCCAGTGATGATTGGCACATGCACAGGACTAGATAAATTTTTTTTTTCAAACACCATGCTCCGGCCCCGTGCACGATGTAGCTTATTCTGCACTACGTATAGTGCAATAAGAATTTCCCAAATTCTAACTTACAACTATTCATAGAATAAAAATTATAGTAGACTAAGAAGATAAAATCTATCGATTTAAATAGTGAAAGATCCATATTCGAAGTACAAATTCCATTTTTTTATATCAAATATAATAATATCTACTCTAGTAATTACAATTCATGTCTGACTTTTACTCTTGATGATTCTGTTAACTAATGCTAATTATCCTCCCACAATGCACATTCATTAGCATCAACTGATAGACCAATATAATAATAATTGAAGGAAGAAAATAATAGCATAAATTTAGATATCTTAATCTTCGAAAATTTTTGTCACTATCATACTATAATTCGAAAGAGATAGATCTAGATAGAGATAGGGATGCAGCATTAGGCTACGATAGTAAAAATTATAAGAAAAAATACTTTATACACCGTGGGCGGTGCAGCCCATGCACACTGCCTATGGTGATTAGCACATGCACAAGACTAGATGATTTTTTTTTTTTGAGTACCATGCTACGGCCCCGTGCACGATGTAGCTCATTCTACATTGCGCACAGTGTAATAAGAATTTCCCAAATTCTAACTTACAACTATTTATAGAATAAAAATTATAGTAGACTAAGAAGATAAAATCTATCGATTTGAATAGTGGAAGATCCATATTCGAAGTACAAATTTCATTTTTTTATATCAAATATAATAATATCTATTCTAGTAATCACAACTCATGTCTGATTTTTACTCTTGATGATTCTTATAACTAATGCTAATTATCCTCCCACAATGCACATTCATTAGCATCAACTGATAGACCAATATAATAATAATTGAAGGAAGAAAATAATAGCGTAAATTTAGATATCTTAATCTTCGAAAATTTTTGTCACTATCATACTATAATTCGAAAGAGATAGATCTAGATAGAGATAGGGATGCAGCATTAGGCTACGATAGTAAAAATTATAAGAAAAATACTTTATGCATCGTGGGCAGTGTAGCCCACGCGCACTGCCTATGGTGATTGGCACATGCATAGGACTAGATGAATTTTTTTTTTCCGAGCGCCATGCTCCAACCCCGTGCACGATGCAGCTCATTTTGCACTGCACACAGTGCAATAAGAATTTCCCCAATTCTAACTTACAACTATTCATAGAATAAAAATTATAGTAGACTAAGAAGATAAAATCTATCGATTTGAATAGTGGAAGATCCATATTCGAAGTACAAATTCCATTTTTTTATATCAAATATAATAATATCTATTCTAGTAATTACAACTCATGTCTGACTTTTACTCTTGATGATTCTTATAACTAATGCTAATTATCCTCCCACAATGCACATTCATTAGCATCAACTGATAGACCAATATAATAATAATTGAAGGAAAAAAATAATAGCGTAAATTTAGATATCTTAATCTTCAAAAATTTTTGTCACTATCATACTACAATTCGAAAGAGATAAATCTAGATAGAGATAGGGATGCAGCATTAGGCTACGATAGTAAAAATTATAAGAAAAATACTTTATGCATCATGGGCGGTGCAGCCCACGCGCACTACCTATGGTGATTGGCACATGCACAGGACTAGATGAATTTTTTTTTTTCGAGCACCATGCTCCGGCCCCATGCACGATGCAGCTCATTTTACACTGCGCACAGTGCAATAAGAATTTCCCAAATTCTAACTTACAACTATTCATAGAATAAAAATTATAGTAGACTAAGAAGATAAAATCTATCGATTTGAATAGTGAAAGATCCATATTCAAAGTACAAATTCCATTTTTTATATCAAATATAATAATATCTACTCTAGTAATTACAACTCATGTCTGACTTTTACTCTTGATGATTCTGATAACTAATGCTAATTATCCTCCCACAATGCACATTCATTAGCATCAATTGATAGACCAATATAATAATAATTGAAGGAAGAAAATAATAGCATAAATTTAGATATCTTAATCTTCGAAAATTTTTGTCACTATCATACTACAATTCGAAAGAGATAGATCTAGATAGAGATAAGGATGCAACATTAGACTACGATAGTAAAAATTATAAGAAAAATACTTTATGCACTGTGGGCGGTGCAGCCCACGCGCACTGCCTATGGTGATTGGCACATGCACCGGACTTGATAAATTTTTTTTTTTCGAGCATCATGCTCCAGCCCCGTGCACGATGCAGCTCATTCTGCACTGCGCACAGTGCAATAAAAATTTCCAAATTCTAACTTACAACTATTCATAGAATAAAAATTATAATAGATTAAGAAGATAAAATCTATCGATTTGAATAGTGAAAGATCCATATTCGAAGTACAAATTCTATTTTTTATATCAAATATAATAATATCTACTTTAGTAATTACAACTCATGTCTGACTTTTACTCTTGATGATTCTAATAACTAATGCTAATTATCCTCCCACAATGCACAGTCATTAGCATCAACTGATAGACCAATATAATAATAATTGAAGGAAGAAAATAATAGCATAAATTTAGATATATTAATCTTCAAAAAATTTTGTCACTATCATACTATAATTCAAAAAAGATGGATCTAGATAGAGATAGAGATGCAGCATTAGACTACGATAGTAAAAATTATAAGAAAAACACTTTATGCACCATGGGTGGTGCAGCCCACGCGCACAGCCTATGGTGATTGGTATATGCACAGGACTAGATGAAATTTTTTTTTTCGAGCGCCATGCTCCGGCCCCGTGCACGATGCAGCTCATTCTGCACTGCGCACAGTGCAATAAGAATTTTTCAAATTCTAACTTACAACTATTCATAGAATAAAAATTATAGTAGACTAAGAAGATAAAATCTATCGATTTGAATAGTGGAAGATCTATATTCAAAGTACAAATTTTATTTTTTTATATCAAATATAATAATATCTACTCTAGTAATTACATCTCATGTCTGACTTTTACTCTTGATGATTCTGATAACTAATGCTAATTATCCTCCCACAATGCACATTCATTAGCATCAACTGATAGATCAATATAATAATAATTGAAGGAAGAAAATAAAAGCGTAAATTTAGATATCTTAATCTTCGAAAATTTGTCACTATCATACTACAATTCGAAAGAGATGGATTTAGATGGAGATAGGGATGCAGCATTAGGCTATGATAGTAAAAATTATAAGAAAAACACTTTATACACCATGGGTGGTGCAGCCCACGTGCACTGCCTATGGTGATTGGCACATGCATAGGACTAGATGAAATTTTTTTTTCAAGCGCCATGCTCTGGCCCTGTGCACGATGCAGCTCATTCTGCACTGCGCACAGTGCAATAAGAATTTCCCAAATTCTAACTTACAACTATTCATAAAATAAAAATTATAGTAAACTAAAAAGATAAAATCTATTAATTTGAATAGTGGAAGATCCATATTCGAAGTACAAATTTCATTTTTTTATATCAAATATAATAATATCTACTCTAGTAATTATAACTCATGTCTGACTTTTACTCTTGATGATTCTGATAACTAATGCTAATTATCCTCCCACAATGCACATTCATTAGCATCAACTGATGGACCAATAATTGTATCTTATCTATCTTGGCTCAATATGCTTGCATTCCTCCTCCCATAGTATGGTCATCAACACTTGGGAACATTTAGGAAGTTAATTCAGTTGTCTTAGTCTACTACCACCCGAATGATTTCATACATCTTGCGATTGATTTTGGATATCTTAATCTATTGACCTATTTACTAGTATCATAGTTGAATTATACCTCCGCAAGTCGGATTCTATCGAAGCTAGCAAGGATCATGTAATCATAATCACCTTTCCTCCATTTAACTTGGTGCACGTGATGTTTGCTCACAGCCTCCAACTAATTTGTTTAGATAAGATGTAAATATACCCATTGAGAAACGGATCGTGCTACATGTTTAAAAGTAATATTATGATTCTATATTTATTCCTTTTACTCTCTCTTTCTCTCTCTCTCTCTCTCTCTCTCTCTCATATTTTGAAGTTCACTAGCCAAATTAAGGGGTCTTCCAATTACTTCCCATATAAGAAATTTTTTACTTGTAAAGTTTGCATTTTTAAGGAATCATAGTTATATTGGGTGTAAAAACATGAATGACCTTTTGGAAGGAGTAAAAAATGGTATTTTTTTTATAAATCAATCAAATTTTTTTTAGCTCCTTGCTCATGTTCTCTATCATTACCCTTGTTCTAATTGGCTCTATAATTTTAATAACCTTAATTTTATAAATCTTGCAACTAGTTTCCATGAATTTACTTCTCAATCCAAAAAAAAAAAAAAAAAAAGCATAGATCCATGATACTATTCAAGCCAAACCACAATTAGATAAAGGTTGTTATAAATATTGCAATTTATGCCACTAAAGGCTGTTACATCATGCGCCTCATCACCCTACCCTTAGGCTACATAATTTTTTAAAAGAAAAAAAAAAAACCACCTCGACAAGCTTGGCAATCGGATCGGATATGAGTTAAAATTTCTGAACTTAAAATTAATCTATTTATTAAATAAATTAAAAATTTAGATGTAAATCAGATCATTTTATGAAACAATGATTTGATTTTTTTTTTTTTAAAAAAAAGCCTGACCAACAACTGGTCGAGCCAACTTAAACGGGATAGGCTCCCATTTATCCCCTGCTAGATGGGCGCTATCATTTTGTCCTGGAGAAGGGCAAGCTAAATTGAAAGAGAAAATTTTGGTTCGCCTAAAATGCCCACGCATAGTCTTTTCCATGAATGCGTGCCTCCCCCAATCGTCGACTCGGTCCTTCCCAAAATACATCCGCAAAATGTCCGCAAAAGGCAAAGAGAGACTGAGCGCCGCCACCGAGGATGGCGACCAACACGACGACGACGACGACCTGCCATTTCTGAGCTCCCGAGCTCTCGAAGCTCTGAGGGAGTTCCTGAGTGAGCAGCAGGGCTCGGAGAGGGAGGAAAAGGAAGACGGAGATGGGGGATCGGAGGAGGTGCGGCTGCTCGCAGAGGACTGGCGGCTGAGCCAGTTCTGGTACGACCGAGAGACGGCGGCCACCGTTGCCGAGGAGATAAGAGGTCTCTGCGCCTCCACCTCTTCCGCCGTCGCCTGCGTCGCGTGTCCCACCATCTACGTTTATCTCAAGGTCAGATGCTCTCCCTCCCACCCTCCCTCCATTTTATCGTGGAGAACTGTTCTGAGATCGAGTAGGTAGAAGGTCAAATGTGGTTCTGATTGATGGATGATCCGGAATAGGTGGAGGTCTATCATTCCGAGCTCAGAATTTGATTTTTTTTTAATCATCAATTATTTTTTTTTGTTTTTCTTCTTTAATGAGCAGGCGTTTATAATTGGTGGTGGTCTATGTTTCTGATCTCAAGCTTTGATTTTTTTTTTTTTTTTTTATGTGAAATCTGTATTTCCCTTTTTTTTTATGCCTTCTTTGCTTTTTTTTGATATTTGAACTTGAACGGCCAATCAGCTGTATATAAACTTCTTTTTTGATGTCGAACCAGAAGGTTAAATGGGTAAAAAATTCTGGCTTACTTAAATAACGGAAGGCTAAGGATATTTGATATTGGTTTCTGTAATGAGATGCTGGGAGAAAGTTACTTCCTTTATACCAAAAAGGCATATTTTGGGTAGAGACGGTGGTGGAAAATTATGTGCTTTGAAGTTTGAATAATTTCTTTGGTAGGAAAGTTGTGCAAGCTCTTTATATGGGCCTATAGTGTCAAAGAAAGTGCACTTCCTCATGGGAAATGCAAGGTGATAGCGCTCAAGACATGTTCTCCTTTTTTCTTTGTTTTTCGTTATCGATGAAAAGAAAATAGTAGCCATAGAGAGAGGAACAAAGCTTCAGCCTATCGGCAAAGGAGAATGTAAAGTGATTTAGTAGTCATGCAAAGTTTATAAGCAATTTCATTTGGTTTTATGTGTTGTAAAAGGAAACAAGATGTCCTTAATTAGCCAACAATGTTATATGGCTCAAGATGTTGAGAAAAATAGAAGGCCGAGACATGTAAGATTTGTGGACTTGATAATGTTTAAGTTCAAAGGATCTGGTGTGTTTGAAGACATTAGAGAAAGAGTTGTAGTGTCAAATTAGTCGTAGTGACATAACAAAAATGGTGAGGAAAAGATTGAATAAAGTAGTGATATAAAGGTATCTTAAATACGTGACTTGGAGTGCACACGCTATAAGAATCATAGAGTTTCTATTGCAAATTATGGATGATATGGTATATCTAGTGGAAATTGCATGGAGAAAGATTTGATAAGTAAATGTTAGGAATAGATGCTCAAATTGATTTTATGAAGAAAGATGGAAAATTCAGACATAATTTACTTTAGAGTTGTAGAAAAGGATTGTAACTACTTATATTAACAGAGGATATAGCCGACAAAATGATTCAGGTAGAGCACTCTATTTTGCTTGAGGCAAGGCTCATTGGTTATTGTTGAGGATATGGTCATATTCATGTAGAGTGCCCTATTTGACATGGAGAAATGCTTCCAATGCAATTGGAATTTTGTGGTGAATGGAAAAACTTCTAATCTAAGCCATTGGATGATTGTGAAGTTCTGCATACGAAGCTAAAATGGATCATCACAATTCTTGAGTTAGTAGTAACTTGGAGGGATTTAGAGATATGCAGAAAAAGATGATACATTTGGAGCAATTGCTGCACGAATTGTGATGTGCTTTAGAGCCTTTTTCACAATTTCAATGCTCTATGGTCTACTCATGCATATTACAAGGTGACTCTAAATCGCGAACACAATGAATTTGAAAATATGTGCTAATAATAAATGAGAGTTTTGAATTATGGAATTTTCCGATCATTACTCTTCCTCTCCAATGGGTCTTGTCTTCTTCATGTTGCTTGGTCATTCTATTTTTTTTTTTTTAAAGGCACCCCAATTTAGTATATTTCCATTCGTCGGACTTGGGAACAAGTAAATGCATTATATACACTTTTGTACCTCACAAAATAGGAATCCTTGTTGATCAATGATTTAAGTTGCCACCAGTTCAGGGCGTGTTGGCTAGTGGCTAGCACCACATGTGTCATGCATCTAGTTATGTTGGAATGTGCCAACATTCAGTGGGTAGTGCTGGATGATATTGGCAAAGCAATATTTGGGACCTTTTATTTTATTTTTTAACTTCTGAGGTTTAAATTTTTGCTAGTTGAGCTAAGAGTTGTTTCATACAATAAAAAAATATAGGTGGATATATTTGTTGAATATTGTGCAGTCTTTCAAACTACATGATATCTTAAGAATGCATAAACATTAACTTAAGAAAATATTTGATAAAAATAGGCAATCAATTATTCATAAAATTTTTGATGAAAAGATTCTGGAGCCTGGGATTCATTCATAGTTTTTCATAAGGCATTTATGCATATTGAAGCATTTTGTGTTGGTAACATCTTATTACATGAAAAGGTATCGCCATATCGGAGGTTTAGATATTAAACTTTGTTACTGGACCTCTGGGTCTTGGGGTACTTGGAACATAATAAAATCTGTGAGCTTTTAATATTTGAGGAGATTTTTATTATTTAGAAGTTGCTATTTTTGACCCAATGGTTGCTATTTGAGTTTGTTATTCAATTGGAAATTGGACCTTATTTCAATAGAATTTTAAATTTTGACTATTCTATTGAACTTGAATGGGGGTAATGCCTTATTTACATGTAATATCTTTATTTTATTTACTTGAATGATATTCATGTAATTTAAGTTTGTTTTCAATTCTTTGCCTGTTGAGTCATAGGTTGTCAACTTTCAACAAATCTCCCACTTCCTCCCAATGAAATGAAGTAACGGAAAAAAAATTTAAACTTTTTTGTCTTGGCGCCTCTAACCAAGTGCTTGATTTCAGCACCTACTTGTGATGGTATGTGCTATGTAAGCCATCCATGTCGGAGAAATTGTAACACCAAATGAACTTTTCTGCAATATCAACCATTTCACATGGCGTTGGAATGGAAAGCAATGCCATGATACCAGAGTGAAACAATGCCATGAAGACAGGAAGGGATGGTTTAGCAAGGTAAAAGTGTAGCAGAGCTGGTTGCTAGGATCACCAATTCAATCAGTGTCACTACTCACTAGTATGGTTTAAACAGATAATGTGATGCATCACAAAAGGGTGCTTTGTGTCTGTGTTGCAGAATGAGCACTTTGTGATAACCATAATAAAAGAGCAGCATTGAATAAAAAGTAAGAGAAATGGTAGAAGATGGAGGAAGAGCGGCAAAGGGAGTGGAGCTCAAAGAGAGTGGAGAGGGGAATATATTGAACCTTCAGAAAAACAAATCCTCACTTCAAATCCATTTTGATTTGATCATTGGCCTCTTCTGCTTATAGGATAGAGGAGCCAACCACTTATTAGGATTGATTCCTGTAAAGGAAATGAAAAAGGAATGAGAACACCATACCAAATCGTTTTTATCTTGCACTAACTTGGAACTGCTTGCATCTAAAGCACCTTTTACTAATTCAATGTGGTTTATGCAAACCCCAAATGATAACATTATTTGTCAAGTGTCTTCTCGATCCTGCTATAGAAAAAATGAACAAAAATCACTATATGTTTAGTATAATCACCTTATTTTAATTTCTAAAAACTGTAAATGAGTCCAGATTTAATCCCTAAATATCCCTTAAAGTGCTTCTGACTTAATAATTATATTTGGTTGGCGCTTATATGAAGTACAAAGATCTACCTATAGCTAGCCACATCAATTGTTCTATGGCATGAAACTTGTACAGAAGTTTGGTGCCTTTGTAATGCTGCTTTAACCACTCTAAATAGGATCCAGGCACCCCTCTTACCAGAGATGGAACATGCATTGGGATTTCTTGGAGCTAAGAGAAAAGCCCTAGGTCCAATATCACAATCATTTATTTATTCTTTTTGGATCAAATTTATTTTGTATGTTCTTAGACAAGTGTGGCTTTGCTTGCCAGTTAATTCTTTCCACCTAATTTATAAATTTCTACTGTTTATGGAAAGGCATATCTTCTTATGTTATGATCTCTATGTTCACTTTCACCAGTTATGGTTGCACTAGCTAAGACACTCTCCAGAGGAAGTTTGATGGTCATTTATCAGTTACGACAACGATACGTTTGATTGTGAAAGCTGATTTCTTATTCAATTAAGCATTACTAATCTTTGTTAACTTTTGATCACTAAATGCTGGTTTTATTGATACTAATTTACTATCTTTATGTAATTTTCAGAAAATTGATCCTACAATGCCAGTGCAATTACTTGAGTATGATAAACGGTTTGAACAATATGGTAGTGATTTTACTTTTTATGACTACAATCAGCCGGAAGAGTTGCCCTCTGCATTAAAGCATGCATATAAAGTTGTTGTTGCAGACCCTCCTTACCTGGTAAGTATGCTGACTCGGAAGATGAAAAGTCGTACTTGATTTGCAATTTCATGTTCTAAGTCTAGCAGTTGCAGAATATATGTGGTATGGTGGTTGTGCTTTTCATGTTATCAATCGGTCCTTCCTTCTAGGTAATTGTTGCAGAATGGTGCTGGGGGATGGACCCATTATACGGGCAATTCATATAAAATTGCATGAATATCTGCTTGCATCCCATCTGTTACAAACCACGCACCCAACTTTGTACAGTTCTTGAAATTGAAATAAACTTTCCTGTGTATTATGTTAGGATGATTCTTTTAAGAAAGGTTCTAAAGCCCTTTAATTCCCTCATTTGGTGCATGCAGAGCAAGGGGTGCTTGGAGAAAGTAGCCCAGACAATTTCCTTTCTAGCCCACCCTAAAGAGCCATACATTTTGTTACTCACAGGTAAATTGCTTTTATTTTCTTCGTCAATTTATAACTTATTTGCTGATTTTCCAACAATCTCTTACATACCACTTAGGTAACTCTCATGTCTTCCTGAATCTTGTGGCCTCTCTCTTTTTTATTCCCTAGTATTTATTATTGTTACATTTTCATCCAACACTACAGGTGACTCAGGTAAGGGAATAGTTTTTTTTTTTTCAGATATTATTATTATTATTATATTTTCATTCAACACTTAAGATGACTCACTTGGATAAGGAAGTAGTTATCTTCCTCTTGAGAGTGGAAAAATGCAAATTGGCAATGATTTCTCCGGTATCCCTTGCAATTTATATTCTTTGGCCAGTGGAGTAGGATGGAGTACACTGAGCCACCAATTGTTTTCTCCCTGCTAACTTTTGGCGCACAGACTTTGTTAAATCTCTAACTCAAATATATGAAATGCAGGTCATGCTTGTGTTGAAAGTAAACCCTATGTAATCTACCTACTGCTATGCATCAGACCAAATGTCCATAGCTCCTTGATGTCATCATTGCTCTTGATTTGTCTGTATTTCTAAGGATTGTGTTCCGAGCCCCAGCATGGTGCAGAAACTGGGACAATTTGCTTGCTGCACCATCTTTGTTGCTTAGTCCAATATTTGTGGTACCTTCCAATAAGGTGATCAGTTAGTGGAACCGTGCACCCATTCTCATTGTTTACTCTCTTGCGCTTGAGATAATGTTCACATGAGGTTAACCGGAACCAGATCTGACGCAAATATTTTGTGAGAATTTTTTTGAGTCCCTAAAGTTTCTGTTGAGATGCTGCTCCACCTTAGCTAGTTGTAGTTGTAGATATGCAACAATTAAGTATTTGATTTGTAGATTTGGCAATGCTTATCTATTACTTATTCTGTATTTTCCTTCTATTTTTGAGCAGGAGAGGTACAACAGAAGAGAGCTGCTGAGCTATTGAACGTGCATCCATGCGGCTTCAGACCGCAACACTCCAACAAACTTGGGAATGAGTTCCGGCTTTATACAAATTATGATCCTGCAGAGAGATTGGGCGGCTGGGAGCAATCCACCTACTCATATGTTAGCATGCTGACTCTTTAACCTCGAAAACAGACTGTTTTTATTTTCTTTTTTATTTTCTGTAAAGACATCTAGAATGAGAGATGCATTGAGGTTCGCTTTTCTGTTTTCGTTTCCAAATTGCTTATGTTGCAATTTTATGCTGATTGGTAAGCTAGAACTACAGTTTGCTTGCTTGAGGATTGCTTGAATCTATTTGAAGAAACACAAGTAAGCAGCATCGAAGGATGGCCTTTTGGGGGGTAAAAATGGTTACTCCTATTAAATCTTGGTTTGGCTATCCATTTTTCTAGTTGCCCCTCAACTCTTTTATGCTGATGGAACGGTCATTTGCACCCGCATCAAGCTTTCAATTTGGTGAAAACCCTGAATCTATCTCAGAATTCAAGATCATCAACGTTATTAGGACACATTCAGGGAAAAATGACATTCTGATAATGAGGGTAAAAGACTGGTGCAGAAAACAACACGTGCCAAGTTCGTAAAGCTTTCATCTGAAGGCCCTGCACAAGTTCAGACCATATTCGAGCCATGACAGGCTTGACACGCTACAAGCAAAAGTAATGCATCAATATTTCATATTAAAGTTCAAGGCATAACTTTTTGATCGCTTGAAGAATTTGTTGGCAGATATCAGAGTCTGCGATGCAACAAGAAATCCTAAACTACATTCAACAAACTGTAAAAATTTTTGGCAGAACCTAAGGTGAAAAGCAATCCTCCAATCATTTCTTTAGCAGTTTACTCCACATGCATATGAAGAGCCAACCAAATACCAAAGTAAATATAACTAATATTTGAACAATGAACTGATTGTTCTCAAATGAAATCAGCATAGATCCTCAGATCTATTGAAATCCCTGAGTACACACTAGCCAGACACTGAATTGAAAAGATACAGTAATCCAGATGCAGATATCCCCTGCAGAAGATGCAAGAATCCAAAGCTGCAGTTCTCAGAACTTCAGACGCTGCAGTAATCCAATCTACGAAAATATCTTGGAGCACCAACAGGCAACGGTAATGTAGAAGGTTTCCACAGGTTCACTTGAGCATGTGCATCCAGATAACACTCACAGCAGTCTTCATGCTGTTCGGTATGGAAGATCTAAATCCTCAAAGAACACATTCTATCTAAAAACCTTGGATAAAATCTTCAAAGACAGGCACAATATGTTCTCCAAGAAAGCACATCTTTCACCTGTTCTCTTATCTCAGCATTGGATTCCTGCAGTCCAAACTAGTTTAACACAGGAAGCCTCCACCAGGTTTTCTAAATAATTCTTCTTGAGCTTCAAATGCGAGGGATACCATTATCTAATATATGGGAACTCAACATGCTAACCACTTCAACAAGGAGTGAGACTAACTGGATAACGGTCCCCAATTTTGTTCTACTTTCTATAATTTCAACTGCTTGCAATGAAATCACATATCTAATGTACAAACACAACAGCCCGGCAAAATGTTGAAAGGCAGGTCATAGTTGCAAAATCACTTGCCCCACACCCCGTCAAAGTAAAAATGTGTTGAGTGCCTGGATTCCGTAACTTTTCAACAGGCAAAACACTTGTGCTGTTACCAATGCTAATAAAATGGGCCTTGAAAGAAAATTGCTACATGTGAGCCATAAGCATTGAAAAAGGATTGCCAGAAACATGGATTAATTACATTTTATGAATGTAAGAAAAATGCATTATCTACAGGCTATACTCATAATATAAGCAATTAATGGTTTAATCCTCAAACTGGTGCCTCTTCTAGGATTTACAAAGAGAAAAAAATCATTATATATAATGATAATTCCTGCTCAAAATGCATGCAGTCAGATGTTCTAATTTCCCACAAACTTCACACCATAAGGAGGGGAATCTATGTCATTAAACAGCATACATTAGGCACTTCTGAATTGGTTTTCCCAAATTCCGACTTAGGTTAATCTACTTGCTTCAAGGAGGTCCTTAAACAAATAACGAATAAAGAGCGGTTGCCATCGCATATTTGTTCATCTTTGAATTGAAAACTCATTTAAAGCCAAACAACAAAACCAATAGGGAGATAAATTAGAGCAGAAATGCTTACAGATTTATGACATGTTCGGAGCCCTGGATTTGCTTAAAGAAATAAATTTCTTGGGGAAGCAACATGATGAATTAGAATGACACATCCCTCAGAGGCTGTTGTTAGAAATTGTGGGTTTATTTCTTTTTGCAGGTACCCTTTGCTGGAAGAAGAGCAAACAACATCAAACAGTTCCCAGCTATGCTATGATCTCCCAAAACGACTATGTGAGTTACCAAATCTTGATGCTGAAAAACCATGCTGGTAGTTACCCCTTGCAACATGTGGACTAGGGGTTCCTACGAAAGACTTATGCTTCTTAGAAGACTGAGAGCTAGAATATTGTCCACCTGAACCTAATGGATAATTTTTGTGACTATTTTTAACTGGTGTTCTGGGAGACGCCCAACCATTTGTTTTAGACTTCTTCCTAGGCAGGTCACCTGGATCATCAACAATCCAACCACCCTTTATTCTGGATCTACCAGCTGACATATTCTTCCTCTCCTCATCAAGCAAGCTTTTCTTCTTACGCGAATTGGCAGAATTCTGAGGTGCTGATCTGGTCCCCGAAAAGTATTTATTTTCCTTGGCAACTTTTCGAGTAGGAGTTGATTCACCCATCCATCTAGCAGACTGCAAAACTTTTACAAATTACATTTCTGAAAAATATGCAACATCATTGATCAAGAAAGTTGTTATAGATAAGAATGAACCATAGAAATTTTTGTGCAGCCCCGCGCAAAATGTCCTTCTTCACCACATTTGTAGCATAAAGTTGGTGATGCAGCAGCACCAGTTTCGCCTCGGGGCTTTGCACATCCCTAAGTAAATGGATTTGAACAGTGAGACCAATGCATCACATATAGCAGAGCTAGCATAGGCAAGATCAGTAGGTCCATTAGTCTTACCAAACCAGTATGGCCCAGCTGGGCACAATTGTAACAAGAGACTTCTCTTGAACTATTATCTGTAAAGTCAACACAGCAGAGATGACCATACTTTTTGCAAATGTAACACTGTATTTCCTGCACAATCAAAGAGATCCATGGTATAATTCCTTAGTTGGTACTATTATCTAAACACAAACCATTGTTTCTTGAGAAAAACTTCAAGCCATTGTAATGGTCCACCAACTATCACCAACAAGCCTTACTCATATAATACACATATAAATATTATTATATTATATTACATTATATTATGATGTTATATGCAAATCATATTTACACATAGCATGCAAGATATCACGAAACAAGGTCCCGAAGACATTATTAACCTTCAGATCATCAGGTGAATAGTCATTCCTACACGATAACATATCATGTCCAACATCTCCACATCGCAGACAAATTTTAGATTCCTGAGCAATCCTCTTATGCTTTTCAGGGCAGTCTTTTGCAAAATGTCCTCTTCTTTTGCAAACAAAACAATCTTGTGCCTATTAAAAAAGCAGAAAGACAGGTCACGGTAGGTAAAAAAATGATGTGGAAGGAAAAGCAAATGTAACAAAGTTTATAGACAAACTACTCTGTGCAAGAACCCTTAACTCAAATTCGAATTCAACAATTAGACAGGCATGCCCATGACTTCATATGCAGCATTCAGACATCAAGAAGATAAGACCAACATTCTTTACAGGTCCACTTGTTTGTTTTCAAGAAAAAAGGGAAAGTTGGATTGTTTAATTTTAAATAATTCAAACAATTTTTAATTTCAATGAAAAACCTATTTAGTGTCTCACCTGTGGTCCAATTCTATATAATGTTAACTTCAACTACTATAATTTCTACACAAAACTTCCATCAATTTTTCAAGAAGAGACATAATTAAGAAATTAAATTCAGCATCATTCATCTGGATATATTTGGAGCTATATATATTGGTCATTCCATCAGCAATAACCTTCTTCTTGCTCCATCATTATCAGAGTACCTAATCACCTACTCTCGATCCCTTTCCTATTCAATTGCCCAATTTTTCTCTCAAGCTACCCAATATTACATCAATTATTCTCTCTACTCACAGCTCATCCATCCACTCATACCCTAAAACCAGTGTTGGTCAAAGGCACTCTTTACATTCGGCTAGGCACTTAGCAAGGTCAAGAAACCCCAAAGCACCTCAGCAGTCCCTAGATGAGGTTGGTTTACTGAGGTGACACCAAGGTGATTGCTTAGGGCAAGGTGAGAGGCATAGGAGTGAGCACTGCTCCAATGTCTAGCACTATTCTTCTTATACCTTTTGCCCATTCTTTTAAAGCTCCATTAGCTTCATTTTGAGGGGCATTTTGATCCATTAGAGCACTTATAAATAAAAGGTTATTCTAAGACATTTGATGACCTACTTTTTTGTATTATTCTTGTTTGAGAAACACCAAACAGGTTTTGGGAAGTTCGAACTTTGAATAATCCAAGATGACAAGTGGTTTAATTTTGATGCCATCTGCATAAAAACATGTTACTGTTCGATGTGATGTTTTGAAAGATGTTTAACATGGTATAACCATCACTCCCCACTAGTCTTTGTCCAATTTTACCTTCAATGAATCCATGATTATTAGTAAGGATGGTAAAATATGACCCAACCCATTAACTTGACCTATGTTCTACTTGACATAAGCAGGTTTGGGTTTAAGCTGAACAGGTTTCGGTTGTAAACAAGTTGACCCATTTAACTTGTTTAATATTTGGGCCGGGTTCAAATTTCAAGGGCCTGACCCATTTAACCCATTTAATATCCAGGTTGGGCTTAGACAATATACCATTTAAATATTCAAATGGGCCGTTTAAATGAACTGACCGAATTGCAATTTCCATGCAATTAAAATTGAAAATGCCTGCTCATGAACTCATGAGTTGTGATTAAACCGCCCATGATGCATTTTTTTTTTATTCAATTCCCAACGTCCACCCACCCCAACCCAATACAGTAATTAGGGTTTCTTCCTCTCCTCACTCTTGCGCCGCTTCACCCCTCTCCGACTCCTCTCCCCAGCCATCCTCTCCTCTACCTTCGCTGCCGTTGGCAGCAATGTGGGCCTTCACTCCTCTACCTCAGCTCAAGAGTTGCAGCAGCCATCCCTCTAATGGTGGCCATCACAAGGTGGAAGGACATCGACAAGAGCCAAGAGGCTCACCAATATGATCTTTGAGGCTAATCTCGACCAGGCCCTCGAGCACCATAGGGTCCTGGAGAAGGCAATCAACTGAATCAAAAAGGTACGAGTAACCCTAGTTCTTTGCTCAAAGCCCTAATTCTTTGTTTTTTTTTTCTTTTTCTCCATCTTTATCCCCGAGATAATGCGAGAGGGCATCCTCAATAAGCCCACCACCGATGCTCATGCAGATGAAGGGGTTCTCAAGGGAGACGCCATCCATGCCATGGGCTCACGTGAATGAAGGGTTCTCAAGAGAGACGCCGTCGATGCCGTGGGCTCACGTGAATGAAGGGTTCTCAAGAGAGACACCGTCAGTGCCGTGGCTCATGTGGATGAAGTGGTTCTCAAGGTAGACGTAATCCCATTCATCGCTCATGGCAACAGCAACACCATCAGATCTCTCGGATCTTTTAGGGGAGACACCATCCTCCAATTTCTCCCTTAAACCAACAAGTTAAACCTATTATCTGACCTAACCTATTTATTAAACAGGTTAAGCAAGTCGGATCGAATAACCTTTTTAATAAACATGTCAGCTTTAGGTTTCAAATCCTGACCTATTTATTAAATGTAGGGCATGTTCAAATTTGGCTCTTTTTGACCTAACCCATATAGACCCAACCCGTTTATGATCCGACCCGAACCGATTGCCACCCCTAATTATTAGTCCATTGCAATCATGTCAATAAACATCCACTAAACCTTATTATTTTCTTTAGTGCAATTCCTTATTTTTATTTGAAATCCCCATCATCTATGAAAAAATTAATACATCCAACCTAGAATACGCACTTGTACTGTTTTCCAGTGAAGACCACCCCAATATGGGCCTGACATGTTACTGAAAGGAAACATGTTAAATGATTTAAAATATCAGTGTGTTACATATGCACACCCATAAAATTTACAGTAGTTATACCCCTTCATACATTCTTATAATAATGTAGCTTATAAAGCATGTTTTGAAATGGTTCACTGTACATCAAACTTTTAGCTATATATGACATGCCAATATTTCTTTTGTTATTTAAATCCATCGATATTTTTAAAACTTGCTATATCACACTTTCCTTTTCAGTTTTTTGAAGTAACATACGAGGTCCTTTCTTCTCTTTACTTAAATCTTATGTTTCATTAAATTTTTATTTTTGCATGACCAGGGACAAGAATACCATTCATAACCCTTTTCTAGTAGTCGAGTTTCATTTAAGATGGCAAAGTATGAACTCAGATATAGTTGCATGCTGAATAAAAGCTATAACCCTATATATAGAAGTACAAATAGAATTTTCCAAAAGTGATCATGGCCCTGAATTTTACTTGAATACTATCCATTTAAACTACTCCTTAGTATGAATTAAATACCAAATATTAGAAGAAAATCATCATTAAATTATAGCTATGGCTTTTGGCCAAAATTTGACCCAACAAACATCAGAATGTTGTCAAAAAGCCATGGAATATCAATTTCAAGGAGACCTTTTCAATGAGTCCAATCAAAATCTAATATTTCTACAAAATTGATACTTTGAACAAATAGAAAATCCTCACTAAATAATTGTCATAGTTTTTGGCCTATTTTAACCAAGAAACCACATTAACTTAACCAAGGGCCATACGATATCAATTAATCTCAAGAGGCCTTTCTAATAAATCCAAGATCATCAAAATATGATATTTCTACAAAAAGTTGTGTATAAAATATTGTTGCTTCCATGCAAAATTTATCAGACTCCAACCATTTGATTTAATAGTTCTCCAAACTTCCTTATATCACTAGGCACACCTTATCTAGAGGGCCAAAGAGGGCCATAATCCCCCCTAAAAAATGTAAAAATATCTAACATACAAACCACACCTCATATGTGCACTACATAGCCACATTGGCTCCAAGCTGCCTACATAAGCATATATGTGTGGGGTAGATAGAGTTCCTTCTTTCTAAAGCTAATGTGCATATCCGATCCATAATAGAAAATTCAAATTTTAAATTAATTCTAGCCACTGTGCTAGTAAGTCTTCATGGACCACCATTTTCTATTCATGCATGGCCCATTCCCTCTCCCATCCGTCACTTATAACCACCAGTTTTTACAATTTCCTATCCTTATTCCACCTTCTCCACATGCATTTGCACGTATACTTTTACTAGTGTATTCTAAAATTCAAAAAATTTCCCTTTTTCATATCCTTTAATATGTCCACTTTTTAAATAAAATTTTATTCTACTAATTATTTTGTATACCTTCGCTCTTTTTCTTGATTTACATTTCTTTGGTTATTTCTGTATTAGCAACTTGCATGTGTGATTTACATAATAGGGAAAATCTAGAATGTATGGTTAGACGGTTAGACTCCATCAGTAGGAAGACAAAGAAATTAGAATATTGCAATAGCAAATACAGAAAAGAAAGAAAGGGTAGGGTTGCTCTTAAAAAAATAAAAGAAGAAGAGTTGTGGACTAGTTGTGCATAGGTTGGGCCCAAGGTCAGCGGTACTATCCTGAACCACCCAGTTCATGGTATACCGAGCCGTACTAAGGGGCGGACTAGATACGGTTGCATCTCCCAATTTGAGAAACTACCGAGTGCAAGGGAGAGGGAGAGGGGGGAGGGGGGGAGAAAGGGAGAGAGACGCAGAGGGAGGGGGGAGAGAGGACTTTCGAAGCCCTATCTCCTTCATGCATCAGAACAGGGGTGGAGCCCCTATATCAAAGAGAACCAGGGCCTCCTCACCTTTGTTCTAAGTGTAAAAAGGGGCCTTTGTCTAGACTTTGCTTAAACCAAAAAATAAAAAAATAAAAAAGGGGGGATGAAGCCCCAATTTCTTTTCGAAGTTGTTCCAATGCACAGAGGAGAAAGGACTTTGAAAGCCCTCTCTCCCCCCTCCCTCAGCTTATCTATCTCTTTGCCGCCTCTCCCTCCCCCCCAATCTTGCTCTATCTCGCTTCCTCTATCTCCTTCTCCCTCTCCCCCTCCCTCACCTGTTTTTCTTTGTCGGTATGTGCCCCCACCCTGAAAAAAAAGAAAGAAAGAAAGAGAAAAGTTATTATTTGTTACTCTTTTTCTCTTTTATTTTTACATTCCTTCATCAATTGCTTTTTGTCTTTTATCCCACAGTTTTTAGATCCTTTAAAGTTATTATCCTACTTATTATGTTAAATTTGGTTTGTTAATGCGCCATTTAAGATAAATTCCTGAGTTTTAATCTTACCTTTTAATGTTTTTATTGCATACATCAAATGCATGTGCCATCTACATGCTTGCCTTTGAACAGTTCTCTAGCAAGGTCTCGCTTCGAACTAGATTCAGAGCAATCCTAACGAATCTAACAAGTTAAGATCAGGACCACATGGACTGAATCATATTCCTAAAAATGGACTTCTCTCACCTGCGAGCACTGTTTCCCATTGTGCCCAAACATTCCACAGACAAAGCATGGCTTCCGCCGCTTCTCCATTGGACAATTCGCAGCCACATGGCCTTCCTGACCGCAGTTAAAGCAAGTCTCCCAATTGCTGTCCCCGGGATCAAAGTACCTTGGCCCACGCTAGTCAGAAAAGCACATTGAAAAGATCCGGAGAAATGAGTTCTTCCCCCAGGAAAAGCATGCATAGAACTTGGAAAGGATCACAAACAATTTAAGCTTACAAGAAGCTTTCGTAGAACCACATTATCAGATGTTTCGTTCACTTCAGTGAACACAAGATCAGCCGAGCCCAATGGTTCCTCTTCTTCTTTAGCAGGACCAACCACCTGAGGCTAGAAGATAAAAATATTCATCTCAATACGTCTCTTTGATCCAGATTGAATCAGCGGAAATATATAACGGCAAAGAAATTACCAATTACAGATTCTTTTCATACAAAAGCTCATCATGGTTAAACCTTTTTAACTATGAAGACTTTTACAGGCACAGGAATTACATAGTGCGTTTTTTTTGCTCACAGGCTCAAAAGTCTATCCGAAATCAGTATTAATGTAACAAATTAAGGGAGTACACGACGAAAAATCTTTCTTTTACTACTCATAAACTAAGAGATTTCTCAACTTTCATTGAAAAGACTTACTGTTTCATTCTCTTCAACCTCGTTTTTCTTCCTCTTCTTCCTTCGCCTCTTCTTCTTCTTCTCCCCTTCCGCCGCCGCCTCCACCGCCGCCTCCCCACCAGAAGGCGCAGGCTCCTGGTCCGCAGAGGGCGACGAGGACAGATCTATCACCGAGGCCGGTGCCGCAGCGGCTACGGGTGGGAGGCCTCCTTCTTCCGCCCTCTTCCGATTGGCCTCGCGCTCCCTCGCCCGCGCCACGATGGCGAGGCTGAGGTCCTCGTTGGCCTCCTCTTCGTCGCTGCTGCTGATAAAGATCACGGCCTTCGCCGCCTCGTCATCGTCCTCCTCCGACTCGGCCCTCCCTTTATCCACCCATCGACGGCCCATCTCCGGGATCCGCTGGCGCGCAAAACCCTAACCCTAACCCTAACACTAAATGGAGTCGGAGAGAAAAGCGAGGCGGTGGGAGCACAAGAGAGAGAGCCAAACGCTAGACGATATGGGAAATTATAATCCTTTTTGAGTGTAGACTTTCTTCCGTATTTGTGTTTATCGAAAGTTACGTACACTTGAAAAAGGGACCCATAAAAAATAACCACAAAGCACGTGCCCGCATCAGGAGCCTCGGTAGCAAAAGTGCGCCGAGGTCAAAGAACGGGTGCGGTCTCCCTCAGAGCCTTCTTCCACACGTGGCTGTTGCCGTGCAAGTGCAACACATGTCCTCATGCACCTGTTGGCTGTTGCTATCAGGGCCGTTCTTTTTTCAAAAAATTGGAGTTGTGGGGGGAATTAACCTTCCCGTCAAACGTTTCCAATGCAAAGACAAGCTCTTAGTTTTTTTGATCCTCCCACGCGTGCAAGATTCAACACCCGAAACCTAGGATGATACTTTCTAATATATACCAAACATAGGAGAAAATAACCTCGCATGGCACAAATAATGGAAGCTTCTTGTGTCATTTTTATTGTGGAAAAATATAAGAAATGGTAGCAACATCTATAGATGTTGTTACTAGATGACTGAACCACCATAAGGGCCGAGGCAACGGGTCAACTTAATACCAATCCAATAAACACAACTCTAGTTAGCAAATATGATTTTACTTTTAAATTACATCAACCGAAGATATTTTTAAGATCTTAATTAGAATAATGTCAACCTTTTAAATATTTTTATTATACGCCACACACTTAACTTGGTAAAAATTAGTATTATGAATAACACAAATTTTAAGATTGCGTTTGGTGCTTTACCAAGCAATGGTAATCTGGATTACCTGCAATCTGAATAGATTATTAGTAATATTGATTACTGTGTTTAGTATAAATAAATAATATCATAGTAAAATTACTAAAAATCTAAATTGACATGTTTGATATGACAAATAAATTACTGATAATATAAAATCAAATTCTTAAAACACCCCACCCTCACATCCCACTCCTACTCCCAATCCAATTTAAAAAAAAAAAAAACTTCCAACCCAATTCCAGCATCTCCGCTGTGGGCAACTCCCCTGCACCATACCTGCAACCCCATTCCCACCCCCTGATGGCAGCATCTCTCCTCTACCATGCCCGCAATCTCCCCCCCTCCCTCGACTATGGCATTCCCTCTACCATGCCTGCAACCCCACTCCCCCACCCCCGATGGCGACAACTTTCTGCACCGCACCCGCAACCCCACCCCTCTCGATGGTGGCATCTCCCCTCTACCATGCCCACAATTCCACCCCGCTTCTCCTCCCTTCCTAGACATCGACGGTGGCAATCTCTCCTCCATCACGCCCGCAACCCCACCCCTCTCCTCCCCCATCCTGTACGTTGATGGTGACATGTCCCCTCCGTTGAGCCCACAACCTTTACGCCCCCCTCCTCCTCTCCTCGATGCCAACGGCATCTCCCCCGACTCCCCCTCCTCCGACGCTCCAAAAAAAAAAAAAAAAAAAGAAAAAAAATAGGGACACCAAGAAGAAAGGAAAAAAACATCACTTACCGACATGGTGGAAGGTCGCCGACAATAATTGGAGCGGACCAAACGACGATGATTTGACTGGAGGGGATGCAAGAGATGGAGATTTTGGTGGCTAGGGCATGTGATGCTAGAGGATTACGAGAGAAAAGAAGAAAAACATCGTGGAAAGAAAAGGCACGATAATTTTTTTGGAATATTTTTATCAAAAAATATTATTATAATATTATCAAATTTATGGTAATCTGAATAGCCATCTTTTTTCAAGACTACCAAGATAATTCAGATTACCAAGATAATTCAGATTACCATTTAAAAGATATACCAAACATGATAATCTGGTGGGGCTCTTTTAAATTACCAGCAATCTAGATAATTGCTGGTTACTAAATGCAATCCAAATTCTTTTTATTGTAAAATTGCTTAGGGATTGATATATACTTAATATGACTCGAAAGATTTGTCCTAAGCTTCCTTAGATATAGTATCCATTATGCCACCTAAGGATTTATATATTATGTGTGAAGTTTATCTTTCTTTAGCTTTTTATGGTGGGGCCATATATTTAATTTACAAATATATCTCTCTTTATTATCTAGGTAGTCTTTGTTCTTTTCCGTGAATTATAATATAATTTTTAATGCCTATGAATAGAGGTAAGAATGGTTGGTATAGTTGTATTGCATAAAGAACCACCCTCTATTTGGTACGAAGGATGGATTGGAAGAAAGATGGATGTAGGAAAGGATGGATGCAAGATTCTATCCATCCTCTCATATGTTTGTTGAAATATGAAAAAATAGATAGGAACGATTTTCTCCTCTATTTGCTATAAGAAAATAAAAGAAAGAATAAATAATATTTATATAATATTTTTACTAAACTATCATTTGTATTATAATTTTGCTAAGGTACTCCAAAGCCCTTTTTAGTTATTTTATTATGGATTTTTTTTTCAGCTATATGTTTTAAGATGGACAGCATTAACTTATTCATCAACAACCAATTTTAACTAATCATATGCATCGCTGGTGCGATAAATAATTCAAATTTCAAGTGTAATTTGAAAATGAAAAGGATGGCTGGTGGGACATTTTGGAAGTCGCACCCCCTCCCCTCCCCCTCCTTTTTGATAGAGCAGCACCCCTTCCCACCTTTTTTAGCATTAATGGTCGATGGAGAAGGAGGTGGAGGGGGGTCGGTGTGTGGCGGCTGGAAGGTGAGCGACAAACCCGAGCAGAGGAGGAAGGGGATGGTATACAGTGGTGGGCCCGAGCAATGGAGAGAAGGATAGAGAAGGAGGAGGAAGGGGGCGGCAGGAAGATGAGCGACGAGGAGGAGAAAGAGGCAGTAGAAAGGTGAGTGGTGGAGAGATGGGCGGAGTGATGAGGAATGGGAGAACGTGCGACAATAAGAAGATAAGAGATAGAGAAGTGGATGGAGGAGGAGGCGAAAGAAAGTGGCACAGCAATGAAGAGATGAGTAGCAAGCCCGAGCGGAGAAGAGGTGGATAAAGGAGGAGGAGAAAGGGGGTAGCATGCAGCAGTGGGCCCAAGCAGTGCAAAGATGAGCGAAGGAGGAGGAATAAGAGGGTATAAAAAATAAAATATTATTTTAAAAAAATAATAATAAAATATATCATAAAAAGAAAGAAATATAAAGATCTTATATTTGAATTTATATCCTCCTTTAAGTTTGTATAGGATTTCATAGAACCATTTTTGTTTCATATATCTTTTGATTGATCCTATGAAATCTTCTAAAATATTTTCTTCTTCTATCAGAGGAGCTTTTCTTTTTTATCATCCATTATTTTTTGAAATGGATTATAGATCCTCGTTTATCTTTTCTTCGATTGGGCTTTCTTCTAACAACCTAATCTTTTCTTTTAGAATGGTTATCTTTTTTTTCATCAAGGTTTGTTTCCTTAATAGATTTTTTAGACTAGTTTTTCTACCCTTTTTCTTGGTCTTCCTTAATCTCTAAAAAACTTCATCTAGTGTATAGAAAACTTGCTTCTCCATAGGGTTTTGAAGAGCTTTGGATTTTTAGGATTTTCTGACCTTTAATTAAAGTAAAAAATCTCTCAATTTGATTCTATCTTTCCTCTGAGCCTTTAGAAAATCAATCAAATCCATAATAAATTGACCATTATTAAATAATACTAAGATTTCATTATCACTAGTATCACCTTTATTGGAATATTCATCGCGGCATAAAAATTCTTTGGAATTATTTGATTCACATTTTGAGTTTAGATTTAAAGTGCTTATCCTATCTTCCAATTTTTCTTTTGATATCCTCCAAGGTCTTTTCTTCAGATATCTCTTAGATTTTCTTTTTAATATCTCTCTGATAGCATTTATATGCATAATAACCCTTCTAGATTTATTTGTAGTAGATCGGGGTTGCACTCATTTGATAATTTGTCCATCTTTATCTCTTTTTGAGTGAGACCTTGAATAAGCCATTTCTTCTATTTTCTTAAGAACTTTCTAAGTTCTTTTATCATAATGTTTTCTTTTATATTACTTGGATTTCTTTTGTCTCTTTTAATATAGTTTATCTAATTAGAATCCGAATTGATAGCAAAACTCACCTAGCTCTTCTTTCAAATATTTTTTGTTTTTCTAATGGATCTCTAATTTTTAAATCATTACACAATTTAGATCTAACTAGTTGCACTTTTGGAGCTATTTTGCCCATACCTAAGTAGCTATAATTTATACAATCCTCATCATCATTTCTTAATTGAGTACTAACTTTTTTGGCGAATAAGGGAGGTAGTCCTGAAATAAACTTTTTTTTTCAGAATTTCTAATTTGGATCTAGAAGCTGATATATCTTAGACAGTAAAGTATTTTTATATCATCTAACACTTAATATTAATTAATTATTCCCTAACTTATTCGGATACATCTGCATAATTTTTTGTAAAATGATAAATAATATTTATTATTAACATAATTATAGCATTAGAGGGATGGTCTAGAAGATAATTTTCTTCAATATCCCTCTTGACCGCATTTAGGATTTCTTATTTTTGGTACTCGGTGAGATAATCATCCCACTGTCCTTTTAATTGTCCTGAGAAGTTAGATGCAATCATCAAGGCAATTGCTTTTCTAAGTTATCATAAATCTTACCGGCATTTACGTACATCATCATTTGATGATACATAGTATTGATTTGATACTCCATAAGTCCATCAAGGTTCCATTTGATAAGGCTTCATCCATCGAACTGAACAATATTTATAATTATAATGTTTTCTCAAGCAGAAAATCTATGTAGGTAGATCTAAGATAATAATTTTTTTTATCTTAGAAGCCTACATTATTTGTTTATAGACTAAGATTTTATTTACCTCATCCTTGTTCATAGTCTTTGGTGGAATTTAATCAGTGTCTTCTAATGAATAGACCTCTCTTTTTTTAAAGAGATGGGTTCTTTAGAGAACTTAGCGGATAAATAGTTTATTATATCTTTAAGTTCGAGAGAAGTTATTTTGGTGCTAATTTGGCTAATAAACTCTTCTGAGAATGATGGTACTGATTTGACCTTTGAATCCAACTATGAGAATTAAATATTGAGGAAATATTTTTTGAGGAAAGAGTCTTTTTGCCATTATTTTGTGATAATTTTATATATTTTATTAATTATCTTTTGGAAAACCTATTGATAGCCTTATGGGCTTTTTCCTTTTTCCCCAAAAGAACATTTTCAATCATTTTTGTTTGTTGGCCTATCATTTTGAGAGCAAGATTTATGAAGTTTTGTTGATGTGCAATATAGTCTAAGTTTTCTACCGTAGGGGTTTCATTAAGTCATTTATTCAATATCTTTAGAGGACTGGCATGTATCCCTCTATCTTCAAAGGGTGGATGCACCAATTCGACTTCTAGACCTCTGACTGTTTTCCATTATTTGAAAAAAATCTTGATCATAGCTACCTATAATTTGGATCTTAGGTCTTCAAGGCCCTTGGTATAGTGGTTATAGAACAAGTCAAAGAAGATGTTTCTTTCTTTAGCCTTCATTTGATAGTACTAGATTCTTCTAATAAAATTTTATTTATTTATTTATTTTATCATAGATACTAAAGAATCATGCTTTCCTTTCTCTATTTTCTTTAGAGTTAAAATCTTTTCTTGGCAGTTCCTTGTCTATCTAGAATTCCACTAGCTCTATAACATCTAGTTCTAGATTAAAACTTAAAGGTTGGTGTTGCCCAGCTATGCAACCTAAGAGACGGGGGGGTGAATTAGATTTTTAAAATTTTAAAGCTAATTTAGAGTTACAAAGATTATGTGATGATATGCAAGTGATATGTGATAGATATTTTAAGTGTAGAGAATAAGTGAATATCAAAAGAGCAAGTATATAATAATGTAAAGATAGAGAGAGGAGAAGAACACCATAAACAAATAAGATTTATAGTAGTTCAATGCCAATCTTGCACCTACATCTACTCTCCAAGCTTCTACTTGGATATTTAAATCCACTAAACGTATTCAAACTGAATACAACATTGAAAACTTCCAATCCTAGCTATCTTAAGCTAGAACACTTATTTTTTGATTACAAACCAATCTAATACAATCCTATTTAACGTTAGGATCAATCTTTTCAAGTTTTGAAATCCTTCCAAAACTTAAAACAACTCAAAGAACAGAGAATAAGAGTTTATGCCAATAAATATAACTCAAGCTTCTTAAATGAGCAAATAAAAGCTTTAAAAATATTTTATACAACAAAGAAGAAGCTTTTCTGATTTTTCTTAAGGTTGTTGAAGACTTGAATGAGCTTTTGAGATGTTGGTGAGCTTGAAAACGAAAGCTTTTTTGCTTGAAGAGGGCCTTTCGCTTAGGGCTGAAATGAATGCTTGAATTTCTTATTTTGTTCTTTTCTTTTGAAAGCCTTTATATCCTCTATGATGACTAGAAAGAAAATAGACCCAATTTGTAGCCATTAGATATCCATTTTAGAGCATTAAATATAACTAAAAAGGACCAAAAAATAGCCATGGTTGACTTTTTTCGTCGCATGGGTTAATCCTTAGATCGTCTCCTGTACAGGGGTCGACCCCTAGGTCGACGTCTGTGATAGAAAAACCAAAAAATCTATTATTCTATATTTTTTGCCTTTGGAACAGCAGGTCGACCCCTGGCATAGGGGACGCCCTGTGCCAGGGTACCAGTGAAGTAATGACTGCCATACTTGATCCTGATATGAATCGATTGAAGTTCTTAGATTGGTATTTTACTGATCTAGATTTGATAACTATCTTTTACAATCTTATCAGTGGCTCATCAATTTAATAATCTTTTCTGATGCTGCCACATGGCCAGTGGTAATTGGCTGCACCAATACTTGCCCCCCACTTTCCAGACTTGAAGTGAAATTCTTCGCGATGAGTGTGGAAAGTCATTCTAAAAGACATCCTTCAATTTTCCGCCAATAACTGCACCGTAAGGCTGCCAAAATTAATTTTTTAATCATTTAAAATGACATATTACCTCGTTTAGAGAGATTCTACTGTGACCATCGTGCTTGGTATTTAAGGAAGCATGGGAGAGTGAAAAATCATCATTGCCTACACTACTGTAATCCAAATGACTTGGGGCACATGTTGATTTTCTATTAATCAATCAGGTCACTGCACAGATTACGCTTATGTGGCTTAGTCAGAATGGGATGCATCGAAACGACCTTTCTGCGGTCATTCTAGATTACCGACAAATGGCTAAAATCCAATGATGGGCGGATTGATCTAAGCCATTATCATTTTCTATAAATAGAGTGGCAACCACCTGAGAATCATTTTACTGCTTCTTTTAGTATGGAGTTTCTGCCAGGAGATGTTCTGAAAGCTTCTCAGTGCCCAAGTTATCGGAGAAGAAGGACATTCAGGCCATCACCGGAGCCAAGGAGGACCATTGAAACTAGAAAAGAAGGTGTCTTTTCCCTTAGGTAGATCTCTTTTTCCTGCCTTCAGAGTTTAGGGTATCTTTTTGGTTAGGGTTTTCCTTCACTTTCTCCTTGTGTCTAGTCCTCCTTTCTTCCTTTTGCTTTCTCTCTTTTTTAGGGTATCTTTTTTGTTAGGGTTTTCCTTCACTTTCTCCTTATGTCTAGTCCTCCTTTCTTCTTTTTGCTTTCTCTCTTTTTTCCCCTTCTTTCTTTCTTTGAGAATATCTTTCCAAGTAGGTACCTCTCATGGTGGTGATAAGAGGAGGGGGAAAACTATTTCGAGTGATCGAAAAATCTGGTCCACCCAGCCTCGACTCGAGCTAGAGGTGGATGACCCATCTCAAGCGACCGCTAGGGCCAGTACCTCTAGCAAAAATGGTTTGAAGTATCCAGCAAAGGGATTTCTGGACTATTTCGATCCAAGTATTGAACCTTCAGTCTTGGTTGACTTTGACCTAAAGAATCTTAGGGATAACTATCTTATCCTCAAGTATTTTCAACTGATAGCCCCTGGTTCGGATGATTGAGTCACACAACCTCTCGAAGGCTGTATTGCTTTTTATGATAAAGCACTCTAGTCCAGATTATGGTTTTCTTTGCATCCTTTCATCTGCAATGTCTTAGACTTCTATAGGTTGCATCTGACCTAGGTCACCACCAATGCCATCAGGATATCCTAGTTTTCATCATCTGTTGTAGCTTCGCCACTATAGAGCCTAGGATCTCTCTTTTCAAGGCATTGTATGTCCTGAAAAAGTATCCAACAGAGAAGGATTAGTGATACTTTTCATCCCGATCTCATTGCAAGTTTGGTCACTATCTCCCTTCATCCATTTACAATTAGAAAAATCATTTTTTCTTTGTTTCCTCCGATGTCCCTTGGGGTTTCAGTCATAGCTGGAGTAAATTCCAGCTTAAGTAAAACTCCAATAACCAAGTTTTGCCTAGGGATAAAGAGACTTTTAAAGAGCTGCTGGATATGAATGTGCCTAAACTTAGCTGCTAGTGATGGATCAGTCATTGTTCGACTCCAGCATTAGCCAGATCTCTCCCTAGGGTGAGCCAGTTGCTAGGTTTATTCCATATTTGTGTATATATGCATTTTTTCGATCGATGAGTTTCTTTTGTTGCGGCAGCACCCATGAAGTTTGATCCCAAAAGATTGGTAGAGCAGAAAAAGAGAAAACAGAAACCCACCAGCCTTCCTCCTGTGAAGAGGGGTAAGGATAAGGAAGTCGCCGTGCCCACATCGACATCTCCCTGATCTACCCCAGTTTCTATCTCCGGGCTGCTGGTGATTGATGCGGCCCCCATCAATGTAGTCCCTACCGCCCCATCTTCGGTGTCCTGAGGACATCGACAAACTATCGAGGTGATCTATCCACCTCCCAAGGAACCAATGGTCTATCTGAAGTCGGACCTGCCTTCTACACCGCTGAGGTCTAGTCCATCGATTGCATCAATCTCGGCATCTATTTATTAGTCTCGATTCTCTTAAGGGCCGAAGATTCCTGGGGTTAATCTGCCATCGACCTCTATCGAAAAGCTTGACCTTGCCCAAGCTTCCCTCCTTGATACGCCGAGGCTCGGCAGGGACCTGCTGTGCACCATGATGCCGCAGCGAGACTTGAATACCTGTAGAAAGGACCTCGGGCTAGAGGATCTGATCAACTATGACTTCAACTACAGTCTAGATGTGAGTCTCTTTCCTTCTTTCTTTTTTTTTAATCATCAATTAATGATCGATCTTATACTTTGTTCTTTTGTTCCTTTCAACCCGCCATATTCTTTAGGCTTTTTATTAAGCACATGGCATGGTTTTGTGATAATAAGAAGACCATGAAGGAGGTGCTACAGTCCGCAAAAGACTACAAGAAGATGGTGGAGGAGAAAGTCGCGAAAGAGGCTAAGATTGTTGAGGAGTTGAAGAACCAGCTCCAAAAAAAATTGGCCACGATAAAAGAGAAGAACAAGGCCTTGATGGATCATCAGAGGAAGGCCAATGAGGGGGAGAAGAGGCTGCTAGAGCTGCAGCAGGATGTCTCCAAGATTTTCGAGCTGAAAACCAAGATGGAGCTGGAGGAGATGGTGTCCTCTTGGGATGATATGGTGGTTGCTCGGGACAAGGCCCTCCTCATTTACCAAAGGGATGTGAAGAGCCTGGAGACTACCGCTGCCAAGGCCATGGAGGATTACAAGTCCTCTAAAGCCTTTCAAGAGGAGGTTACGAAGGCTTCGAAGGAGGCCTTCAACTGCAAGTTTAATAATTACAAGAGTATGATCAAGAAGCTCTTTCCTGATTTGGACTTGAGCGGAGTTACACAAGAGGTCGTCGTCCCACTGATGTTGGAGACTGTCGTCAAGCCAAGTCGGGTGCAACTTTTTCTACAGTTGCGCCTCCACCTGCTCTTGAGGCAACCCTCCAGCAACTTGCCACCACCAAAACTCCAGCCATCAAGATTATATTGGTGGAGTCCACGATCGGTGACTAGACAGTAGCCCCTATGCAAGCTTCTCAGGTAGATGCCTGATTTTGTAGTTTTCCTCTTGTTTTATTCTCCTGCTTCCATATAAGATTGGTTTGGGCTTTATAAAAAACTTTTTTAAGTAATAAAAATTTTCTTTTGATTTTTGACTACCTGTGTTGGCTTGTAACATTGGACATTTCCAATCTGATGTCGCCCGACATGGGCTAGAATGGTTTTTCATTTCAAAAATCTTCCATAAGTTACGCATAACAGGTAATAGTTGACCTTAGTCAGATTCATGTCGATTGATCTCAGTTGAGTCTCGATATAGATTGACTTAGTCAAAACATAAAAGCATGTATCCAACCAAAAATTGAACTTATGACTTAAATAGAGTAGGAGTTTAGGGCTACCTATACCCGAATCTTGGATCGGTAGGTCGGCTTTCCCTTTCATCTGATAGGAGTCTAACTAGCTACTTCCCAATTTCCTTCCTTTTCCTATGATATGCATTATGAGATCCAATTCAGAGGTCGGATGTCTCACGATCTAAATTGAGGTTCAATTTAGATATCAGATGCCTCACAATCTGAGTTGTGGGTCCAATTCGAAGATCGGATATCTCATGATCTGAGTATAAGGTTCAATTTAGAGATTGGGTATCTCACGATCTAAGCTATGAGGTTCAATTCAGAGATCGGATGTCTCATGATCTAAGTCGTGAGATCCAATCGAAAGATCGGATATCTCATGATCTAGTTTGTCTCATTTGACCAGACAGCATAGCCTCTTTTGGATAAACATAATTTCACCTTATCCTCATTTGGCTAGATAGCATAGCCTCATTTGGATAGGCTTTTGAATTTAAATCATGTCCTCATTTGGCTGGACAACATAGCTTCATTTGGATAGGTTTTTGAATCGGTACATTATTCTCATTTGGCTGGATAATGTGGCCTCGTTTGGACATGTTTTTGAATTTCCTCAATTTTTTACCGAGGTGGTCGAGAGACGGCTTTGATATTTTGGAATAGGGATCTATTTTCAGTGGAACAAAATTTTAGAGCTTTTATTTAGGAATCATTGATGGTACATTCTGAGGTTCTCAGCATTCCATGTCCTTAGAATATTTAAGCCATCTAAATTTTCGATCCAGTATGCCCTTGGATGCACCACTTTAATGATTCGGTAAGGCCCTTCCTAGTTTGGGGCAAGTTTTTCCTACTTCAAAGGTTTTGAGACTTCAGCTCGGCAAAGGACTAGATCGCCTTTATAGAAAAGTTTTGGCTTTACCCGGGCATTATAATATGAGGCCACTTTTTGTTTGTATGTTGCCATACGAATTTAAGCTCTTTCTTTGATCTTTTCTGGCAAGTCTAGGTCAGTTCTCAGTCGATCTGAATTACTTGTCTCATAAAAATTTTCTATCCTCAGTGTTGAAAAGTCAATTTCCATGGGTATAACTGCCTCTATCCCAAACATAAGTTTGAAGGACATTTTTTTGGTTGATCGTCTAGGGATGGTTTTGTATGCCCAAAGAACGTTATATAATTCATCCGTCTGGAGGCTTTTAGCTTCAGTAAGCCTGATCTTCAAACCTTGGAGAATTGTTCGATTAGTAACCTCGGCTTCTCCATTCGACTGTGGATGTCCTACTGAAGTGAGCCTATAGCCGATGCGAAGTTCGGAGCATAATTTCTTAAATCTCGGATTGTTGAACTACCTTCCATTATTAGTGATAATGATCTGAGGTAAGTCAAAATGATAAATGATTGACTTTCAGACAAAGTCTTGCATCTTTCTTCTATGATTTGTGCCATTGGTTTGGCCTCCACCTATTTTGTGAAGTAATCAATGGCCACTACCAAAAATTTTCTTTATCATGTTGCCATGAAAAAAGGTCCAAGGATATTCATTCTGTTGGGGGTAAATCTCGCTCCCACCGAAGTTCGGTCGGATGCACAGCGGACAATACAACCGATAGTCACAGAAAAATCTCAGTGGTCGAACTCCTCAGCGGCCGAACTCATTAGCGGACGAGCCCCGACCGAACTCCTCAGCGGCCAAACTCCTCCTCCAATCAGACTTCTATGGAAGTCAAACTCCTTATAGACTGTTGATAAATTCCTACAAGCGATCCCACTACTGAACGATTACACGATAATAATGATTATCATTTATCAAGACAACACGATCGATATTTATCAAGTCAATAATGATCGATATTGATCGGAATGGTTACGATAGTCATTAATCAAGACAGTTACAACAAGCTCCGCTTATAAAAAGGACCCTCCAGATATGCTTACGCCAGACTCTAAGCTCTCATCTCCTCCTCTAAACTCTGTCGAACCCCACACTGAGCACTCCATTTCTATTGGCTAGAGCTAACTTGACCGTCAGAGGGTCCTACCAGACCAACCTCCACTGACTCCAGATGAAACTTTATTTTGCAGGTCACCGACGGCGATCTCATCCTCCTCTACTCCAGCATGATCCGACATCAACCAAATTCTGCACCAACAGATTTGGTGCTAGAGGAAGGGCACCTCTATTCCTGAGGTGATCTTGAGGCTCCTTATTCTTAAAAGAATGCTCAGCGATGATCTCTCTCTAGAGATCTCCCTCCTTCCTCTTCAGAGTTCTTTTTCAAGAGAAGATGCCTCCCAGGAGAGCTTCGATTCGATGATCGACGGCCTTCACAGCCCGATCCCATCTAGATCCATCTACTCCTACTTCAGTCTTAGCAACTCAAGTTTCATCTATACGCATGGTAGATGCAGAATAGTTCAACCTACTTGTCCAATAGGTCCATGGCCTCACGAAGGTAATGCAGACCATGCAGCAGCCCCCAGCAGTGACTCCACCAAGAAACCCACCATCGGAATGTTGAGAACCGACCTCAAGAAAGAGTACCTGGGCTAACGTACCCATCGCCCCTGAAAAAGAAAAATAGAGAGCAGAGGATCCGTATTCGGATCATGATTCTCCTCTGGAGAAGATCTTCCCCGTTTGTAGTCGAAAGCCTCCCAAGATTTGCAACCAAGATGATGCCCTCGATCACAGGCTGTGAAAGATGAACCGACGGATTAAGGAGCACGACCACATTATCCCGACTCACCTTGATGACGTCCGCATCGATCCTCCTTTCTCTCTCCGAATTATGCAAGAGTCCATCCCACCAAACTTCGAGCTTCCTCAATTCGAAAGCTATGATGAAACTTCTGATCCAGTTGATCATCTAGAGGCCTTTCGGACCATGATGCTACTCCACAGTGCTTCAGATGTCATACTGTGTCGAGCCTTTCCATCTACCTTAAAGGAAGTAGTGAGAAATTGGTACTCGATGTTGAAGTCGGATATGATCTTCTCTTTTGATCAGATGAGCCATCAGTTTATGGCTCACTTTATCAGCAGCCAACGTCTGCGTCGAAGTTTGGATTCTTTGATGAATGTCAAGCGGAAGCAGGAGGAATCCATCCGAGTGTCATCCGATTTAACACCGCGGCATTAGAGATCGGAGATCTGGATCAGTCTGTTGCGATGGCCGCGCTCAAGAGCGGCCTTCAGAAGAACGACTTGCTGTTCTTCCTGGAGAAGAAGTATCCTAGGAACTTTGTCAATCTGCTGGCTCGGATCGAGAGATATGCCCGTATGGAAGAAGCCTTCAAATTGAAGGATGAAGAAGTCATAGGAGAGCGACGGGTGGATGAGTCTGATAGACCCACCATCGATAGAGGGTCGAGAGAAGTTCGGCCGTGCTCGCAGACTCCCTTCTGAGCACAAACGAGATCGAACTTCTTGAGCTCGTCATCGAGAAAGTCCCGATAGAGGGACACAAAGTTCTCTCCCTAGGAGATTTCATGGGAGGGTGGAATGAAATTCGACCATGCTCATGGACTCCCTCCAAGTGGAGCAAGGTCGAACTCCCCCTCAAGCTTATCATTAGAAAAGCCCCGATAAAAGGGCACAAAGTTCTCCCCCAGGAGGTTTCACAAGAGGGTCGAGTGAAGTTCGGGCATGCTCACGGACTCCCATCAGAGTGCAAGTGAGCCCGAACTCCTCGAGCTCGCCATCAAGAAAGCCCCAACAGAAGGGTGTAAAGAAGTTCTCCTTCCGAAAGGTTCCATAACTATGCCCCACTCAGTGCTTCTAAGGCTCAAGCTCCGATGGAAGTTAAGAACCAGCTACCAAGACTAGGAGAATTACGATCTCCCCCAAATAAGCATGATTGAAGCAAGTACTGCCTCTACCATCGCGACCATGACCACGATACTGAAGAATGTGTTCAGCTCCGAGGCGAAATCAAGGAGCTCATCAAAAGAAGCCAACTGAATCGATTCCTTAGACACCAGCCTGAAACATGAGAAGATCGGCCAAGGGCGCTACCGTAGCCAGGAACAACAAAAAGATCAGTCGCCTCCCGTACCATCGATGCCATGATAAGCTTGCTCTAAATTGAGAAGGCCAACATGAGATGGAGGAGGTCGCCCCACCCAGAGCTTATCGCCTAAAGAAACTCGAAGGGACAATGCTCCCACAACCCTGAAATATAAAAAATTCGGGAATGCGCTGCCAGTAACTTCCTTTCAATAAAATTTTTCTATTTCGATAATATTATTTTTTGGTATAAAAACTACATGATGACAGGAAAGAAGCAGTCGATAGTGGTTGTGTTAGGAATAGGAGGAGAACCTCGTCCTAACATGAGCCGATCAAAGTCCTCCAACCTCGGCTGCAAGAGATAAGATCTCCCCTGAGAGTTCAGGCCAACCTCGATCGTAGGAGATAAGATCTTTTCCGAAGACCCATATTAACCTCGACCGTAGGAGATAAGATCTTTCCCGAGGGTTCGGACCAACTTCGGCTGCTGGAGATAAGATCTTCCTCGAGCGTCCGTATCAATCTCGACTATAGAAGATAAGATCTCCCCTGAGCGATCAGGCAAACCTCGATTGCTAGAGATAAGATCTCCCCCGAGTGCCCGTATCAACCTCGACTGTAGGAGATAAGATCTCCTCCGAGGCAATCTCGACTGCAGAAGATAAGATCTCCCCCGAGCCAATCTCGATTGTAGGAGATAAGATCTCTTCCGAACCAATCTCGACTGCAGGAGATAAGATCTCCTCCAAGACAACCTCAGCCGCAAGAGATAAGATCTCCCCCGAGGCAACCTCGACTGTAGGAGATAAGATCTCCTCCGAGGTAATCTCGACTGCTGGAGATAAGATCTTTTCTGAGCGTCCGTATCAATCTCGACTGCAGGAGATAAGATCTCCCCCGAGGCAATCTCGACCGCAGGAGATAAGATCTCCCCCAAGCCAACCTCGATCATAGGAGATAAGATCTCCCTTGAGGCAATCTCGATCGTAGGAGATAAGATCTCCCCTAAGGCAACCTCAGTTGCTGAAAATCTTTTCGAGGCAACCTCGACCGCAGAAGATAAGATCTCTCCCGAGGCAACCTCGATCGGAGGAGATAAAATCTCCTTTGAGGCAACCTTGGCTGTAGGAGATAAGATCTCTTCCGAGGCAACCTCAGTTGCAGGAGATGAGATCTTCTCCAAACAAACGGGCCAACCTCGGCTGTTGAAAATAAGATCTCCTTCAAGCGCCCATATCAACCTCGACCGCAGGAGATGAGATCTCCTCTGAGGTAACCTCGGAGGTAGAAGATATGATTCTCCAAGCTTCGACTTCAATGAGTGCGGAGCTCAGAAAAGAACTTCGGCAGTCGCCTATTTTGATACTCCCTTCCTTCGAATTTCAAACTCGAGAGTGAGGAGACTATTGTTGGGGATAAATCCTGCTCCCATTGAAGTTCAGTCGGATGCTCAACGAACAATACAACCGATAGTCATAGAAAAGCCTCAGCGGTCGAACTCATTAGTGGACGAGCCTCGATCAAACTCCTCAACAGCCGGACTCCTCCTTCAGTCGAATTTCTATAGAAGCCAAACTTCTTACAGACTATTGATAGATTCCTACAGACGATCCCACTACTTGACGATTACATGATAATAATGATTGTCATTTATCAAGACAACACGATCGGCATTTATCAAGTCAATAACGATCGGCATTGATCAGGATGGTTACGATAATCATTAATCAAAGTAGTTACAACAAGCTTCGCTTATAAAAAGGATCCTCCAAATACGCTTATGCCAGGCTCTAAGCTCTCCTCTCCTTCTCTAAACTCTGTCGAACCCCATACTGAGCACTCCATTTTTGTTGGCCAGAGCTAACTTGACCGTCGGAGGATCCTATCGGAGCCATCCCCATCAACTTCGTACGAAACTTTATTTTGCAAGTCACCGACGGCGACCTCATCCTTCTCCACTCCAGCACGATCCGGTGTCAACCAAATTCTACACCAACACATTCCTTAAATGGCAAATGACCATGGTGCTGTAATTGATATAAGCTCGGCAGTGGACTGATGTTGAATATTTGTATATCTTTGGCATTGATTACATCTATTGATGAGGTCGGTAGCATCCTTCTGAATAGTTGGCCAGTAATAATCCTGTCGGATCACTTTGTATGCCAACGATCTGCCCCCCCAAATAGTAGCTATAGATTTTCTCATGGACCTTTTGAAGAGCATAATTAGCTTCTTAAGGTCTTAAGCATCGGAGTAATGAGAAAGAATATAATCTTTTGTACAATCTTCCATCCAGAATGACATACCATGGGGCTTGTCTTTTGATTTTCCTTGCTTTAATAGGATCATTTGGTAATACTCCCTTGTCTAGATAATTTGTCAGAGGATCTATCCAGTTTGGTTCATGATCTACTTGAGCAATCATTAGAATCTTCATGCTAGATTTTTTGAGAACTTTAATAAATACCCTTTGGTTGAGCTTGGGAAAGCTTGACGTGACCAGATGTGATAACGTGTCAGCTCGGGCATTATTCGACCTCGATATTTATGTGGTCTCGAGATCATCAAAATTTTTGATAATTTTTTTACGTTATTCAAATATGTAAGCTCCGAAGTGACACTCCCAAGTCTTGAAAATATGAGAAGTTAGATAATGAAAAGACGGATGCAAGTCGAAAGAAAAATTAATCTTAATAGTAAAGTTCAGAAACTGGGTCGGCTCACTCTGAGACTGGGCCGGCTCAGTTGAAAACTGAGTTAGCTCAGTCCAAAATTGGATCGGCTAGATCTCAGAGAAAAATTCAGACAGAGAGCAGCATTTTCAGACTGTTGGCATAGTACACAACTGGGTCGGCTCAATCTGAGACTGAGCTGACCCAGTCGTAGGTTAGCTGGCTCGGTCTGAAACTAGGCCGACTTAATTTTCATGGGTTATTATTTTATGTATGTGGATTGTTTAGATTTGAAAAGTTTTTTTATAAGCTAGGACTTGACCTTTTGTAAAGTATATATACTGAAAATAGGTCAAAATTATAATAGTGCTAAAATATACTGAATAAAAACTTTTTTCTTCCAAAAATCTCTTTTTCTTCTTCTTCTCTATTTCTTGATTTATTTGATCATGCTTCTGCAGAGATCTCTAAGAAGTACTTTCTTATTGCTTGGCTAATCACCGACGGTCACGTCAATCCATGTGGAAAGAGTGCATATTTTCAATATTTGGTATCAGAGCGGTGTTGCATAGAAGGAAGAAAGATACCTATGATTTACTACATCCAAAATCTATTGCACCAGATTTTATCCTAAAACTTCTAATTTGCTTCATGGTTGTTTCTAAATTAAGGTGGTGATTGTTTAACGGAGGAAAAGTGATACAGAAGTTTGGAAAAAAGATTTAGGACTAGTTAGATCTTTTGTAAAAGATAGTTTTATTGGTGTGTGATCGTGAAGGATGTTAGGGATCTATTCTTGACTTGTTTGAAGTCATGGAATCAAGTGGATTCAAGATAGATTTTAAGAAGTTCGATGGCAAGGAGAACTTTACTCCATGGTAGTAAAGAGTAAAGAACTTGTTGGTTTAGCAGAGGATCTACAAGGTCTTGACAAAAGAAAGGTTGAAAAAGATCAGTGCTGAGGATTGAAAAGAGTTGGAGGAAATTGCTTTTAGTACAATTTAGATATGCTTGGTCGATTAGATTTTGTCCGAGGTTTGCACAGAGACTACGGCAAAGGAGCTCTAGAAAAGACTGAAGAACACATACATGGGGAAGAACATAACGAATAAATTGTAGTTGAAGAAACAACTATATAGTCTGAGGATGCCCAAAGGTGGAGATATTATTGCACATATCTAAAAGTTCAATCAAGTGTGTTCTGAGGTGACGAGTTTGGATGTGAAGATCGACGAGGAGGATCGGGCATTGCTACTATTATGTTCTCTCTCAGGTTCGTATGATGGTCTCATAATAACTTTAGTTTATGAAAAGAATATCCTAAACTATGAAGAGGTTGTTGGTGTGCTCATCAAATGAGTAAAGAAAGAAGATCTGCAAGAGAGATTCTAAGTCTGAGATCTTGGCTGTGAACGAAAGATAGGAAAAATCAAAGAAGAAGATAAGAGAGAAATTCAAGGGCAAGTCAAAGTCTCACGATCAAAGGAAGATGACATTAAAATGTTATAAATGTCATCAGCCTGATACCTGAGGAGAGATTGTCCCCTTTTGAGATCAGAAAAAGAAAAGGCTAGTAAGAAAGATGATACAGCTTCTATGAGTAGTGGAGAAGATCTGCTAGTTATATCAGATGGATCTATAGAGTGCGATACTATATGGATACTAGATTCAGCATGCTCACACCACTATACTTCTCATCGGGAGTGGTTTGCTACCTACCAGAAGGCCGTTGATGAAAGTGTCAACCTTGGAGATGATCATCCATGCAAAGTAGCTGGATGTATGATAGAATCATTCATACATTATCAAATATCAGACATATACTGGAGTTGAAAAAGAATTTGATTTTTTGGGCTACTTGGAGGAGTAGGATTATGCTTTTAGTAGCCAGACTGGGAGTGGATGTCTAAAAATTTTGAAGAAAGCTTTGGTGGTGATGAGAGATAGAAGACTGAGCAACAATCTTTATAGAATAAAAATCTCAATGAAAAATGATAGTGCAGAGGTGCTAGTAGCGACACAAGAGGGGTATATTTTATATCGGCTGTGGCACTATCGGATGGATCATATGAGTGATCGTGGGCTCACAGAACTAAGCAGAAGAGATATGATCCCAATCCTGAAGGAGGGCACAGATCTTTGTGAGTCATATATCTTTGGCAAACAATATAGGATGAAGTTTGCCAGAAGTATCAAGTGCAGCAAGGGAGTGCTGAATTTAGTACACTCGGATGTATGGAGACCAGCTCCTATATCAGCTAGAGGTGGGGCAAAATACTTTATTACTTTTATTGATGATTTCTCAAGGAAGGTGTGGGTTTATCTGATCAAAAAAAAATTAGAGGTGTTTGCTCGGTTCAGAGCTTGGAGAGCTGAAGTAGAGAAGGAGTCAAGAAGATGGGTAAAAAGTCTGAGGTTGAACAATGGAGGAGAGTATACTAGCCTGGAGTTTAGAAGGTACTGTGAGGAAAATGGCATCAAGCACCATTACATGGTGAGGATGACTCTCCAACAGAATGATATCATGGAGAGGATGAACCGAACACTGATCGAGAAGGTACAGAGTTTGAGACTGCAGACATCACTCCCAAAGTCCTTTTGGGATGATGCTTTAATGTTTTCTTATTTTCTTGTGAACAGGTCCCCTCATTATAAGCTGAATGGAGGCATTTCAGAAGACATTTGGAGTGAAAAGAAGGTGAAGCTTGACCACCTGAAAGTCTTCGATTGCACAGCCTATGCACATATGGAGGCAACCGAGAGAAGTAAATTAAATCTAAAATCTCAAAAGACGACATTCATAGGATATCCACAAGGAGTCAAGGGATACCTACTGTAGGACTCTCAGGCATAGAAGTCAGTGATCAACAAGGATGTTATCTTTGATGAGAAGAGTATCTTGAGGAGGTCTGGGATAGATAAAACTAAAAAAAATAAAGATGAACAGCGATGGCCAATCAGAAATGATGGCATGCAGGTTACATCTACTTACAGGAGTGTTTCTATTGAGGTAGAGCTGAGTAGAAAAATATTATCTAAGATTGAAAATCAGCATGGAGGATCGACAGTTCAGATAGATGTGCAGGAGCAGCCACAGACATTAGGCAGAGATGTTCCAGTGGGAGTAGCTTTACACAAGCTCCAGCATACTATTAGAAGATTGATCAAATATGGCATTGATAAGATTATCTTCTATGCACTCATCACTGCTAATGAAGATCTAGAGAATTATGCAGAGGTCATGGAGAGTGAGGATCATGATTCATGAATGCAGGTCATGATGGAGGAGATGGAATCATTTGAGAAGAATCAGACATGGCAGCTGGTGTATCTTCCAGAGGATGCTCGACCTATTGGCTCAAAGTGGGTGTTCACAAAGAAAGAAGCACTTCAAAATAAGATAGAGTCAGATTCAAAGCAAGACTGATAGCAAAGGAATACTCATAAAGAAAAGGGATTGACTATACATAAATTTTCTCTCCTATAGTGCATCATACATCTATTCGAGTTTTACTATCACTGATGGCACAGCATAACATAAAATTAGAATAGATGAACGTAAAGATGGCCTTCATGAAACTTTGGAGGAAAAAATCTACATGAAGCAGCCAGATGATTTCATGAAGATGGGATAGAAAGAAAAGTATATTTACTTAGAAAGTCTTTATATGGCTTGAAATAATCCCCTCATCAGTGGTATCGAAGGTTTGATAGCTTTGTCTTGAGCCTGAGTTTTAACAGATATGAACATGATTATTGTGTCTACATCAACAATGTAGATGAGAAGGATGCCCTGTATCTATTATTATATATAGATGATATGCTCATAGTCAATAGAAGCATGAATGCTGTAAAAAGGTTGAAAAAGGCATTATCATCTGAATTTGAGATGAATTGGGTCTAGTTGAGAAATTCCTTGGAATGGAGATTTACAAAGATAGATGTAAAGAAGTGCTCCATTTGTCACAAAAAAAGTATATCCAAAAGATTCTGAAGAGGTTTGAAATGGAAAAGGCCAAACCTGTAGAGACGCCATTACCGAGCCATATGTCTCTCTCCAAGTTACAGTGCCCCCAATCAGAAGAGGAGAGAGTACATGGAATAAGTTTCTTATGCAAATGCTGTAGGTAGTGTGATGTACACTATGATGTGCTGTAGATCAGATATAGCACATGCTGTGAGCACGGTTAGTAGATACATGGCTAACCCTGGGAAGAAATACTGAAAAGCATTGAAATGGATATTGAGATATCTATATGGAATAAGGAATTATGATTTGGTGTTTAGTGGACAGTTGGAAGGATTTGGAGAACAATCTATGAAGATGTGTGAAGGTTCAGATCCTCTGAAAGGATTTGTTGATGTAAATTATGCTGATAATCTTGATACAAGAAGGTCTACTACTGGATACATCTTATGCATATATGGTGGATTGGTGTCTTGAAGATCATTCCTTCAGCCAATCACAGCCTTGTCTATCATTAAGGTTGAGTACATTGGGATAACGGAGGCTGCAAAGAAAGCTCTTTGACTTAGGAGGCTGATTGATGAGTTAAAGGTAGAGCAAAGCAAGGTTATACTATTTAGTGATAGTCAGAGTGCTCTATTATTGGCACAGAATCCAGTCTATCATGTGTGCACAAAGCATATAGACGTGAGGAACCATAGGATCAGAGAGCTGATGGAGGAAGGTGAAGTGAAACTGATGAAAATCCATACCAAGGAGAATCAGTCTGATGCACTTACGAAGGTACTTTCCAGAGATAACTTTCAGAGATGTGTGGCATGGATGGGTTTGTTGAGAAAAGATGAGTTCACAAGAACTTGAAAGTATCAAGATACAAAATGTGAGCTCAGAAGTGGCACTTTCAAGCCTTGAAAATATGAGAAGATAGATCATGAAAAGACAGAAGCGAGCTGAAAGAAGAATCAGTCTTAATAGTAAAGTTTAGAAACTGGATCGGTTCACTCTGAGAATGAGCCGGCTTAGTTGAAAACTGGATCAGCTCAGTCCAGGACTGGATTGGCTAGATCTCAAAAAAAAATTTAGATAGAGAGCAGCATTTTCAGACTGTACTGAGCCAATTCAATCGCAAGTTAGCCGGCTCAGTCTGAAACTGGGCTGGCTTAGTTTTCATGGGTTATTATTTTATATATGTGGATTGTTTGGATTTAAAAAAATTTTCTATGAGCTTGGGCTTGACTCTTTGTAAAGTATATATACTGAAAATAGGTCAAGATTGTAAGAGTACTGAAATATACTAAATAAAAGTTCTTTTCTTCTAAAAATCTCTTCTTCTTTTCTTCTCTATTTTTTGATTTATTTGATCGTGCTTCTGTAGAGATATCTAAAAAATACTTTCTTGTTGCTTGGCTAATCACCGACGGCCGCGCCAATGCGTATAGGAAAAGCGCATATTCCCAATAAAATACTGAGACATAGCAAAATCTTTAGCTTCAAACTGACCTCGTACTTGTTCGATGATAAGTTGTGAGTTCATGAAGATCTTTAGTTTCTTGATATTAAGCTCTTTTACCATTCTGAGTCCTGCGATGAGGGTTTTGTATTCGGCACCATTATTGAAATTTTTAAAGCTAAATCTCAGAGCATGCTCTATGATAGCTCCTTCTAGATTAGCTAGGATTAAACCAGCTCCACTCCCTAGGGCGTTCGAAGCACCGTCAACATGTAGAAGCCAATAGGATTCTTCAATAACTTTCCTCGAGATTTTTGGAGTGGATTTTTCTTTGGGTATGGAGTATTCTACCATAAAATTGGCCAATACTTGAGCTTTTATAGAATGTCTAAACCGATAATGGATATCAAATTTGCTGAGTTTAATGGCCCATTTAGCCATCTGGACGTGTCTACTCATTGAAGACCCATCTCAATGGTTGATTTGTCAAGACTATGATAGAATGTGCTTGAAAATATGGCCGAAGCCATTTGACAGACATGACTATGAAGAATATTACTTTCTCGATCTTAGAATATCGAGTTTCAGCATCCTGCAATAGTTTGCTGGTATAGTAGATTGATTTGTGTGTCCCTACATCATCTTAGACTACAATCGAGCTAACATCATTAGGTGAAATAGATAAATATATGAATAAATCTTTATCTTCGATCAACTTTGATAGTAATAGGATGGGATCAAGATATGTTTTGAGATTGTCAAAGTTGGATTGATATCCTTTTGATCATTTGAAGTCTTTAATCTGCTTCAAGATTTTAAATAAAGGCAGGCACTTTTCAGCTGACCTAGATATAAACCTGTTGAGCAACACCACTCGTCCGGTAAGCTATTGCACTTCTTTCATAGTGCTTAGGGGCTTCATCTCGAGTAACACTTGGATCTTCTTGGGGTTGGTCTCTATTCCTCTTTGGGTTACTAGAAAATCGAGGAACTTTTGAGCTGTTACTTCGAGAATGCATTTATTTGGATTGAGCTTCATCTGGTATTTGCGAAATTTTTCAAATGCTTCTTCTAGATTGGCGATATGCCGATCTCCTTCTATGCTCTTTATCAGCATATCGTCAACGTATACCTCCATGTTGCGATCGATTTGATGCTTAAATACTTTATTGATCAAGCGCTGATAAGGAGCACCTATATTTTTTAAACCAAAAGACATCATTTTATAACAGTACAAACCTTTGTCAGTGATAAAAGCCATGTTTTCTTCGTCTTTAGGGGCCATTTTGATTTGATTGTAGCTGGAGAAGGCGTCCATGAAGCTCAGTAGCTTGTGCCCTAAGGTTGCATCAGCCAACTGGTCAATCTTTAGAAGAGAAAAACTATTCTTGAGGTAGGCTTTATTGAGGTCGGTGTAATCGATACAGATCCTCCATTTACCTCTTGCCTTTTTGACCATCACTACATTGGCTACCTATTTCGGGTACTAAGCTTCTCTGATGAACTTTGCTTTCAGAAGCTTATCAACCTTCTCATCATCATCTTTTGTCTTTCTGGAGTGAAGTTTCTTTTTTTTTGTTTCACTAGTCGGTGCTTGGGATCAATATTTAATTTATGCACAATAATGTTAGCAGAAATTCAAGGTATGTTTGAAGCTATCCAGGTAAATATATCGGCATTTTGTCGAAGGAAAGATATTAATTTGTCCCTAAGGTCAGCGTTTAACCGAGCTCCTATTTGGACTATCTTTTCGGGGTCCCCTCCAAGTTGGATGGTGACGAGTGATTCTGTTGACTCGGCTCGGCTTTTACCTTCTCGCCTTTACTCTCCTAATCAGGCACTTCAATTGATAGAGCTTCAATAGGCTTCTTCATTTTTGAAGCTATCAGAAAACATTGTCTGGCCATTATTTGATCTCTATGCATCTCTCCAGTTCCATTTTCGGTCGAAAATCATACCAACAGGTGATAAGTGGAAACTACTGCTCTGAGGGCATTAAGCCCAGGCCAACCAAGGATAGCATTGTATGCGAATGATATCTTGACAACTAGGAATGTAAGCTATATGGTTAACTGATAGGAATCTTTTCCTACGGTGATCGATAGTGTGACCTCTCCTGAACCCAATTAGCGAGACACCAACCTACCTCAATTTGTTCAGGATATTCATCTTTAAAAAAGCATCATAGAATAACATGTCTGTAGAGCTTTCATTATCTATTAAGATCTCTATACGTCATAGTTTGCTATTGTCATGAAAATAACAACAGCATCGTTATAAGGGTTTGAACCTCATGAACATTATCATCAAAGAAGGAGATAATGTTATTAGTGAGTTCTCTTTGGGGAAGGGCTTCTGGTTGCCACTCGAGATCCACTAGCCTTCGAGATCACGTTGTTGACTCTAGCAGTCGGCCAGTTATGTTCGGCAACATCGTCAGGCTTTTGACGTTGCTCCAGGACTTGATTTGCCTGATCCTTAATGTATTTACTGAGGTAACCTCAATGAATTAGTGCGTTAATTTCGTTATTAAGCTGGTGGCACTCCTCGGTATCATGCCCATGGTCTCGATGAAAATGATAGAATTTGCTTTTGTCTCTTCTCATAGGCAGAGCTTTCATGAGATTGGGGTGATGGAGATATCCTTGATTTTTGAACTCCATCAAAATCTATGTTTGTGGGGCAGACAGGGAGGCATAGGTGTCAAACTTCCAAGGTGGGCTCCAGGACCTCGAATTTTTTTAAGGTTGCTTGCTGGTGCTTCCTTGATTTTCCTGTTCTTCCTCACAAGACCACTTCTTTTTCTTTTTATTCAGCTTCTCTTCTTCCTCCAGCTGAGCATACTTTCTAACCTAGGTTAGCATCCCCTCATAATTTTCCAAAAAATTCTTGCTGAGAGAGAAAGTTAGGTGGTAACTTCTGAGTCCTCATTTCAAAGCAGACATGACGACGGACTCATTGAAATTTTTTACTTCCAAAATAACAACGTTAAAGAGGGCCATATACTCACAGAGGTATTCACCCCCTACTGCACTACGAAAAAGGGGTTGTCCGTGTGCTTCAGATAAAGGTGGTTGCTTCCAAAATATGCTTCAAAGAGCCTACCTAGTTGATCAAAAGAAGAGATGGACCCCGAACGAAGTCCAAAGAACCATGCTTTCGTAGAGTTTCTGAGAGTAATGAGAAAAGCCATGCAAAGAAGAGCGTCAGATGCTTCTTGAAGCCTCATGACATCTCTATACTCCTCAAGATAGTCTTGGAGGTCTATAGAGCCGTCGAATAGCTCCAATGCAGGCATCTTGAATCGGAAAGAAATCGGTTCATTTAGTATTTCAGCAGAAAATAGGGATGTAAGATGAAAATCCTTCTTACTCCGGAAAGAATCTCCGAGCCGTATCTCCTCCAATCTTTTCTCAAGATCTTGAAGCTTCTGCTTAAGACTTTCCTCTCATTGTTGCTTCCTGCTATAAGGAGTTGATTCTACTTTATAGGAGTACTCTTCTTGGTCAAAGAAATACTCCTGGTGGAATTCTTGAGGGACTGGGGGGTGGCTATGTCGTGACATAACTTCTTAAGGAACAAATTCTTACCGTTGCTCTGTTGTCTATTGGAGATGCTATACGATGTTGGCAAAAGTTTGGACCCGTTGCACCAAAAGATTAAACTGTTGTGAATCTATTATCGCCGGAGGATAGAGTTGGACTATCTCTAGGATGACTCCTGGGGAAGATGGAGTCGGATTCTATATTTTTTTTACCATTTCCATAATGTTTGGATGAAAGGCCCTTCCTCTAGTGCTAATCTATTGCAGCAAGACTTTCGATCATTGTTCTTCCTCTAGTGCCAATCTATTGCAGCAAGACTTTAGATTGTTGAGGGAAACTCGCACTAGAGAGTTGGATTGGATTGGATTGATGTAGATCATGGATCAACCTATAAGAAAGTTCCAAGAATCAATGGGGCACCCTTAGGTTTAGGATTCTCCGATGCTGAAGTTAGCTGAGGCCTTGAGAACAGATAATGAAAATGGAAGGCTGGAAGGCAAGAAAAGAGGATTTGAGTAGAGAGGGATTCGATCTTCAAAAAAGTCAAGAATAGATTTCAATAAAGTATTGACTCTATGAATCTTATGCTAAAACTTACCTTCGGAAGGATGTCCTGCCCCTCTATTTATAGAGGGATTTGCTTAGGTCTTAAAAAAAGTTTGTTAGGCTATTAGTTCGTTTTAACAGAATGTATAGCTGGATTGTAGCTATGGACTATTAGCTCTTGAGAGATCCGGCTGTAGAGTAGCTAAAAGATAGCTATGTCAAGGTTGAAGGATTCTGAATCTTTCTTAATATTGAGTCAAATACTACGTTGGCAGATCGGCTTTCGACCGGTCTCGCCTGATGGTATTGTTATCGGTAATTACTGGTGAGGTTAGTTGTATCCCGACCTTATCATAAAGGTGCTCCATCTCCAGGTCAGTGAATTACCGATCTCCGCTCCATTGCACAAGTTTCTGATCCCTTTGACATGGTCTCAAGTGTGATAATTTTTTGATCTAGCTCACATATACGTTATATTACTGTTCTGAGTACCAATGAAGCAATGGTTTCCTAATATGAATCGGTTGAAGTTCTTAGATCAGTATTTTACCGATCTGAATTCGATAACCATCTGTTACCATATTATCAATAGCTCGTCGGTTTGATAATCTTTCCTTATGCTTCCATGTGGCCGGTGGTAATCAGCTGCGCCAACATAAGGCATCTTGTAAACCATGAAAGTGAGAAGAAACTTTAGAAATTGTGCTCCAAAATGCGGAAAACAAACTATGATAAGCTCTCAGCATCTCTACTTAGCTTCCTTCTATGACTAAAGTTTAGCCACAAACCACAATATAAGTTTTAGAGTACAAGCTCCACAACCAAGTCCCAACAGCATTTCCCATGAAAGTTCCTTTTTATCATTAGTTGTGTTAGTACTGGAGAAGAACAGGTTGCCTTTCGAATTGAAAGAGTTTAATTGTGTAGTATATTAATCTATTAATACTTACCACCCAGGCCTGATCTTTTTTTTTGCGTCTAATATTTTGGTGTGAATATGGAATTTTATTTGGTTTTGGTTTTGGGCCTCGATGCTTATATGGAACCGGGCTTAGATATGTATCTATTCAAACCTATGCCCTACCTACCAGAGACAGCAACATGATAGGTTAGATTAGGTTGAGGTTGTCTCTGATCTCAATTAGGACCAAAAAATTCAATCTAAACCGAATATCCTCAAAATATGATTGAGAAGCAAATCCTTGACCGACCCATTTATTTTATGTACATGAACCTTTAATTAGTCAGCCAAACTACTTAAGCTTTGCTTGTCAACTTTATAATATTAGAATAAAATACAAAAGGGTTGGCCAAATAGAGGAAAACAGAGATAATTAAAGTGAAAAAAACTAAACCAGAGTTTTTTGCTTATACTTCTTAGGTCAGGTTCGGTCTAAAGACCTGCTTAATTCTAAGCTTAAACCAGAAATTTTTTTTTTTGAGCTAATTGGATATAAAGGTTTAGTAGATACCATTTAGGATTCTTTGTTATACAGCTCATAAAATTACCAGAATCTAAATTTAAAAAGATGTTGCTGTGTAGTTATCGTGGTGTTAGGCCTCGAGAGGTGGCAGTTTGGTTTGGGTGCGTACTCTTAGATCTGCAACCCCAAGACCAACTTCGGGACGTAACCAAGTGGAGCCAAATTGAGCCTAGGTTTGGCTAAGCTTGGTTTGAAATTAATTTTGAGCTTGAAATTTGACATCAGTCTTGATTTGTTTACCACTATTTTGAGCTGAATTTGAGTTTAATTTTGTATCAAGCCGAAGGCAAGTCCGATTGCTCAGTTTGAAAACCCTAAATTGAGCTATAGAAATTAACTCAAGCTTAAAACGATGTTTGTGGTTCAAGCGTCAATAAACTTGATTTCAAGCTTTGGTCAAATATGAATTAATATCTAATAAACCTTGAGGTGATGAGGACTCGGATGGGCCTGACTTGGATATCCGATATCTAGCAGCCATTATCGAAACTTATTTATCCATATATATTTTCGAGCCTAAGCATGATCAAGCTGGATTGATTTCGACTTGGCTTGAAACCAAGTCTGAATTGTTAGCTCGGCTTTGATTCTTTAGCTTCAGCTCGATCCTAAACTGCACTTTTTCCAAGCCAAGCCCAATGCACCTATCAGGAACCAACATTAATCTTAATCTTGATGGCAAAAAAAGATTTATATCCACGTTCAAATTATATTATTCTCAATATCTTATATTTGTCCTTTACCAATTTTGCAGGAATGCGAGGCCAATTCAGCTGAATACGATGCTCGTCATCCTTTATGAATAAAAACAAACAAAGGACATGCTACATCAAACCCACAGCATAAATACTTGATGCTGATGCTTTTGAAACTGCTTTTTGAAAGAATGAGATGACTTCATTAGATCTCTATTTGCCGGTCGGATTTTTGCTCACGGCTTCATCTTGCATATTCTTGGGTGCTTCTGAGCTCTTTCATGCACCGATTGAGTTTGCTTCGTTTTTCTAGCAATTCTGTCGTACTGGGGTTTATGAGTTCCTTTTATTTTACCTTACAGCATTATTATGGGAGTTATCACTCTAACTCAGACTATGGTTATCATGATCGTAGGATGTAACTGGTGTTCCAGGTCAGCATGCTTGGTGGTAGGATTGCGGATCAATGGTTCAACCGTGGGTCGACCTCGTTCTCCTTCCAAGATACAGCGTCTCCTCCCGGCCATCATGTTCATCTTCCAACACTGGTCGTTCCTTGCTTGCAAATCTAGTCTTCACGAATCGCCATCTCAAACTTCCTCCCCTAATGGACGATTGAGTCGGATTTGACCGGAGAAGCATCGGCTCAAACCTAGCTTCCACATCCCCAAGCACAAATCCCAAACCTTGATTTCATTACTTCTTGGCCTAGGTTCTATTACTTCCTCCTCGGCTACAAGCAGCTTGTCCCACCTCATAAAAAACGCAGAAAAGATGAGCAGGAAAAAGAAATAGTAGGAGGAGGAGGAGGAGAAGCAATGGTTAGGTCGGAGGAATGACCTCCTCCAGGCATGAGGAGACGATTGATGGTGATCAGAAATTCAGGCTCGTGAGAGGACAAGTTTGGTGGGGATCATGTTTTTGTAACAGGATTGTCGGGGTTTTGAGATTAATTTGTTCCGGTTTGAAAGAGTCGAGTGTGTTTGATCCAGGCCGGTAATGATGGTTGAACTGCCTAGGTCCAATTAGGGTGGATTTTAATCATATCCAGGTCCTAGAGTGATCTAACTCGTACAAAGGTTTGCAAGTGATGGGTTGATCAGGTCGGCCAGTTTGACCAACCCTGGTCTCAAAGAAACTAATTGCAACCCATGTAAGTTTGTCTCCAAGGCACTGGTTGCAACCTATCGAAAATTTCCACGTCATTATATTCAGCATTCCAAATCATATCTCAAGAGCATCCAGGAATATGCATAACCTTATCCCAACTGTCACAAATTTTTGAAAAAAATATATCACATCATTAATCCCTCAGGTAGTTGGCTAGATCTTTGTCCATGGGGCATCCATAATTTTGATTATTTGTGCACAACAAGGATTAGGGAACGCTAAGAGAGTAAGATCCATCCTGAACACGAAGAATTATTGGTTGGGTTTGGCAAAAGGTCTATTAGAGTTCAATTCCAGATCTGCGTTCGCTGACCAAACCGGATAGCATACAGCTGTTAGCTTTGTAGATCGGACTCAAGATGGATCTAACAATGGACCCGCAATCTGATATATATATATATATATATATATATATATATATATATATATATATATATATATATATATATATATATATATATATATATATATATATATATATATATAATCACATGCTTAAACACCTTATCTTTTCTAAAAAGGTTTTTCAAGAATCCTTATGTTTAATGTATATTATCAAGCAAATTTACGGTATTAGGATACAAATTGTGCCCCTCCAAAAGTTTACAGTGTTTCCTTGTTTCCTCACGCGGATCTAAAAAAATAGTTTAAAAGTTTAAAATCCCCTGGAGCCTTTTTTTTTTTTTTTTTTACTAATTTTATAATACTTTTTATACATGCATAATGTAGGCAACATTTTTGTCTTTCAATAACTTATTTATTTATTTTTCTTACACTAATTTTTATGGCCCACTTGGGGACCAAACCTAAGTTTCGAGTAAGTATCAGCTTTAATATGCCAAATCCGACCCATGCTCGGACCAAATTAAACCAAACCCAACAAATAAATATCAACGTTGATCCAGAAGGATCCTCAAATTCGATGTGGATTATATTGACCGCTACGAATAAGAACTAGATAGGATCTAGGAATACAATATATCACATCATGAAGCGGAATCATGTGCCAAACTTTATCATAACTTGATCATATAATGTCCAATTACGATGATCTATTTTTTAAAACTGGGTGTAGGCCAATCTTTAAAGGGCTTAAATCGGGCCAAAATTCTATCATTTGAGCCTCGAAATGGGCTAGTCAAATCAAAACTTTTCTTTTCGAAAAGAATTTTCACTGGAGATTATCTTTCAAGCTATAAAGAATTAGTAAAGTGATAGAAGGCAAAGTTAATATAGAAATCGAGATCTATCTCCAATATAATTTTAGTACTTTTTCATAATTTTTTATATTAATCATATATTTTCAGAGATCTAGTCCTATTTATACTTAAAAGAGAAATCGAACCTAAATTATTCAAGAAAGAACATCCTTCTAGAAGATAGAAGAGGAATTTGACCCAAATTATGCAACAACATACCTCACTATTATAAATAGGGACTATATACTTTAGTTTTTGTATATGTGGAGAATCAATGAAAGAAAATGGAACTTAAGCCCTACTTCTGCAATTCTTTCATCTTCTTCTAAATTTCTTTTAAGAGATTCGAGTTGAGTAGATTGAAAGAAATCTTCCTTCTTTCTGATTGGATCATATTAGTATCAAAACATCGGTCCTATACATTTACGAGGGCGTTAGTTTATGGTCTGGATGTACAAGCAATACAAACAAGCAAGATAAGAGCTATCTGTGCTTCAAGTACATCGAAGAACAGGCAAGTATGGCCGTTAGTTCTTTCTCGATGGATGATGAGATGAAGGAACATCCCATATAACTAGATGAAAAAATTACTCAACTCATTGAGATCGTCTCTAGATCGGCAATACCAACATAAGTACAAGTACTAGCGACTTCTATTATAAAGTTATCTCCTATATTTGGAGATGAAGATCCTCCATCTAATGAAGATGAAGAGCAACCAAGAGATATGCAAGACCTTTCTCTTTCTTCAACTATTTAAAGTTAAAGCTTAAATCAAGATCTCCACATATGATGGGATTGTTGATGCAGAAAGACTAGATAATTAACCAACTAGTCTAGTTAAAAACCTATTTTACTATCTATGGATACTCTAATATCTAAAAGATAACATTTTTGCTCGTCTCAAGCTTTCTAGCCATGTTTGTACATGAGAAACAATGACATTTCTAGTCTTATATAGAGAAAAGTCAAGGGCCCAAGCAAGAAGCAATTTTATCCAATCGGCCATAAGAAAGATTAGTGGATCAAATAGCAATACTAACGATAGAAATATAATCAATCCATCCAATACTAGAGCATCGAGTTCTATAAGCAACCTAACTCACTTGGAATTTCTATTATTTGTCATGTAATTTTTCTGAAGTATGTTGGAGGTCTCCATGAGAGCATCTGAAAGGAGCTGAAGCTCTTCAAAGTTCAAGATATCAGCGAAATCAGCATGAATGTCCTGAAGATTGAGGAAAAGAATCGGCCCGAGGAAGACAAGAAGGGCAAAAAGTATGTCAAGATGACTCAAAATTTGTTGTCATCACTGCAAACCTTGCAACTTCATCAAGGAGAAATGTTAAAATCTTCATCCTTAATGAAAGCTAAAGAATGATACCGAGAAGAAATGAAAGGCAATCCTCAATGCTGTAAAGGTTGAGGAGATGCCCGAACTCAAATAGGCAAACTCCGAATTGAGCTTGATGGCAAGGAAACCCGAGACAACAAAGAAGGTAGATCTAAAGGCACAAAAGAAATTCTTTCACTTAAATATCTAGGTAAAGCAAAGCATCATCAAGACTATTTTGGACCCTCGAGGCTAGAAGAACCTCATCTTTGAAAATTTGGTTCAAAAGTTGGTTTGCAGACTAAGCCTCATCCATATCCTTATCCTCTCAATCAAATTCAAAAAGATATCGAGTTGAAGATCATCAAGCAATCTACCTTTAAGTTTGCTATTACTAAGAGGTATATTGAGGAGGTAATATATAAAGTAATTCATTTGGATGTTTGCTAAATTATCCTTGGGAGCTCATACCTTTGGGATCAAGATGCGTTCTTCAACAAGTAATAGAGTTAGCATTGTCTCGTAAAGGATGGGAAAGAGTTCATGATCAATGCCTATAGAACATAAAAAAATGTAGACTTTGTGACCACTACCTAAGTAAAGTAACTTATTAATGCCTACAGAAAGTTCGTGATGATGATATAAGAAGCCGATACTACTCATAAGGGACCAAGCTCTCATCCTTTGATTCCACTAACCGATTAACCAAGATTGAGATCAACAAGGAGTTGTCATAGTCATCAACAAGGAAGTACATCAAGAAGTGTCCCTACCACAACGTCCAGATCTAGAAACATACGAAGTGGTTTGTTGAGATCAAGAGCAAAGAAAACTAAGGCTAGAAACCATCTTCGAGCAAAATCAAATGGTTCAACCATAAGACAAGAAAGCAGGTGCTTTTCCATCTTTAGGTCTAATTAAGTGGGAGCTAAATCTCCTAAATAAGAGAAGCCTTAATCTAGGAGGATCCTCAGACTCGATATGGAACATTTTGGCCACTACAAGAGTTGGATAGGATCCAGGAGCAAAATCCACCATATCAGAAAATTAAATTGCATGCCAAACTTTAGAAGATCATAACTTGGTCATATGATGCCCAATTGTGATGTTCTTTTTTTTAAAAAAAATTTGGTATCTTTTCGAGATCTATAACTTTGGTCTAGCCCCCAAAAGGACTAAATCTAATCAAACTTTCATCTCTTGAGCCTTGAAACGAATTGGTCAAACCAAAACTTTTCTTTTTAAAAAAAAACTTTAATTGAAGATTATCTTCCAAACCATGAATAATAGATGAAATGATGGAAGATAGTTGACATAAAAGTTAAGATCTATCTCCCGTAGAATTTTAGTATTTTCATGATTTTTTATATTAATCATATTTTTTAGAGATCTATTCCTATTTAAAATAGGAAATGAAATCTAACCCAAACTATTCAAGGATGGATGTCCTTCTAGAAGATAAGAAAAAAAATTTGACCCAAATTATATAAGGACAGACCTTACTATTATAAATAGGGGCTAGATACCTTAGTTTTTGTGTTATATAGAGAATCAATGAAAGAAAAGGGGGCTTAAGCATCACTTTCATAATTTTTTCATCTTCTAAATTTTTTTTTGAGAGATTCGAGTTAAGCAAGTTAAAGAAAATCTTTCTTCTTCCTAATCAGATCAAAAGTACAGGTCTTTATATATCCAAACATGACTTATTAACTCAATGCATCTCATAGTTTATCACCAATTAAGACCAGAATTAACTTAAAAGTCTAGGTACTAGGTTGAAAGGTAGTCAGGCTTATTTGATACCTGAAGAAACTGCAGGATCGATCTAATCGGATCAGATTTGTGTAGCATATTTTTTTTTAAAAAAAAATTCACTGATTTGATCAAATCTAAAAGTTTTTAGATTTGATTATAGAGATTTGAAACTAAAAATAAAATTTATACATCAAAATACCACATGTTCGCAAGTGAACCATTCACTCGCTATAATGATTAGAATGCTGTCTCGAGATCCAACTTAAGCCACGCATGTGCCTAGTCTCTACTAGCTTCCATTCGAGTCAGATCTGGAGGTCTTCTTCTTCAAAATTTGATCTCTGAAAATCAAAAACTGAATCTCCTGAACATGCCTTCGATCTGATCTCCGACAGTAGTCCGAACGATACACGATCGGAGTCTTCAACAACTTTGATTTGTATGGATAGCATCTCGATGCTCAGGAACTGATTAGCTCAACTCTTGGGCATGGGGATGAGGGAGAAGAAGAGGAAGAGGAGGCATGGAAATAGAGGGACAAGGCTTCGCAATGGGCTAATGTGTTGACCAAACACTTTGGCCTAGATCCCTATTTATAGAGTAAACAGGAGATCTAAGAGTCCTGGGGCTTCTAGACTTTGACCGGGTCAAAGTTAAAAAGCAGAAGGACTCTTCTCAAAGCTCCATGCCTCATCTAAAAATTTACATGATTTTTGTCGCACAAAAATCACTTTTAGCATGCGCACTGCTCTCATCAGACAAGAGTGGTTTTATGCGCCAGATATTATCTCTCCTAGATTTATTTTAATTTAAACTTTTTGATCCATTCAAAAGAATTTAAATTAAAATAAATCATAACACTCATACTAATCCACAAGGGGCGCACGCCTATCCTACGCCCTTCTCTCTCTCAGAAATTATTAAGGGCACGTGCCCCAAGAGAAACTCCACGGGGCACATGCTCCTCTCCCTTCTTTCTTATGCATGACTAAGTCAAAAGTGGTCTTATCCTGATCCTATCTATCTAAGACTAGGACAAGGCCTGATCTAACTAGAATAAGGTCCAATCAGTTCAGAACAAACCCACATAGGGTTCTTGGATGAGCCAAATCTAATTTGACTGAGTCTAGATGAATCAGAAAATTCATAGAAGGAGAAAGTTAGGTCCAATCATGTGCTAGCATAATTTTTTTGAATCTAATTGGATCTAATCCATATCAATCGGACTGTGTGAGTTCAATTAATGACACCAGACCCAAACCCTTATTTGTATGATCCAATAGGTTCAATTCTGTATGATAATGAAACATGTCGTGATCTCCATGATCGACATCATCGAAACATCTTTTGATGAACTAGAACTCTTTTTGATTCGTCCATTAGAATTATCAATCATCGAGATAATTTTAATTGATCCCAAAATCCATTACTGATACCTAGCAGTATGTTGTGGCAAGCTATCTGGATTCTTCTATCATAAGTCCTAATAGGATTAAATTAAGGTTGACTTGTCAAACCCGATTCCTGTCATATGATTAAATCACTTAATTTGAGTTCGATGTGAAACCTTAATAAAAACTCTTTTCTATTATTTCACACAGCCATAGTCATGGATTTTAGGACTTAATCTCATGATCATCATAGGACTACTCCTCCTCTACCGAGGTTGATAGATCCCATCTTAGTACGATCACAAATTCTATAATGAACATGCTATAGCCAATATACATCTTAGAGTTTGAAATGACTAGAAGACCGAGTTATGGTGTAGTCAAATTATAACACCCTCAAGGTGAACTGTCGATGCATCTTAGGTCAAAGAACCAGATACACAACTGCAGTATTGAGCTAGTCATCGACGAGAAGATAGGCTTTCTTATAACTACTCAAAATGGTCATGCTCAATATTCTTGTTCTTAACAAGCACCTGTACTCTTGCTCCGATATCTCCACATCGTAAATTTAAAACTCATCTATCCTAAGAAAGTGATTGTATACTAATCTTTCGAATCAATCACCATCCTCATGATGATCCTACGATCGAGAGCAATTTATGAGTTAATTATGATAATGCATATATTAAATTCTCAACTCTTGAGAATATGTGTTATCATACGCATTAATCCAATTGATGTATCATGGATACTTATTACACAAATATGATAGAAAGAATAATTTATTTTACTAATTATAAATTATAATTATAATTATGTCCTTAAAAAATATTACAAGATCGGCCAATCTGACTTATAGGACATATATCTAACAATACCACCTCCAAAGAAGAGATGGTAATGAAGTTATGAGAATGTGAAGAAAATGCCAACATTTGGACATGACCCCCTAAAATTTCAAAATTTTAAGCGTCTTTATATGTTTTAAACTTAAAGTGTTTGAAGTTGTTTTGAATCTTTTTCTCATTTAACAATATAAAACCATTCTATAAAATGTAAAAACAAAAGTATTTGATATGTAGCTTAATCATGATAAAATTCCATCATGTTCTCAGCAAGGGAAATTCTCCTCAACTCCCAACTATTAGCTACCACCGACTTGCCAAATTAATCTAGTATTTAGTAATGGGCTATCAATTATGATCAAGCTTTCTATAGATGAGAAGATTTAACTATTTAACCACATGCACATTTCCATTCTTTGTTACAACACTATCACACTGCAACAGGTAAAGCAATTCCAATTGATGTAGATCCATGATGTTTAAATTAGCAAACCTGTATGGTAGTTTATCTACTATTAGTCGATTATAGGGTAGTTGCTTTCAACCAAAATAAAGATCATAGAACAATTTCACATTACCATTATTTGGAACAATGAAAAGTGGAAAACCCAACATTATATAGATAAGTTTCATAAAACCATGACACAAGATAAATGCAAGTGACCATATGCATATTGAAGATCAGGTTATTCAACTAGCAGCAGCAACAAATGCAATTCTGGATCTAGGAGTCCCCAGATTTTTTACCAACATCTATGCATCTACAAACACTTACAATGATTAGTTGCTAGGAATGGGGCAAAATAGATCTAATAGGCCATAAACAACAAGCTTATCCCAACTAGCTTGGTTAGTAATCTATCTTAGTTCATTTGTAACAAGAACCACCTCTTCTATCACCACTGCAAACATTTGACTTCAGTTGGTAGCCTTAATAACTACATCAAGCAGAGAAGGGTATTGTACTTCAATAAATGCAAGAGAGCTAGGAGCTTTTTCACCTGCTGCATCTCTCTGCTTATGATACATCAATTTAGGGAGGATCTTTGATTTTTTCCATCTATGTATACCTTTTTTACTTGGGAACCAATAAACATCAAGGCAAATTAAAACTATTTCAAATAATTTTTACCATCAAATTTTATAATCGTGTTTTAGAACTTCAGGTTCTTTAATTGACCACCCATGAAGAGACAACTTAGGGCACAATTGTAGAGGATGGATTAGTACTGGAAGATGACATATTAGCCATACAAAACATGTTTGAAAAAAAAAAAAAAAAAAAATCTTTAGTCATTATGTAAGAACTAGCATATTTTGGGTTTCCACAAAGCCCACCGAAAATCATTGCGTAGAAGAGATAGCATGGAGTATAGAAAGAGAGTTATAATATATATATTTTTTTTGAAGAACAAGGTCATGTATACTTCATTAATAAATTATATGAAAATAAGAAGAGTTAATTATCCTCATCAAGTGCATTGTTAATTATACTATCCAACAAAGAACTCCATCTTTAGGTCTTTGCGCACCTTTGAAGAATGGTTCTAATATCAAGTTGAGTTTTACTACTAGAAGAAAGAAAAAAGATAGAAAGTACGAGGAAGAGAGAGAGAGAGAGATAAAGATAGATGCAAAACATTTTTTAGAGGATTAGGTGGGTAAAAGATAAAGGTTGAGAAAGAGATAAAAAAAAAATTAAAAATACGAGAAGGCATTTCAATTTTTGAGAGGATGACTTTAAAATATATATTATATTTATTCAATTCTAATAGGATCATATATATATAATCTCTGATCTGAAGTAGTCATCCTAATGTCCTAAATTTCTCAACTAGGCAGGAGAGAAATTATGCTTAATGTGGCTATGATACACCAGCAAAACAAATAAAAAGATCAAAATGATTTGAATCATAATAAATTAAAAGATAAAAATGATCTGGATCATAACAAACTAAAAGATAAAGATGATTTGGTCAAGCTGCTCAGTCAACTTTGAAATATGTCCTCAATACCCAATCTTGATTCAAAGATATCGGCTTCTGGCAATAATCAAACGAGTCGATGACTTGTTCGATGGGAGAGTCGAGTTAAATGGCAAAACAGAGAATGGAGCTGGTGGCTATGTCGAAAAGGCAGATCACACAACGCCAGCTCTTCTAGTCGCCGTTGCTATTGTTGTTGCTGCTGGAGGTTATGCACAACTTCTGTCAGGATTTTTATTTACTATACCATTGCAGCAAGTTGTTGTTGTTCTACAGTTACCATCGGCCATGAAGTATTAGATTCTTCGAGGACTGCCGACGTTGCGATGAGCGTCATACGGAGCTAGTAGAAGCATTTTGGGCTCTTGTCTTAACCATCATGGTTGTTTGGAAAGAAATTTCTTCTTGACCGCCTATTTGATGCGATGCCGTGCGATGGGCCAGAAGTCGAAGCAGATAATATCTCACATATGCGGGTACGAAATCAATCCAACCATCCAAAACCATCTGACTCCTTGACGATGACCGCCTATAGTTACTATTTTAATTTTCTAAGTAAATGCTTGAGTTTATAAATTAAGAGAGAAGCACTCTCGTTATTTTTGTCATATCTTATTTGGTATAATAACTAGTGATGATTCTACATAACATTTCTACTTAATTAATAATTTTGTTTTAGTATAAAAACTTAATATAAAAGTATCACCATTATTTTACAAGCCAATTAGTTGATATAATTTTCTTTATAGGCACCATGTTTTATATAGGTCACTCTGAAATTCCTATCCACTCATCCTTTTCAATGTTATCTCGGCTTCTTCTTTACAACCATGTGATATAATTTCAACTTCCTCTTCAATCCACTGCCTCAAGCTGGGTCGATCTTGCCATCAACCCTACAACCATCACTAATAGATAGTGCATATATTTGTATGATTTAATTATTTAATTTAATAGCCAGATGAATATTAGATTCTTTTTACTTTATGCCAAATACATAAAAGTTAATATGTGAGTAACATGTAGAGCCCAACTTTCTTTTTTTATACATTTACTTAGGGATTGATATATGCTTGATATAACTAGGGAGATTCGTCTTGATCTTCTCGAGATACACTATCTATTATGTCACCTAAAAATTTATATATTATTTATGAATTTTGTCTTTCTTCTTTAGCTTTTTATGATTGAGTTATATTTAATTTGTAAATCTATCTTTATAATTAGTTATCTAAGTAGTTTTCGTTTTCTTTGAATTGTAATATAATTTTTAATGTCTTTAGATAGAGGTAAGGATGGTTGGTATGGTATTAAGAGCTATAGATGTCATGAAGCATGTAACAACATGCTTTTACTATTTGTTGGGGATAAATTTCGCTTCCATCGAAGTCCAGCCTGGGGCTTAGCCTAATGCAGCTAGTAATCACGAAAGAGCTCCAATCGAAAATTCTCTCACAACGGCCGAACCCCATCCGATCTTCTTCAGCCGGTCGAACTCCCCCAGCGGCCGAACCCCCTCCGAACTCCTCCTTCAGTCGAACTTCTATGGAAGCCGAACCTCCTCCGAACTCCTTCTTCAGTCGAACTTCTATGGGAGCCGAATACCCTCCGAATGCCTTCTTCAGTCGGACTTCTACGGAAGCCGAACTCCTTCCTAATTTCTCCTTCGATCGAACTCCTCTAGGAGTCAAACTCCTTCCGAACTTCTTCGACCGAACTTCTCTAAGAGTCGAACTCTTTTCAGACTTCTTCTTCAGTCAGATTCCTCCAGCAGATTGCTTTCGGATGATCCCCTCTAGACGTATTTTCTTCAAAAATCCGAACTTCTTTGGAATTGATATATGTCGAAGTGCACCAACTAACGTCTGCTTTCTTCGAGCTGCGGCTATCAAATCTCAACGAACGATCACCATCAGTCTGCTACAAACGATGCTACAGACGGCATCCCCCTCCATGACAGACTCCACCAGGCCTCGAACGGTCCGCTAGATGGTATGGCTGTCACTATGAGCCTGACGACACCTTCCTCTCCATACTGAACTCCATCATATCTCGAATGGTCCACTGCCAGACAGCTACAGTCATCTCCATCAATCAAGATTCGTTTATAAAAAGAGACCCTCCAGATACATTTTCTCTAAGCTCTCTTCTTCTTTTCAAAACTCTGCCAAACTCATATCTGAGTACTTTATTTCTATTGGTCAGAAGAGCTGACTTGATCGTCGGAGGGTCCTGCCGGAGCCACCACCATCGACTTCGAACGAGACTTTATTTTGTAGGTCATCGATGGCGATCTCGTCTTTCTCGGCTCCAGCTAAATTCGACGATGACCAAATTCTGCACCAACAGGATTGATGCTAGAGGAAGGGCCTCTATCTCTGAGGTACCCTTATTCTTAAAGGAGTGCTCAGTTGATCCTGCCGACCTTCTCCTTCAAGGTTCATCTCCATCCTCTTCCTCGATCCCAAGAAATGCCTTTAAAAAAGATGGCTATCCGAAGATCTATCGCTTCCACCGTCAGGTCTGAGTCGAATCCATCTGTTCTTGCTCCATCACCGGCACTTCAACCTCCACCTTTACCGACGGTCATGATAGATCTGGAGCAGTTTAACCTACTGATGCAGCGGATTTAGGGCCTCACCAAGATGGTGCAGGCCATGCGGCAGCCTCCGGTGGCGACTTCGTCAGGAAACCCACCATCAGGATGTCGAAAATCGATCCCAAGAAAGAGCTTTTGGGCTAGCATGCCCGTCGCTATTGGAAAGGAGAAATAGAGAGTGGAGGATCCAAGTTTGGATCATGATTCTTCTCTAGAGAAAACCTTCTCCATCTATAATTGGAAGCCCTCCAAGGTCTGCGATCGAGATGACGTCCTCAATCACAAACTACGGAAGATGGATCGGTGGATTGAGGAGCTCGACCACGTCGCTCCAGCTCACCATGATGACATCCATATCGATCCTTCTTTCTCTCTCTGAATTATGCAAGAGTCCATTCCGTCGAACTTCAAGCTTCCTCAATTTGAAAGCTACGATGGAACCTCTGATCTGATTGATCATCTAGAGGCCTTCCGGACCATGATGCTGCTCCATAGTGCACCAGACGTCATATTATACCGAGCTTTCTCATCTATCTTAAAGGAAGCAGCGAGAAATTGGTACTCGATGTTGAAGTCAGGTACGATCTTCTCTTTTGACCAGATGAGCCATCAGTTCGTGGCCCACTTCGTCAGCAGTCGACGTCCGCATCGAGGTTCAAATTTTTTGATGACCGTCAAGCAGAAGGAGGAAGAATCCATCTGGGCTTATATCATCTGATTTAATGCTACAGCATTGGAGGTCCGGGACCTGGGCCAATCTATTGCAATGGCTGCACTCAAGGACGATCTTCGAAAGAATGATTTACTATTTTCTCTGAAGAAGAAGTACCCCAGAAACTTCGTCGATCTGCTAGCCTGGGCTAAGAGATATGCCCATGCGAAAGAAGCCTTCAAGTTGAAGGATAAAGAAATCATAAGAGAGCAGCGGACAGATGAGTCTAATAGACCCACCGTCGATGGAGGATCGAGTGAAGTTTGATCGCGCTCACGAACGCCCCCCGAGCACAAGCAAGTTTGAACTCCTTCTCGAGCTCGTCATCAAGGAAGCTCCGATAGAAGGGCACGAAGAAGTCCTCCCTCAGAAGGTTCTGCAACTACGCCCCCCTTAACGCTCCTAAAGCTCAAGTTCTGATGGAAGTTAAGAATCAACTATCAAGGTCAGAAGGATTACGATCTCTCCCAAACAAGCACGATCGACGTAGGTACTGCCTCTACCATCTTGACCACAGTCATGATACTGAAGAATGCATTCAGCTCTGAGACGAAATCGAAGAGCTCATCAGGAGGGGTCGATTGGATCAATTCTTCCGACGTCATCCTAAAGCAGGAGAAGATCGACCAAGGATGCTGCCATAGCTAGAACCATCTATGATGGAGGAACAACAAGGAGGTCGGCCACCTCCCAACGTCATCAACGCTACCTCTGGGGGGGCTCGGTACTTCGACGAGTCGTCATCTCTCAGTCTCAAAGCCAAGAGAAGCTTGCTCCAAATTGAGAAGGCCAGCATGAAATAGAGGAGGTCATCCGGTCCGAAACTTATCGTCTGAAGAAACTCGGAGGAACAACGCTCCTACGACCCTGAAACACAAAGAATTTGAAAATGTGCTGTCAGTAATTTTCTTTCAGTAAAATTCATCCATTTTAATATTATTATTTCTTGGTGCAAAAACTATGTGATGATAGGAAAGAAGCAATCAATAGTGACCGTATTAGGAACAGAAGGAGAACCTCATCTTAACATGAGCAGGTCAAAGTTTTTCAACCTCGGCTAGAGATAAGATCTCTTCCGAGCGTCCAAGTTAACCTCGGCTAGAGATAAAATCTCTTTCGAGTTTCGAAGTCTACGCCAACAGGAGATAAGATCTCCTTCAACCTCAACTAGAGATAAGATTTTTTTCGAACGTCCAAGTCAACCTCAGCTAGAGATAAAATCTCTTTCAAGCATCTAAGTCAACCTTAGCTAGAGATAAGATCTCTCACGAGCATCCAAGTCTACACCAATAGGAGATAAAATCTTCTTCAATCTCGATTAGAGATAACATCTCTTCCAAGCATCCAAGTCAACCTCGGCTAGAGATAAGATCTCTTTCGAACGTCCAAGTCAATCTCGACTAGAGATAAGATCTCTCCCAAGCATCCAAGTCAACCTCGGCTAGATATAATATCTCTCTCGAGCTTCGAAGTCTATGTCAACAGGAGATAAGATCTCCTTCAACCTCAGCTAGAGATAAGATCTCTCCCGAGCATCCAAGTCAACCTCGGCTAGAGATAAGATCTCTCCCGAGCGTCCAAGTCTATGCCAATAGAAGATAAGATCTCCTTCAATCTCAGCTAGAGATAAGATCTCTCTCGAGCGTCTAAGTCAACCTCGGCTAGAGATAAGATCTCTCTCGAGCGTCCAAGTCTACGTCAATAGGAGATAAGATCTCCTTTAACCTCGGTTGGAGATGAGATCTCCCTCGAGCCTCAATTTTAACTTCAACCTCGGCTGGAGATGAGATCTCCTCCGAGCTTCAACTTCAACGTCAACCTCAGTCGGAGATAAAATCTCTCTCGAGCTTCAACTACAATGTCAACCTCGGTTGGAGATAAGATCTCTTCCTGAGCTTCAACTATAACTTCAACCTCAGTTGGAGATGGGATCTCCTCCAAGCTTCAACGTCTTCGTCAATAGGAGATGAGATCTCCTTCAACCTTAGCTGGAGCTGAGATCTTCTCCGAACCTCAACTTCAACTTCAAACTCGATTGGAGACGAGATCTCCTCCGAGCTTCAACTTCAACGTCAACCTCGATTGGAGATAAGATCTTTTCCGAGCATCAACTTCAATTTCAACCTCGGCTGGAGATGAGATCTCCCCCGAACCTCAACTTCAACTTCAACCTTGACTGAAGACGAGATCTCCCTTCGAGCTTCAACTTCAATGTCAACCTCGGCTGGAGATAAGATCTCCTCCGAGCATCAACTTCAACTTCAACCTCGACTGGAGATGAGATCTCTTCCGAGCCTCAACTTCAACTTCAACCTCGGTTGGAGACGAGATCTCCTCCAAGCTTCAACTACAACGTCAACCTCGACTGGAGATAAGATCTTCCCCGAGTTTCAACTACAATTTCAACCTCAGTTGGAGATGAGATCTCCCTCGAGCTTCGATTACAACTTCAACCTCGACTGGAGATAAGATCTTTTCCGAGCTTCAACTACAACTTCAACCCCGACTGGAGATAAGATCTTTCCGAGCTTCCACTTCAACATCAACCTTGGCTAGAGCTGAGATCTCCTCCGAGCTTCGACTATAACTTCAACCTCAGCTGAAGATGAGATCTCCTCCGAGCTTTAACCTGAACCAGTGCAGAGCCCTGAAGAGGACTTCAACAGTCACCCTTTTTGTACTCCCTTCCTTCAAGTTTTAAATTCGAAAGTGGGGGGACTATTATTGGAGATAAATTTTGCTTCCACCGAAGTTCAGCCTGAGGCTTAGCCTAATGCAGTTGGTAATCGTGGAAGAGCTCTAATCAAAAATTATCTTGCAACGACCGAACCCCATCCAATCTTCTTCAGCCGGTCGAACTCCCCCAATGGTCGAACCCCCTCCAAACTCCTCCTTCAATTGAACTTCTATGGGAGCCAAACTACCTTCGAACTCCTTCTTTAGTCGAACTTCTATGGGAGCCGAACTCCCTCCAAATGCCTCCTTCAATCGGACTTCTATGAGAGCTGAACTCCTTCCTGATTTTTTTTTGGCCGAACTCCTTCCGAACTTTTTCGATCGAACTTCTCTAGAAGTCGAACTCTTTTCGAACTTCTTTTTCAGTCGAATTCCTCCAACGGATTACTTCTGGATGATCCCCTCCAGACATATTTCCTTCAAGAGTCCAAACTTCTTTGGAATTGATATATATTGAAGTCCACCAATCAACGCCTACTTCCTTCGAGCTATGGCTATTAAATCTCGATGAACGATCGTCATCAGTTTGCTACAGGTGATGCTACAGATAGTGCCCTCCTCCATGACAAACTCCACTAGACCTCGAGCGGTCTGCTGGATGGTAGGCTGTCACTATCAGTCTGACGACATCTTTCTCTCCATACTGAACTCTACCAGGCCTCGAGCAGCCTGCTGCCAGATAGCTGCAGCCATCTTCATCAATCAAGCTCCGTTTATAAAAAAGAACCCTCCAAAAATTTTCTCTAAGCTCTCTTCTCCTTTTCAAAACTCTATCGAATTCATGCATGAGCATTTTATTTCTGTTGGCCAGAAGAGCTGACTTGATCATCGGAGGATCCTACCGGAGCCATCACCACCGACTCTGGATGGAACTTTATTTTGCAGATCACCAATGATGATCTCATCTTTCTCGGCTTCAGCTAAATCCGACGACGATCAGATTCTGCACCAATACTATTTATTCTCTGCTTTCTTCTTTTTTTAAAGTAATTGTTTAAATAAATTTTTGATTCTCTTTATGAATTCTATTATTCCTTAAGAAAGCATATCTAGTATAGTAAAAGTCTACTTTGTCACATTTATCTTCAAATTATTATTTTATCTTATTATTTGTTTTTATTAGAGTATTATCTATTTTTGTGTTGATACTTTGAAGTAGCAAATGATATTAGTTATGTATTGATGGGTTACTATCTTTTTTTTATTATTTATCTATACCTCTTCTTTTATTATTGGAGTCTTCTTTTCTAAGAAAAATCTCTATTAATGCTACATAGAGTATTTTTATTCTACAAAATATTAAGAGGATGCTATGTGCATTTTTCAATAATATCTTATTAGAAATTTTCTTTTAGATGTAATATCCGATTATTGCTATTGTATGTGAGCTTGTTGTATTTATTAGTTTTTGATTAAAGTAGTAAATTATTTTCATACATCACCAAGTTGGTTTTATTTGTTCCATTAGGTTCAAGTAAAGAATTATTTATATAATATTTATACATTAATTTATTTCAACTTATCGCTAATTATTTTAGCATTTTTTTTCTTTTCCATGCATAATATTAGTAGGCTATCATAAATTGTATTGTTGTATTTGATTTTCTTTTTAAAATATTATATAGTTCATTTCGGTCCTTACCGTAGCTCTAATATTTATATGTAGTCAAGGTATTGAATATTATTTGGATGGTTTTCTTTACGGTAGAATGTCAAATAAATTAGAATTTATGGTAGAAAAAAGATCTTCATTATAATAAGTAGTTTGTATTTGACTTAAAATTAGTATGCCATTTTTAAATCTTTACCAAAATAAATTAAAAACTGAAAAAAAAAAAAAAATTGGAATCATTGAAAGAGGTTGAAGCTATAAAATATAATCTTCACACGCTCCCAATCATTTAAGAGGGGGTGAGACTGGTCTAAGAGTCCAAATACATTTAAATACAATCACAAGTAGTCAACCAAAAGGGATCTATGCTGTAATTGTTTAGTCTTCATGGGCATGCGCCTAGTTTCACTCCAATATCATCCATAATAACTCGGGACGTTATCCAAAAAAACCTATTTAAAAGGTATTACTCGAATTTATATTATTTTATTACATACTCATACGGTTCTTTATGAAGGCAATATTATTAGGACTTTGTAATTGCATTATTTTGTGTTAGAACTATATTAAACTAAGTCACATATATTGTTTTTATTTATTTATTTTTTTAATGAAACATCCAGCCATTTGTTTTTACCCGAGTGTGTCGCAGTCAATCAGCTTCAAGTTAAATACATGGCTTTATATAAATAGTTTGAACTCCGAGGACTTGGGTAAATAATTGTATTGCCTCAGCAGATATAAACGGCGACATATTATAACTATTAGATATATCTATCTATCTATCTATCTATCTATCTATATATATATATATATATATATATATAGGATTTATTCAAAAAACTTCAGTACAAAATGCTATAATGTATTACAACTTGCTGCTAAACAAAGAAAATATGGATAACTAAGGCTGGACCTTGGGTGGTTTTACAATGAGGATGGGGCATTTTGCATGATGAGCACAGTGGTCGCTGACGCTGCCCAATATTGCCCTGCGATCCACGTGGAGTAATAAAATCATCACTCATGCATAAAAATGAATCATTCAAAAAAATATAGAAAAAAGAAGTATTCTGAATGACCAAGTTGATTTGATTCATGCGTGGAGGCACGCACATACTCTCACCTCTTAATCTTACCGAGACCACGGCTGCCCATTATGAGAAGATCAATGTTCATCTCTTCAGTAGCTCCGCATATTACATCCTTTGGATCACCATCTATGATGACCGTTTCAGCCTTGATCTGCTCGTGGAAACAAAACTAATATTCTTGGTTACAAATACAAGGATCAAGTGGCGAGACACTGAAATAATTTATGGTGGCGCATCATTCCATAGCTTATCGGTTGCACCCTTCTTACGTTGATGGGAGATCGGGTGTCTATGCCGTTGGGTATTGTTGCAAACAGGGGTGACCCTCTCGTCTTTGCACCCTTTTTTTTATTAGGTCTTTCCATGTACTCTGTGACGTGGATTAATCATTGTTTTTATAAAATAATTGGTGGCACTTGTACCATCATTTTAGAGATCAAAAACTACCCAACCTAGAGATGCCACCTTTCGTTACAAAATTCTTAGAATCATGTATTTGTTCTACCTTCATTTAGATAGGGGTGGAGATGGCTTACCAGCCTCTCCATGCAAATCTTTGATGCCCGTTCAAGGATGCAGATTGAGTTTTCTTCTCGGGCTTTTCTCACCGACTCCATCGCCGATGATGTTGCATAAACCGCTGCACCATGATGATGGCAGTAGTAAAAAGAATTAAGTCAGTATTATCATTAAAAGTAAAATAATAAAGTAGTCATGTTTTAATAGACTGCGGTCACGATGAACTCAAAATATATTCGAAAGAGAGCTGGCTCAAACATTGCTCCACCAAATGATGGATTGGATCGGTCCTAGATCTTAAACTCAAATAAGTAGATCTTGGTCCATATAAGCCAAGACGTAACTTGAATTACTTATTGCTCTAAATGCAATTAATTATGCACCTCACTTAATTATTTGTGTTGCTGCATTAAATTGAGCTAATGCTATTATATAAATATACAAATTATTATTATCATGCAAACTCTCTTGTTCTAATTTCACCTATTTTTAATTATTATTTTTCAACTTATTATATTTTATAAAAAAATTTAATTTTATTTTTGATTTTTTAACTCATCTCTTTTAACATGTTTGAGTTTTGGATCCCCACGATGATTCCTTTATATTAGATCCAATAAAAAATAAATAAATTATAAATTAATATTAATTTCTAGATTTTTTTTCTGTCTTCTATTTTTCGTTCATCGTTTCGTGTCCCCCCTCCTCCTCCTCGTTCTTTGACGATATCAATCGTTGGTTGGTTGGTTTGTATGATATCCCCTGTAGATATATAAAAGATGAGGGTCATAGTGCTTTAAAATTTATGTAAAATATAATTTAATTATTGACTACAAAAAATCAATGAGAGTGCGTTTTTTCTTTCCTTGTTTAACCAAACGGCGACAAAATCACCACCAATTAATCAGTAAAATGGATAAATCAAAAAAAAAAAAAACTGTGCTCAAAATGAGAAAAACCGTACCTATTTCATCATAATTATTTTTTTTTTTAACATATTTACATGCTTGTGCGAGAAAATATGGCTGAAGGCTTTTGGGCGATGTGATTCAACGTTAATTACATCGGTGGTGGAGTACCTGGTCCCACGGGCACGGGATGGACCAAGTGGTACGGCGGCAGTTGGGCATGGAGGAGGATCAGACGGCCGAGAGCTTGGGTCTTGTCGGGTACTTCACCGCCGGTGGACGTAAAGAGGTGGTCCAGAGCCCAACACAAAGCGTGCATGCTTCCCTCGCTCTCGTCCACCGCCACCATCACCTTCATCTTCTTGCCCTCGTCGCCACCCTTCGCTTCCTCCGTCGTCTTCTCACCGCTCGCCGCCGACTCCACCGTACACTCCTCCATGCCGCTCTCACCCATACGCAGTTTGTCTCCTATCTTATAGCATTTAAAAGACAAGTTTACCCCTACTCCTTGTTGGCATTCTTTTCTTTATTCCTGATGTGACGAAACTGCCGCCTACCGGAAAGAATGGATGCTCTTTCATGTGGAAGATATAATCTGAACCAGTTTTCTATCTGCAAGGCGTTGGTTGGGCCGAATCTAGGCAAGCTTGATTCGGCTTGGATCCCATTTCAATTTAAATTCAAGCCAGATCCAACTCAAACTAGCATGGACTCTAAGCTCTAAATTTCCATTTGAAGTATAAGGCATGAATTGGTTGAATCCCAAGTTAAGTTCCGATGATGATCTGGATAAATCTAAAGCTTATCAAGCTATAGATTGAATTATCCAACAGGCATTTACTTGAGTCAAAATTTTTTGAATCAAATTTTAATTCAAGCCCATGCCTCAACTTTAAATCTTGATTTTAAGTTATATTTATT